>JACDJE010000242.1:908019-1226003 GCA_016647715.1 Pavo muticus | reverse complement strand
AAAAAAAAAAAAAAAAAAAGAAAGAAAAAAAAAGTAGAACTCATGGGCTGAGATAAAAGCTACTAGGACAGAAAATGAAGAGAAAATGAAAATAATAATAGAAATGATAATATATGCCAACTTAACAACGTATGCACTGTGCAATTACTCACCACTAGCTGGTGGACATACAGCCAGTCCTTGAGCAGCACCATTCTCCCCAACCAACTGCCCAAGTTTTTTTCAAATTATGTCATATGGTATGGAATATGCCTTTGGCCAGTTTAGCTCAGATGTTCTGGTTCTGTACCCCCCCCAGCTCCTTGTGTCCGTCCCCTTGTCCCCCTGCACTGACAGGACAGTACAAGAAGCTTAAAAGTCCTTGGCTCTGTGCTGAACAGCTCAGCAACAATGAAAGCATTGATGTGTTATCAAAATATCAACAGAGCCAAAACACAGCAACATATCTGACACTGTGAAGAAAGTCAACTCTGTCCCAGCTGAAACCAGGACAAAGGGCTAGGAATAAAATTCTTTGAGGACATTCAAAACTATGTGTGTGTAAACAAATAATATATAAAAATGTATTAGTTGTATCTCTTCTTGCTCATAAAAGACTTAAAATGAATCACTACAAAACTGTGTTGCCAATAACATTCAAAAGGACATAAATTAGCCTCCTCCCTCAAATAACGGGGTTGATTTAAGAACACACAACTATAGAAATAGTAAACTGAGAGTAAGATCTTTGTCCTTTGGACATCAATTTTATGGATATTTAGCTATGAGGACTGGACTTTTGCCTTTCTAAAACTATTCAGTTGAGAAATTTATTGCAATAATAGCAAACACCTCTAAACAGCCAAAATAGAGAAAAGAAATCTCAATAATGAAGAAAAATCTTACTGATCAAAACAGGGAGCTGATCAGTTCCTTTAAGTGGTGTATCTATCCCCGAGTTACGACATATCTTAGATATTCTTATGGAAAAGTACAGTATTTTCCAGGCAATCAGATCAGTTCCCTTTCCTTAGAGCACACACAGCTAGTACACACCTTTTTATTCACTGCAAATGTTCATAACAGCGAGAAATATTTATAATCGCATACTCAGTGTTTCTATCTTACACAAATTTAACTTTGCCTGATACTCTACAGAGGTAATTTAATTGCTTCAGATATACTGATTAGATATGCTGATCAGATATCATTTAGGTAATCTGATATATTATTTTAAATATGACTGCAGACCTTCTGTCTCCTTCTTCTGCAATGAGTTTATGTATTACTCATTTGGGAGATTTCATCACAGTTTTTAAAAGCCACTTTCCTCCATCTGAATTCCAAATAAATGTAAGGAGGTCATACTAAGATGGTAAGTCCCTGTTTAAATAATTTGACGGTACAATTAATTCCCCACAAGTGGAATTAACTATGAGGGATTAATGAAAATGTCAGGGTTACAGGCTGTGCTGCTGATGTGTTTCTAATGTCAGTAGTAAATCTGCTGTAGGTAGAACACAAATTCTTTCCACATAGGCTCTTTCTTTAAAAATACACCCAGAACTCATAAAGTAGCCCACAGCTGATATGGACCAATTTTCCATAAAAGCGCACCTACTGTGGAAACAGAGCAAAACACACAGCTTATGGAGGTGAAAACATATTTCAGGTTTCAGGATGTCCAGGGATCAATTTAAAAATGAACAAAATTCATGTGCAAAAAATAGACATGAAAGAAGGGAAGAAAAACTAATTCATGGACCAGAATTTCATTGCTGGCAATTTAATATGATGCTTGATGTACAAGTCACAGCTTAGAATATCCTTAAATAACTTCTGGAAGCTGTGGAGATATGAGCCCTTGTCTCTTACACCCTTTTTTCCCAACACCTGCTTCTGCCATTACAGAGCTAGCTATAGCTCCGCAGCTCTTGTGTCTGTGCAATCATTTCCAGAAACTGTTATATCTAAGGAAAAGTACAATCTGCTTACAGATATTTTGCTTATTGAAAGGAAAGGAAAAATCACTCAGTCTGGAAATAACAGCTGAGTAGAGGGATTCACTAGAATAGCATCTAGTGAAATGAATAATGTATTAGGAAGAGTAACAGGAGAAAGCTCAGAGAAAACTATTTTATGAAGACATACCTAGTTGTCTGTAGAGGTCATCACCCACATGACCTTTCCATTCTATATCACCTCACCCACTCTATTTCTTTTTCCAGAATTTTTCCACAGCACTCATTTGGTACACAAACTGCAATTACAGTGAGAAAACATAAGACAGTTGGACAATTTACAATACCAGAATCACTGATGTTATTTAGAGCACCACTAGAATATGATCAGACTGTCCATTAGAGATCATTCACTCAGAGATAACAAATATTCCTCATGGTCTTTGCAGGCATCTACCAGAAATATGCCATGGAATCACAGAGGGTGGGTGGTGAGGAGTCAAATAGATCTGGTCAAGGAAGATGAACCAATCCTGCACTTTGCACTTAGTTTTCCATACTTAGCTTTCTCCAGACGAGAAACAGATTTCCATCTATCACTTCAGCTTTTGTGGAAAGAGTAGGCTGGGCTCAGGCACAAATCCATGCTAACACAACATCAGAAATGCGATTTTAGGCTGCACATCTGCTAATAAATAAAATAAGCCAGAAAGCAGTCTCTGACCCCAAAGTCAAGTGGCATTGCTCCTCTCATGTGCACAGACTTAACTCTCTTTGCGGACAAACAGGATGATCACATTTCAGTCTGCCTCCTACCACATGCTCTTCATCAGCCTGACCCTGATTCCATGAGGCTGTGCCATGAAGGGTTCAAAGCAGGCAAATACCACCAGCAGTCATAGAAAAATAGAATGGCTTAGACTGGAGGGGACCTTAAATATCATCTAGTATCAACACCCCTCCCAAGGGCAGAGTTGTCAACCACTAGATCAGGCTGCCTAGAATCCCATCCAGCCTGGCTTTGAACTCCTCCAGAGATGCAGCATTCATAGTTTCTCTGGGCAGTCTGTGCCAGTGCCTCACCATCCTCTGAGTAAAATATTTCATCCTAATATCTAAAATAAATCTCCCCTCTTTTAATTTAAAAACCATTCCCCCTTGTCCTACCACTATCAGATGACGTGAAATGTTGGTCCTTCTCCTGCTTGTAAGCTCCCTTCAAGTATTGGAAGGCTTCAATGAGGTCTCCCTGGAGCCTTCTCTTCTCCAAGCTGAACAAGTCTAACTCCCTCAACCTTTCTTCAAAGGAAAGGTACTCCAGCCCTTTGATCATCTTTGTGGCCCTCCTCATGACCTTCTTCTACAGATCTGCATCCTTCCTTTACTAAGGCCTCAGACCAGGTCACACTATTCCTGATGGGGCCGCACAAGAGCAGAGTAGAGGGGTACAATCACTCCCTGTCCCTGCTGGCCACCCTTATTTTCATAGAATCATAGAATTATAGAATCCTTAGAGTTGGAAGGGATATTTTAAGGTCATCTAGTCTGACTCCTCTGCAATGAACAGGAACATCCACAGCTAGATCAGGTTGCCCAGGGCCTGATCCAGACTCACCTTGAAAGTCTCCAGGGATGGGGCATCCACCATATCTCTACACAACCTATTCCAGTGCTTCACCACCCTCACTATAAGAGACTTTTTCCTTATATCCAACAAGGATATGGGAAAAAAATGTGATGCAACCCAGGATACTGTTCACTGTCCGGGCTGGAAGAGGGCACTGCTGGCTCATGTCCAGTTTTTGTCCATCAGGACCTCCAAGTTCATCTCCACAGGGCTGCTCTCAATGAGTTCTTCTCCCAGTCTGTATCATATCTGGGATCACCTCAACCTAATTGCAACACTTTGCACTTGGCCTTGTTAAACCTCATTAGGTTCTTGTATGCCTGCTTTTCAAGTCTGTCCAGGTCCCTGCAGATAGTGTCCCTTCCTTCTATTGTGTCAATTGCACTGCTTAGTTTAGCATCATCAGCAAACTTGCTTAGGGTGCATTTGATTCCATCATCTATGTTGTTGATAAAGATGTTAAAGAGCACAGGTTGCAAGATGGACCGCTGCGGGACACCACTCTTGACCATCCTTCATCTGGACATAGAGCCATTAACAACAACCCTCTGGCTATGACCGTCCAACCAATTCTTTCTCCACTGAATAGTCCAGACTTCAAATCCATATCTCTCCAATTTTGAGAGAAGGATGTACTGCAGGACCATATCAAAGTCCTTGCACAAGTCCAGGTAGACAACACAAGTTGCCCTTCCTTTGTCCAACAATGTCATCATTCCTCCAGAGAAGGCCACCAGATTGGTCAGACACGATCTGCCATGTGGCAGTCCTCAAGATTTGCCTTGCTCTTGTCTTATTTACTTATAAATGTAGCAGTACATGTTCAAACTCTTTTTTTTCTTTAAATACCCAAAACCATCTCACTTTAGTGAGATCAGAGAATTCTAGGTAAAGACCATGTATTTTCTGCTATTATTTCCTTGTAGATCTATAGTAACTCTGACTCATGATGTTAATGGCAAATTAAGCTTTAATGAAATAAATACCTTAGTTTAAACAGTTTCNATAAAGCTTAGGAGATACATCTAAGGCCATTTCAGTGACAGCTACATACAGAAAAGCAAGCTGAGTTTTGGGAGGTGTACTATCAAGTGTAGTTGAGAGCCATATAGTATATCCTTTATACTTGATAGTACAGTTGGTAGTCATATATTTCTGTGCCTGTTCAAACAAAGTTTGTTTGTTACAAAGTTTGGATTTACTGCATGTTCATGATTTTAAGACACTAATGTAGTTAATGACTGTGATATTTTAATTATATAAACCACAAACCAACATAATTGTATGTAAATATTCATTATTTGTCTCTGAAAATTCAAGGGCACATATGGAAAACTGTCCTAAGTATGTGAAGAAATAGCATAATTTTAAGAGAAATAGTACAGTAAATTTTTTGCAGCTGTAATTTTTTGTGAATACATTCAGTAACATTAGTCCTTGTAACTCTTATGCAAAGAAAACATCCAGAGAACTTCAGATGAAATAAGTGAGATCTTGGCTGACCAAAAACTTCAAGAGTGCGCCAACTGTCAACACATGGAAACTATACACTTCTTTGTCATATTCAAGTGGACCTTCTGAGGTGTTATGAGTTGAAATGGCAGGTTTTCTACAAACACAACTGAAATTGTGGAATTTAAGTTCCAGACGTGTAGCTTTCCACTGCTGCAGAAATGTGCCCAATATTAAACAAATGATAAATTATTTTTATATACCATATGTGAGAGAAAGGATCTTGAAATGTTCTTGAGTTCGTAGAGGCTTGAAGCTGCTTTGCTTTCAGGTTAAGTTCAGAATGGTCATACCTCCAAGGAGGATTTCAACCCTTAGTGGAAGATGGCACATAGCTAGGTGTGGGCTTTTTTTATAGAATAAACAGAAAAATGTTGTGAATTCTTCTATGGAGGAATCATGAATGTGAAACATCACTTTCACTGAGGAAAAAATAAGCTGCTATTTGTAATATCTGTGATAAGAAGGCTATCGTCTTTATCCTGTTTCCATCTAAAAATGGGCAGCAGATGTTAGTTAGGGTAGAGTCATTCTTACAACTCTTTCCCCATGCTGAACCCCAGTGTATTTTTAAGGGAGAATTTGAAATTGTATTGAAGAGTAGTAGTCTGTCTTGCTTATACTATGTATGTGTATGTATTTAAAGCAACTGTATAAACACTGAACTGAATAAAGTGAGAAACTATTTATAATTTTGCTCACTGGAGTAATCTGTGGTGGAAAGAACTGAGACTAAATCTTAACATACAGACAAAGTTTATGGCTGTGAGATATAACAAAAATATCTCAGATTATGTGTAAAATGACTATGTTTAGTAGTGATGAAGTTTAAATGAACATGAGACATCTGATGCCATATTTGATATGTATTTTTTAATGTACACCGTGTATGTGTACTTAGGGCCCCAGATGAAGCCTGGAGGTTGTAGTTTCTGCAGTCATTACAGTGAATTCTAGTGAGAGTTGGATGTTCCAAGTTTTATGTGAAGTAAAGCCAGCTTAAATGTTTTGACCAACCTATGGCTCTAGAGCACACCATACTTTAAAAAAAATTTCCATGGCTTGCTAATGTTGCCAGAGGCAGGGTTGTGTTGATGTGACAGCTGCTAAATATGCAGATGCAGGAGGCTGGGCAGCTTCAATGTCCATCAATGATGCAACTGGTCTGGGTGTCTCACAAGAACTTCTGGAGGAGCTGTGTTCTTTCTCCATAAGTCTCCAGAAAGATGTTATGGTTCTTTTGCTGTCATCCCTATGAATGCTGAGATGTGAACTTCATAGAATCATAGAATCATAGAATGGCCTAGGTTGAAAAGGACCACAATGATCATCTAGTTTCAAATCCCTGCTATGTGCAGGGTCACCAACCACTAGACCAGGCTGCCCAGAGCCACATCCAGCCTGGCCTTGAATGCCTCCAGGGATGGGGCATCCACAACCTCCTTGGGCAACCTGTTCCAGTGCGTCACCACCCTCTGTGTGAAAAACTTCCTTCTACTTCTCCGCTGAAGGATGCTGCTGGCCTCCAGCCTTGCAGCTGCAGTTTTTTTTTACATCATCAAAAGTAAGAGCCCCGTTTACAGAGGTCAACTAGTTTAATCTACTCTGCTGTCATCTCCTCCCACGTTCTTCATTATGAAAATCCTTTCAAAGAAAGGCAGTACCACTTTGGCATCATTATTTCTATCTATTGAAACAGCCTGTTGATGAGACATTACAAGATGTGCAATTAACAAGCATCAGGCAGTGATGTTCAGTCTAATAGATCCAGTTAACACTTACACATGCTGGTAATCATGTATTTATCAATTCAGGTTAAAAAGTTATACTGATGTCTTAACAGGTTCTAGGTTAACATAACAAGTCTACTTTTACGTAGTCATCCATGTTCTAACTATGCTGCAGTTCTGGATCTCAAACCATTGCAGGAAAAATGAACTGAAGTATATCTAAGGATAAGCATACCCCAAAATTCAAAAGGTATTTGAATTAATTGTCTGTGTCATCCCATGATTGGTGGTATGAGGTCTGCAAAGATTCAATGATTATAATCTCCAAGCCAAAGTTTGTAGCTATAAATCTGAGAACAAAGATGTGTTCTCTAGTCAGCAAAGAAAAGGAAGGACCACCAGAATTAATCAAGCCCTCTGTCTTGCATATCTGTTATAGGATATTCACTGTCTCTCTCTATATATAAGGCAGATTTAAATGCATCATTTATTGACTATCATCAGATTTAACAAAAAAGATGAAATTAAATGCATCTGTTTTCTGCATAAAAGCTCTAAGCATCCAGTATGTTTCCTTTAACCAGGGAAATAGGTATTAAAAAAAAAAAAAAAAAAGGACAAGTAGGCAGAAGAATATAATGATTTTAATCGTACAACTAATTTTTCAGCTGACCAAAAGACAGATAGAAGAAGTGATTCTATCTCAAAGTGTGCTGTCTTACTCATAAGAGAGCACAATTTGAATAGAATTAACAAATAAATTGATTTGCAATTTAAGTTAAATGAGTTTGTTGCTGCAGACTAATCAGGTTATGATGTTCAAGAAACATAATTATAAACTCTGCTAATCATTACTGTTTTTGTCAGCCTCTGAAAAGACAGGTGAACTTATTTTTTTGTGGTCCAGCCAATCAATGATGCAAACATTTGATGCAAACCTAAAACAGTAATCAATATTCCCTATCTCTGAAAGCACAGACCTTCACTACTCAATACTTTACAATAATGCTCCTGTTCTTCCCAGATTAACCATATCTGTTGATCACGTCCAGAATTAAAACAGGTATTGTGCAAAAGTACAGTGCAGTAGTACAACCAAATTGCAACTAAGCAAGACTGTCTAGATGTTCTGAGCCAGAACTGATGAGCAACACAAGAAAAAACTGCTTCTGTTTGCAAAGGAATATATATTTTGTTTCAGAAGCACTAATATCTCAGTTAAGCTGAACACTAAATTAAGCGAAAACATCAAATCAAAACCTAACAGTTAGTTGCCATGATATTTGCCAGTCTTAAAACTGGAATGGTAGATGATGGATAGTTGAAAGCCTTGAAGAAGTTTGAATATGTTTTCATGAGTAGCTATGCGCTGTGGAATGATATTACTATCTCATTTCAATTTCCATTAAATTTAGCTGTATACAAGTAATTTTCCACTGTCAACTTTCATTCTTCCCTGAAAATATGAGCTATCACCTATGAAGTTAAGTTTCCTGAACATAGGCATCCAGTGTAACATGAGATGTCCTGGACAATTACATAAAACTTTGGAAGAGTGTTGTGATTTAACCCAAGAGCAGCTCAGCACCACAAAGTCATTCTCTCATTCCCCCCTCCCAGTGGGATGGGGGAGAGAACTGGGGGAAAAAAAAAAAAAAAAAAAAGAAAGAAAAAAAAAGTAGAACTCATGGGCTGAGATAAAAGCTACTAGGACAGAAAATGAAGAGAAAATGAAAATAATAATAGAAATGATAATATATGCCAACTTAACAACGTATGCACTGTGCAATTACTCACCACTAGCTGGTGGACATACAGCCAGTCCTTGAGCAGCACCATTCTCCCCAACCAACTGCCCAAGTTTTTTTCAAATTATGTCATATGGTATGGAATATGCCTTTGGCCAGTTTAGCTCAGATGTTCTGGTTCTGTACCCCCCCCAGCTCCTTGTGTCCGTCCCCTTGTCCCCCTGCACTGACAGGACAGTACAAGAAGCTTAAAAGTCCTTGGCTCTGTGCTGAACAGCTCAGCAACAATGAAAGCATTGATGTGTTATCAAAATATCAACAGAGCCAAAACACAGCAACATATCTGACACTGTGAAGAAAGTCAACTCTGTCCCAGCTGAAACCAGGACAAAGGGCTAGGAATAAAATTCTTTGAGGACATTCAAAACTATGTGTGTGTAAACAAATAATATATAAAAATGTATTAGTAGTATCTCTTCTTGCTCATAAAAGACTTAAAATGAATCACTACAAAACTGTGTTGCCAATAACATTCAAAAGGACATAAATTAGCCTCCTCCCTCAAATAACGGGGTTGATTTAAGAACACACAACTATAGAAATAGTAAACTGAGAGTAAGATCTTTGTCCTTTGGACATCAATTTTATGGATATTTAGCTATGAGGACTGGACTTTTGCCTTTCTAAAACTATTCAGTTGAGAAATTTATTGCAATAATAGCAAACACCTCTAAACAGCCAAAATAGAGAAAAGAAATCTCAATAATGAAGAAAAATCTTACTGATCAAAACAGGGAGCTGATCAGTTCCTTTAAGTGGTGTATCTATCCCCGAGTTACGACATATCTTAGATATTCTTATGGAAAAGTACAGTATTTTCCAGGCAATCAGATCAGTTCCCTTTCCTTAGAGCACACACAGCTAGTACACACCTTTTTATTCACTGCAAATGTTCATAACAGCGAGAAATATTTATAATCGCATACTCAGTGTTTCTATCTTACACAAATTTAACTTTGCCTGATACTCTACAGAGGTAATTTAATTGCTTCAGATATACTGATTAGATATGCTGATCAGATATCATTTAGGTAATCTGATATATTATTTTAAATATGACTGCAGACCTTCTGTCTCCTTCTTCTGCAATGAGTTTATGTATTACTCATTTGGGAGATTTCATCACAGTTTTTAAAAGCCACTTTCCTCCATCTGAATTCCAAATAAATGTAAGGAGGTCATACTAAGATGGTAAGTCCCTGTTTAAATAATTTGACGGTACAATTAATTCCCCACAAGTGGAATTAACTATGAGGGATTAATGAAAATGTCAGGGTTACAGGCTGTGCTGCTGATGTGTTTCTAATGTCAGTAGTAAATCTGCTGTAGGTAGAACACAAATTCTTTCCACATAGGCTCTTTCTTTAAAAATACACCCAGAACTCATAAAGTAGCCCACAGCTGATATGGACCAATTTTCCATAAAAGCGCACCTACTGTGGAAACAGAGCAAAACACACAGCTTATGGAGGTGAAAACATATTTCAGGTTTCAGGATGTCCAGGGATCAATTTAAAAATGAACAAAATTCATGTGCAAAAAATAGACATGAAAGAAGGGAAGAAAAACTAATTCATGGACCAGAATTTCATTGCTGGCAATTTAATATGATGCTTGATGTACAAGTCACAGCTTAGAATATCCTTAAATAACTTCTGGAAGCTGTGGAGATATGAGCCCTTGTCTCTTACACCCTTTTTTCCCAACACCTGCTTCTGCCATTACAGAGCTAGCTATAGCTCCGCAGCTCTTGTGTCTGTGCAATCATTTCCAGAAACTGTTATATCTAAGGAAAAGTACAATCTGCTTACAGATATTTTGCTTATTGAAAGGAAAGGAAAAATCACTCAGTCTGGAAATAACAGCTGAGTAGAGGGATTCACTAGAATAGCATCTAGTGAAATGAATAATGTATTAGGAAGAGTAACAGGAGAAAGCTCAGAGAAAACTATTTTATGAAGACATACCTAGTTGTCTGTAGAGGTCATCACCCACATGACCTTTCCATTCTATATCACCTCACCCACTCTATTTCTTTTTCCAGAATTTTTCCACAGCACCCATTTGGTACACAAACTGCAATTACAGTGAGAAAACATAAGACAGTTGGACAATTTACAATACCAGAATCACTGATGTTATTTAGAGCACCACTAGAATATGATCAGACTGTCCATTAGAGATCATTCACTCAGAGATAACAAATATTCCTCATGGTCTTTGCAGGCATCTACCAGAAATATGCCATGGAATCACAGAGGGTGGGTGGTGAGGAGTCAAATAGATCTGGTCAAGGAAGATGAACCAATCCTGCACTTTGCACTTAGTTTTCCATACTTAGCTTTCTCCAGACGAGAAACAGATTTCCATCCATCACTTCAGCTTTTGTGGAAAGAGTAGGCTGGGCTCAGGCACAAATCCATGCTAACACAACATCAGAAATGCGATTTTAGGCTGCACATCTGCTAATAAATAAAATAAGCCAGAAAGCAGTCTCTGACCCCAAAGTCAAGTGGCATTGCTCCTCTCATGTGCACAGACTTAACTCTCTTTGCGGACAAACAGGATGATCACATTTCAGTCTGCCTCCTACCACATGCTCTTCATCAGCCTGACCCTGATTCCATGAGGCTGTGCCATGAAGGGTTCAAAGCAGGCAAATACCACCAGCAGTCATAGAAAAATAGAATGGCTTAGACTGGAGGGGACCTTAAATATCATCTAGTATCAACACCCCTCCCAAGGGCAGAGTTGTCAACCACTAGATCAGGCTGCCTAGAATCCCATCCAGCCTGGCTTTGAACTCCTCCAGAGATGCAGCATTCATAGTTTCTCTGGGCAGTCTGTGCCAGTGCCTCACCATCCTCTGAGTAAAATATTTCATCCTAATATCTAAAATAAATCTCCCCTCTTTTAATTTAAAAACCATTCCCCCTTGTCCTACCACTATCAGATGACGTGAAATGTTGGTCCTTCTCCTGCTTGTAAGCTCCCTTCAAGTATTGGAAGGCTTCAATGAGGTCTCCCTGGAGCCTTCTCTTCTCCAAGCTGAACAAGTCCAACTCCCTCAACCTTTCTTCAAAGGAAAGGTACTCCAGCCCTCTGATCATCTTTGTGGCCCTCCTCATGACCTTCTTCTACAGATCTGCATCCTTCCTTTACTAAGGCCTCAGACCAGGTCACACTATTCCTGATGGGGCCGCACAAGAGCAGAGTAGAGGGGTACAATCACTCCCTGTCCCTGCTGGCCACCCTTATTTTCATAGAATCATAGAATTATAGAATCCTTAGAGTTGGAAGGGATATTTTAAGGTCATCTAGTCTGACTCCTCTGCAATGAACAGGAACATCCACAGCTAGATCAGGTTGCCCAGGGCCTGATCCAGACTCACCTTGAAAGTCTCCAGGGATGGGGCATCCACCATATCTCTACACAACCTATTCCAGTGCTTCACCACCCTCACTATAAGAGACTTTTTCCTTATATCCAACAAGGATATGGGAAAAAAATGTGATGCAACCCAGGATACTGTTCACTGTCCGGGCTGGAAGAGGGCACTGCTGGCTCATGTCCAGTTTTTGTCCATCAGGACCTCCAAGTTCATCTCCACAGGGCTGCTCTCAATGAGTTCTTCTCCCAGTCTGTATCATATCTGGGATCACCTCAACCTAATTGCAACACTTTGCACTTGGCCTTGTTAAACCTCATTAGGTTCTTGTATGCCTGCTTTTCAAGTCTGTCCAGGTCCCTGCAGATAGTGTCCCTTCCTTCTATTGTGTCAATTGCACTGCTTAGTTTAGCATCATCAGCAAACTTGCTTAGGGTGCATTTGATTCCATCATCTATGTTGTTGATAAAGATGTTAAAGAGCACAGGTTGCAAGATGGACCGCTGCGGGACACCACTCTTGACCATCCTTCATCTGGACATAGAGCCATTAACAACAACCCTCTGGCTATGACCGTCCAACCAATTCTTTCTCCACTGAATAGTCCAGACTTCAAATCCATATCTCTCCAATTTTGAGAGAAGGATGTACTGCAGGACCATATCAAAGGCCTTGCACAAGTCCAGGTAGACAACACAAGTTGCCCTTCCTTTGTCCAACAATGTCATCATTCCTCCAGAGAAGGCCACCAGATTGGTCAGACACGATCTGCCATGTGGCAGTCCTCAAGATTTGCCTTGCTCTTGTCTTATTTACTTATAAATGTAGCAGTACATGTTCAAACTCTTTTTTTTCTTTAAATACCCAAAACCATCTCACTTTAGTGAGATCAGAGAATTCTAGGTAAAGACCATGTATTTTCTGCTATTATTTCCTTGTAGATCTATAGTAACTCTGACTCATGATGTTAATGGCAAATTAAGCTTTAATGAAATAAATACCTTAGTTTAAACAGTTTCTCTCTCTGTGGAACCCAGACTCCGTTTATACCAAAAAAAAAAAAAAAGAGTAAATCCCATAAGAATATTATGTCTTTGATGTAATGTTCATTTTTTCATCTATTTCATCCTGGTACCATTTATGTTGCTGTTTGAATGTTACATATTTTTACTTTTAAATAAGTTAATGGCTATGAACAGGACTGAAAGTGATCCTTGGAATTAAGTTTTCAAAGGCAGATTTCCGATTTTTACTGTTATGAAAGCTAATTGTATCGCATGACTCATTTGGGCTTAACTACAGAGGACTACAGGGGTTTAGAGGTGATGTGCTGCCTTCAGGCATGCTTCGCAAAAAATGTATAACTCAAACATATAAGATGATTTGGAATCACATCTCTACATAATGAGAAAGGACATCCTGACTATACAGAGAGAGGAGGAATATTGGTGCTGTGAGGCTACTCAGTTAGATCCATAAACCTCTTTGCAAATGGGCAAAACTTAATGTACTCTTTGTACTTAATGCAAAACTGTTCAGCAAAAATGTCTGAACTCCAGAAACAATTTACAGTTTTACCAAAAATTCATCAGGCATTTCAAGAAACAGATACTTACAGGCTCTGATAGTATGTCCTTTATAATGCCATTCAGATTGGAAAACAGTTTACTCCAGCACTCACTCAGGTCCTAGAAATAAGGTGTCCCAACTTCTGCTTTACCTCAGAACCTCAATCTAATGGCCATTTACTCAGCAAACCTAGCGGAATTCTAGATGAACAGGTAGATTCTGGCTGGTTGTTTATTTCTATCCAGCTCTTGTTGATGACCCATTTTCTATTCCTTTGCCCTCTCCTTTTCAACGTACATTAGCCAATCGACCTTTGCTGTAGAGTGAGCAGAGTTCCATTTTTCCTTCTGCCTAAGGAGATTTAAGCCATATTTCTTAATTCCTAGATAAAATTCAAGCTCTTAATTCTTTTCATTCCATTTGTGCTCAGTATATTTCAACATTCTCAGCACATAGACTGTGCCCCAAACGGTCCTTACAGCTCACTCTTGACTGGATTCTCCATGTCACATCTTTGATGGCTGTTCTCAAAAGCCTCCAAACAGCATATCTTTCCCTGGAGGTGGTGCAGCTGCTTACATCCCTGCCTTTCAGTTGAAGCCTGAAATGAATGTGATCCAAGAGCACAGTGAATAGTGTGTAAGCCACAGGCGGAGTGTACAGAGCACTGTACAGAAGATTGCTTCCAGACTACCCCCAAAGTAACTGATCTTAGCCAGAAGAACATGTAGATTTTGACTTTAATAACAAAATTTAGTACAGGAGTATGTGTTTCATTAACATAGAAGACCACTTTAATATCAGTGGTGCAGTATTGCAGGATTTCAAGATTCTCAAGAGACAGAACAGACACAATTTTCTGCTCCTAGGGCTGCCACAGATGAAGCAGGACAAGTAATGATCAGTACAGCTCTACTGGCAGATGGATGGAGAAAGTCACATTGACAGTGAGCACAAAACACAGCTGCATCCCAGAGCAATGTGTGTCAACAACAACCCCAGACCTGACACTTCTACTCCTTAAATGCTCAGTTTTGTCAGTGGATGTTACCTATCACACAAGAGTATGCTTCTAAATAGAAAGGTGGCCTGGAAGCAAGTCATCCATACTGCTGTCTGGTTTTCTGATACCCATCCATAATGGCAGAGGCCAGACCCTGGTAACATAGACAAGAATCAGACCCTAGTACTCTTTCTTTTAGCAGTATATAAATAATGGGAGAATCTCCCTTGTCACTGCATACATTTTTTTTTTATCAGATCAAGATGTTTCTGAACATCTTGTAGTCCTATTACTGACAATGTTTACTTGGGTTTCTACAAAACATACTGCATCCAGAAAGGCACCACTGTACATGCCAACCCTTTGTCAGCATTTGATAGATAACACCACATATTGTGCGACATGCAACAACAGATGATAAGTCTAGATATGGCCAGAGAGGTGTACGCTTCTCACAGGAGTACTCTTCTGTTCTAAGTACACGTAGATTGGGTAGATCACTGCCAGTGTGCTGTCATGAAAAGGTTTTATCTCTTCCAGGAATACACATTTCAGTGTGTAAGTAGATACTTGCACTCAGGACACTATAAAGAAAGAAAATAAATGAGAAAGAGATAACAAAAGGGTGGGTAACAGCTGAACAACTACTGTAACTGTTGACTGGAGCAGGAACATGAGCAGACAGAGACAAAAGTGAATATAACACTTAAGAAAAAAAGAAACGTAAATTGAAGCAATGCAGTCTGGCCAAGAAGAGGTCTGAAATGACTGAGGGATCAGATTTAGTAGGAAGAAAAAGTTTTGTAATGCCCTTTCTTATTGATATCAAGAACTGTAGAAGAAGGAATATTTTTCAGTCTGCCTCCACGTGACATTTCTTCTTGAAAGAGTACCCTTTAAAAGTAGAGATCAACTTGGATCTTAATGTTCCTTCTGTCTTTAATTGCATACTGAAATCAAATAGGGTGTGCCATACACTTTTACCAAAGAGTCTTGTCTTTACAACTCTGAATATAAAAGTGGGTTTTCTTATCAGATTAATTTCAGGAGATAAGAAACAGCAGTTCAACCAGAAGATATGCACTTTGGATGAGCAAGTGAGCAATGGGCAGCTACTAAACTGTAAAGAAACAAAGGAAAATAACTTATTTTCCCTTTCTTTCTGTACCCCCTCAACTATACCAAGATTTGTTTAATTTTGTTATTTCAAATAAACATTTCAATCAGGTTTATTCTGTTACTTTCAAGCAGAATTTTTTTTAACTGGCTGCAGTACTGTGCTCAGACTGGTATTAGTTTGATTGTTTAATCTGAGTCAGAAAAGGTGAGATATACATTAAACAGTTTCAACTAATGCACTGTTTTACTGAATTTATGCAGCAGACTGAGCATCCTCAGTAATAGGCTTGTCAAAAAGGATGAATAATTTTGTTCTCCACTGTCACTGTGTTATTAAGCAGCACTGTAATACAATTGCTGCAAATGTAATCATCAGTGTATTTGTAGGGCAACACTTATAAAGCAACCTAAGCAAATATAAAATATTTTAATAACATCTTACTGTGTTCTCATAGGTTATAGCCTGCACAAATTGATTCTTTCTTTCATCCCTAATGATGATATTGAACCTACACAGGCAGATTTTTGTGTGGGGAAAGCACTGCTTAGATGATGGCAGTTTGTAAGTTCATGTTTTAGACTAGTTTTAGATCTTAATAGCTAACCTATATCTTGAAATACTGGCCTCAGTGAGAGTAAGTACTCTGTTGATTGAAGTGTTGTAATAAAAGTTTAATTTCTTTTTAGGACAGGAGTTTTTTGGCTGTTGAATTTCCGTATTCTACCCCTTATTACCAAANGAAAAAAAAAAAAAAAAAAAAAAAAAAAAAAAAAAAAAACAGAGAACTGTGGACTTAAACTGATGTAAAACCTTTGCTTACTCTTCCAAGAGAGAAAGCTTCCCATCTTACTGCATGTATTCTTTTTTCCTCCTAAGAAGGCCAAATTATTTTGTGTTGCCTCTATTTTTCACTCTATATCCTGAAACTAAGCTTCTGAAATTATGTAAATGTTTACAAAGAAATGTGAAAATATCATCATTTAACTTTATGTATGATGGGAGCAGGAGAACTGAGCTCCAGAATTTAATTTTGCATAACTTGCCCCAGAGATCACAGAGTTTCACGGCACAGCAGCACATACAAGCACATGTTCAAAAAAAAAGACCAGAGATATTACCTACTGAGGAATGTGTGAAAAAGTTATTGCTTCTTTGTATACCTTGTTCTCGAAATCTGACATCAGAGATATGAAGGTGGAGTTTAAGACCAGAATTTAATTTGTTTAATTTTTACCTCTCAACAACATAGCTACAGGGTATGCTGATGGCATACTGTCAGACTGTATGTGCTTCTATTAAAAGATCTTTATTTACCTTCCTCAATAAAAAACTCCAGCTCAAAGACCAAGTTGATACAAGCACTCAGAGTGTTACTAGTCTCCTGGATATGTCTTCGGCCAATCCGTCATGTTGGTTATTTTGAACAAAAACACCCAGCCCTTGCAAGAAGTCACAGCCCCAGGGCTGCTCACCCTGTGCAGCAGGGTATCCTGATGGGTATTCACATCCCTGGCATCAAAGAAGATCCTCCTTGTCCTCCTTATGGGAGTCATCATTAGACAACACTTCCTAGCGCTTCGCTGGAACGAGATCGTGGCCTGACTATAAAGGGACAATTTTGGCACTTTACACAGAATACATAGCAACTCATGCTCTCACTACTAATATTTCTCTTCTCTGAAATGCAGTGTGTAGGTCACAACTATCTGTCTGTCCGCTTAAATACTTCCATTTCAAACCTGAAGCCCAGGTTTCCAGCTTATGGACAATACGTGTGCAAGGAAAACTCCTACCTGTATTTGATCTACTCTCCTTTGTAATCAAGGGAAAGAAATGTCAACTTTTAGAACATAGTTCATCTGATTTAATATAAGCATCTTTAAGCCAAGAATAATGGGATCTCTGTATCTCTCCCTTGACCACAGAGGGGAGTCAAGGCTATTTAGCTCAGGGATAGTACTTTTAAACAGTAGACATCCTTATTTGATCAGTGATCATGTTTTCAGATCCTACTCAGATCAAGAAGTGCAATGTTTTCTATGTCTTCTTGACAGTACAGCTTCAAATGATCTAATAACTGCTGTAGGAATTTTTTCTTCTGCATTTTTTTCATCTATTGTAGCTAAAAAGATATTGTAGAACTGAATCTTCTTAATACTTGGTGGTACTGATCTTATTTACCTGTTAGTCCCTACATCTTCACATTTTCAGAGCTAAAGGTTTGAGGACAGAAAGATTATTTCTCTCCCAACCCCAGGTAAGATTGGAAGGAGCTGCTGGACTTTTTGTCTCACCTTGAAGTACTCTGCTTAGTATCCCTGAAAGTTTGATTAGCTGATTCTCCTCTATAACAGGGACTAACAGCACTAGTAATACTCTCACCTCTTCTGCTTGCTGCTGTGATGTATTATATGTGCAATAAAACATTCTGACAAGTCGAATTGATATTCTTCAAGTGCTTCACAAAGCACCTTTCTAGAACACAAGACAGATATTAATCAGAGGATAGTCTATTCTCACCCTATGGTCTTATAACTTATTATCAGTATAAAAATTTGTTTGATTTCACGGAAGAAAACAGAAGATGGTAAAAGGAGGTGGAGGTGAACAGTATTAGTTGCTTTTTCCTATCGTAATCCTTGTGTTTTTAATGAATTTTTGAACTGTTAAAAACCTTGCAATTGGGAAAGGGAATGAGATTTTAACACAAATTACACCCAGCATATTTAAGAAACAGAGATAACCCTCAAAGCCTTAGGACCTAGCTGCACAATGGAGCAAGTCATGTATAAACAAGGCCTAAATCAACATGAGAGGGCTGGAGAAGGCAGAATTTACTTCCATGTATTGTAAGTTACATGTCCTTGCTGGCTGACCTTATTCCACATTTCTTTTCCCAGCCATCCTATTACAGGAAGAGGTGCTGCAATATAGGTATAAGGACATCCTGCACACTGATCATATTGGATAGCCAAGAAGATGGATGAGACACTTGCTCCCTTCTCCTCCCACACACACAAAAAAATCTACCTTTATCCACCACAGTGCTCTTGGGGACCGTATTTCCCTACTTTTCTTTTGCTCCTCGGGCAGCTCCATCCCCACTTCATCTTAAATGGAGTCTCTTCCAGAGATTTTATTGCATAGCTTAGAATCTCACGCTAGTAGATGGCATGAGTCCATGTATGTGATGACATAAGCACCTCAGGGAAGTAATTTTATGTTCTTTTATCTAATCTGTCCAAACCTTTATACTGCTGTCATTACTGTGATTCCTGAGAGTTTAATTCTCATAGGTAATAATCTACAAAGATTGCAACACAAAATTTCCATCTAATTCCATTGTCATTGATTCTGATTTTGCTGACTCAAACGATAGGAGTCTATGTGGGAGTATCTTTAAATATGCATGATCTGTGAAGGATCATGCATAACATGAAGGAATTCCATTTCTTGTGTATTGTATAGCAACAGCATTTTGATGTTAAAAAAAATCCGTTTCCAAAATCTTCTTTCCTCATATTAGTAGTAATCATTGCTACTTTTCCATGGGATACCCATACTCTAATTTAGTCCCATTCATGCATGGATTTACCAGAAAGAGAAGAGCCTGAACCTCTCTACTGCATTAACAGTATCTTATGCCTGTACCACATGAATGTCCTGACATATGACAGCAGAAGTCTTCAGTAACACACTGGCTGCCTGCTCCCTCTGCACAGAGCACACATCCTCTCCCAAAGCAGAGGGAGGATTCTTCTATTAGAGCAGAGTACAAGCACTGTCAGGCTTTGAGGAAAGCTCCTTGGGGTGGCACAGAGAGAGGCAAAAAAAGACGGCTAGCACTTAATGCTCACATTCTGAGCTAAGGCAAAAAGAATGTGAACAGGTCCATTTCAATCTAATTATATTTTATGTTCAGACACGTTCTTTACAGATCTTGTTTTTGTCTTTCATACTAATTGGCCAAAATAACGTAAATCAGATCTGATCAAAAACATTCAGTGTGCACTAAACGAGGGAAAGTTGAGAGGGGAAGGTCAGTCATTTAAAGGTGTGATAAGGTCAGTGTGAGCCAAGTTCCTAAGGGGTTAGTCCTTTAAATGGCCAAGTTAAATAAGATACAACTGGTGCTAAGTTCACTTCTAAGAGCTCACAGGCATGGGCTCATGAATGCCTAGAGGGACAGGTTTGCTTCAATTGTGCTGTATTTACCTTGGCAATTTAAATGGTAAAAACCTTTTCTAATTTGGCTTTTGATATATATGTTGCACCTTTATAAGGCTTAACATCTTTACTAAAGAGTTCTTCAAGTTAATTAGATATTACCATATGTGTGTACATAATATTCAGATATATAGACATACAGGCACGCACATAAAATATATGCATAAGCTAGATGTCACTGAAAATTCACATTGGCTAAGTAAAATTTGCCTGCTTCAGACATGTAATGTATACTCAGATTTTTAGTCCTGAAGGAACTAGTTTTCTTAGGGAAAGATCCTCATGCCACAGGTAGCTCAGAGAGGGAGACAGGGGTGAAATGAAAGCTTCTAGAAAGAGATACTGTCTAGTTAGTGGTAAAAGAAACATGCTTTTGATTTATGGCTTTTGTCACCTGGTAATTCTTTTAAATTTTGTCCGCTTAAAAATCAAATGAATCATCAAAATAATAAGAACGTGGGTTGCCAGTGATATTCCACTTCCTGATACCTCCCTCACAGATAGATGGGAGTCTGCATTAAGAATTAGATGAGGTCATATTTTGGGGCT
The DNA here is from genome assembly GCA_016647715.1 of Pavo muticus. Classification (NCBI taxonomy): domain Eukaryota; kingdom Metazoa; phylum Chordata; class Aves; order Galliformes; family Phasianidae; genus Pavo; species Pavo muticus. The sequence goes on along the minus strand of JACDJE010000242.1, from coordinate 1,205,529 downwards.
AAATTGGTCATTACACAACTGTTCCCCATCATAGGAACAACAACAAAAATGGCTAAAGAATAAAAAAGTTAGTGGGGTTAAATCTTTCTTAGTAAATCCTTTTCTAGCATTGGCATGGCTGAGACTGAAAGCTATCTTTTCTTTCACTTATCTCTTAATTTTTCCTATGGTATGCAACAAACGTCCTCTGCTATTTGCTATTTTGGTAACCCAGGTGGTCTTCTCTAGGATGACAATAAGAAAATAATTGAACCCGAGATTATTTGTATTGAGTTTTTCTGGAATGCCAGCCTCATTTACCCTCAAATTTTAAATTGTGCATCCTTAATCATGAGAGTTTAAATTAAAGCACTTCAACCATCTGATTTCAAAAGAATCACTTTTGTCTCTTAACAGCCATCCTTTTCAGGATGAAAAAGAAAAAAATGTATACTTAGGCAAGAGATATACTTTTTTGTTGTTGCTCTTCATTGATTTAAATGAAGGAGATACAGGAAAGCAGAAATGGATGAAAGGGCAGAAAAGATGTGTATTTTCTTGAAGAAAAAAAATAATCTGCTTGTACATCGCTTATCTGGAAAGTGTTCAGCCCCAATATGGTCTGTTCCTTTATTTTTTTATCAGATTAGAAAGCTAAATTTAACTTCCTCATCTTCTCCCAACAAAAACATTGCAGTTAGAAATTGGGGTTACCAACTGACGACTCTACTGCAGGCCTCTATTGCTGCAGGCCTCTATTACTGTAAAAGGAAATACTTTGAAATGAACTTCTTTTTACAGCAATGAAAGCATCATCACAAAATCTTTTTCCCCACTATACAACATCAACAGGTTTCTTTAGGGCTGGATTGGTACTTTTCTGCCTGATTTTAAGATGCCGCTTATTTGAGTAATACTAAAATTTACAAATGTCAGACTGGGCAGCTTATGCTTCCAGTCCTGCTGAAGACATCACAAGAAAGTGAGCAAGTAAATCTAGTAAGACAAAGTGCAGGGTTTCATTACCTTTCATCGTGTTTTATTGCATTGCCTATATCATCACTTATAGCCCTTACTATCAGTAGAATACTCAATTACAGGAAGCTTGAGATATCAATTATTTGTTTAGGTGGGCACATAAGGCTGTGGTGTCCCTCATTCTAATGCACAGTCCTTTAGACAGAAACGTATATTTCAAAGAAGGTCATGTGATATATTGAGTTAATTCATGTGTCATCACCCCTATCCCAGTGCCATTCATTACTTCCTTGCAAAAAAAGATGATGTGGCAATATGGCCTGCCTGGACATTTTATGCAAAAACAATTAAGGGTTAGGAAAATGCTTTGAGAGCTGGTTTAGGAGTTGGCTTCAATTTACCATTTAGTCAAATGTTTCCTTGGTCTACATGACAAATCATTTAGGACTACACCCACAAACAAACCAGGGCTGGCTCAGGAAGATGAGCGTGCCAAGGTCACTACGTGAGCTCCACATGTGACAGAGAGGGAGAGCAAGGCAAAAGAGCATGGGATTCCTAGCAACAGTCTTCTGGATTGTAGAAGGAAGTGGTAGATTAAAATAAGCTAATCAACTGTAAATCAGTGCAGAAAGGAGTACACCTAATATTACTGCTGTGTGGAAATATGATTCCCAGACACACAAAAAAAAAAACAGCCTACATGTAGATTTTGAAGTTATTTATTTTTCTATTAATTTACTTCTCTGTACTTTTAAAACATAGCTCAAGAAGGTGATGGTAATACTGCTGCCATTCATCTTTTGCACAATAGCTGAAATAATTGCTTCCTTCAGTATTTTGTTCAATTTCCCATGAAGTAAATGGAGGAAGAAAAGTCTCTGAAGGAAGATGAAAGAAATAAAAAGCACTCCAAAAATTCTTAGCGCTTCTAATTTTTGCAACTCAAAACCATAACAGTGACTCATAATGATTCTGCATTTCTTTCTGAGTTTTGATATGTGACAGTATATTGTTGCTGGAAATCTCAAATTTATGTGTTGCAATTACAAATCACTTCCATAATAATTCTCTTTCTGACTTAGGATGCTGAATCTTGCCATTTAAGTTGTGTCAGGACAATAACTGATTCGGGATGAAGAGTCAGTAACATACATTCCTTCATAAATCGCTGGGAAAATCTTTCAACATTATATTAATTTAAAAGAAGAAATGTTACTAGACACTTTTCATTTTTTGAAATCCCACTCTGTAGGAAAAAGAAACTTAATTGCTGAAAACAATTAGATGCACTAAGCATTATTTCCCCTGCTTGAGATCTTTCAGCCGATGGTCTACATTCATTAAGAAACTCCAAACAAAGCTTAAAGAACACAGCTTCGAGTGTGAGTAGAAAGTAGAGAAATGGCAAATCCAAAAAGTAAAAAACTGTTTTTTAGGCTCATGAGTCCAACGCTGACTGTTGCAAATTTTCTGTTTTGTTTTAGACTAAAATATGTTGTAATATCGTTCAGTAAAAACAGATAAACAGGAACTTTAAATTGTAAACCTAAGTTATCTGGAGCTGTCTACAGACACCTGGAGAAGAATCAGGGTTTTCTACATGGTTTTACTCCAGCTAGCAGAATGAGGTCATGAGTCTGGATGCTTCCCTGATCTGTTTAAGCAAGAAAGATGAAATAGAGATGGATATTCTTTTTAGACAGTCATTTTCTGTGAATTAGCAGCCACATGATACAGATGTATAACTGGCCTTAGGCAAAGTATTTTCTGTAGTGACAACTGATCATTTTTTTCTTTTTAACAGTGATTGCATCATAGGGCTACCACAGCCTAAGGAACTGCTCAGAACTAATGTCTTGTAGCATCCCTAGATATCTCCAAGATATGAAAGCCTTGTTAAAGCAGAGAGCAGTTCTCTTGTATATGTCAGATTCAAATGCTTAAGATAATTCACATAAAGTGCAAAGAGTCATGAAGCATGGAGAGAGCCATCTGTTGTCAGTGTTTTGAAAGAAGTGTTGAAAAGGGAGCATTTTTTCATTTTGCTATGGACACAATTTTCATGCAACCACACTATGCCCAAAGCAAGTGAAAACAAAGCTCAAAGTCTGTGTTCATTTGAACTCTAACATTTCTGTAACAGAAACAGATTTAAAAATATATGGGTAGGTGGAACTAAGTGCCTGAGTGCCGTAGTTTTGTTTCAGCAAAGTAGGTGTGGGCTCTTTTGTTAATCCCTAGATCCCTGCCATCCAGTGTTTGTGGGAAATGTGCAGATTGGAACACTGCCACAGTCCTGCGGTGACAGTGAGAGACTGCTGATGCCAGGCCATGAAGGAGTGCTAGAAATAACACCTGCTCTCCTTCAAATGGAGATAACTTGGTGAGAAAACTGTGACAGCTATTACAGATATGGGACATGGTCTGATGGATAAGAGCATTCAGAGGGCAAATTTTGTTCTATCAGCCCTGAGAACACTTGATAACTTCCACTGCACTGTATGGCAGGAGATCAAAGGCAAGCATCTTCTGGAAATCCCCTTCTGTCAACAATGCACTTAGACAGTTTCAGCTTTCTGTGAAGAAATTAAAAATAAAGCAGACCTAAATTATCTGTTCCCATTGCTTGGCAAGGTCCTCATGGGAGATTCATGCAGATCTTAAATAAATGTTTGCTATACGCCACTCTGCCTTCCTGACAGAAAGACACAGAGTCAGCACTGTTGGTTTCTTGCTTCAGTAGAAATAATTTCTTTATAAATATATTACAACGAAATGCTCACAAAGGAAATTAAAGATTGAAAAAGAATAAGCAGATCTTTAGGGGCACTAATTCCACAATCAGATATATCTGTATATAACTACACATAAGGCCTTACACAACTTCCAAATGGAAAGAAACTATTGCTCTCACATAGCTTTGCAGCCTTGATTAATTCTTAACTATGAAGGACCAAGATAACATAAAATAAGTAGTTATATATTTTAATACAGACATTTTTCCCAAAGTCTTGCATTGGCAGAAATTTTGCTGGCCATGTCTTTGCAGTACGCAGTAGATAAGGCTGTATTAGTTTCTGAAAGAAATAATATTTTGCAAATATTCTTACCCTGGTAATAATGTGCAAGTAATTGTTAATAGTACCTTTTGAATTTCCCAAGTAATTAAAGATAATGCCTTAATGAAAACTCAGAATGCATTCTTAATATCAGCCAAACCAATTTTCCATTTCTTTCTCCACCTTGCAGGAAATGAATATCTAATCTGATAACCTCTAAGGTTAAAGACATCAGAAGGCATGTTAAATATTAAGTAGCTGATGGCATTTGAAAACCATCATCACTAGTAAGAGTTGTAAAAGTATTTCATAAAACTACATTTGAAAGGAAAATAGTATCAGGTGCAACATAGAGGGATCCTGTAATTATCACAAATAAAAGCAAATTCTGATATCAGAAGAAAAATGCATTTAACACTAAGGAACTACATTTCCACACTTATTTCAAACCTGGTCACTCACTGTCATGGAAATTTTAAAGTTATTTTCACCTGTGAAATACTGTGTGCTCATAAAACAAACATATTTCATTTCATGTTATGGTGTTACTACCTTAATGTAGAAATGCAGCTACTTGCATTATTTCAGACACATTGAAATGACAATTCAAACAAAGATGATGATGATAATAGCATAAGACCATAAAGCCTATTGGATACCCAGGGTTAAGTTCAAGCAGTGAAAAATGCAAGACAGAAATCTTGGGTTGGGCCAGCCTTGAGGCACAGGAACGTGAGTCATTGTGTACCATATGGCATGGAGCCTGCATCACTCCACAAGGTTGATGCAGATGTATCTACAGAAACTGCAAAGCAAAACTCTGGCTGTCTATATAATTCTGTAAACATAATGCTTGGAATTTATTACCCAATAAACTCTGAACAAAAGGTTACTATTTGAAGGGCAATGTTGTAGAAGGAATACTTGCATCTGACACAGAAGTTGAAGCTTTTATTTACAGAAGTTTAGTCTTGTTGATATTACAGGATTATATGAAGTAAATGAATGTTCTCAGCACAGCTCATAACATAAAAATAATCACTTTCATAAAATACTACCACGTCTGGCATGAACTCCCACTCCTGTTTTGTTTTTTTTTTTGCAGCTAGTTCATTGCACTGATGGCCATTACTCCCAGTTCATGCTTCTTATGTTATGTTATGTGATGTTAAAGTCTGGAATTAAGACAGGTAGGTTGCAGAAATACAGGTGTGATAATTGTTCACTACCTGAAGAGCTCTCTCTGCAGAGAAAATCCCACGCATCCTTAGATGGGATTTGCTACTTGCTATATCCTGTAGAAAATCAGGTACATAGTTATGATTAGTTTTCATGTTTCTACTCTATGAACTTAATTCTGCAAGAACTAAACATCCTTTTTTACATTAGAGTAGTGCATGGGACAGAAGAGATTCATTATGTGGCCATTATATGGAAAATCTGGATAGAAAATACAGTGTGAAAAAGAAGGAGGAAAGAAAAAAAAAATAGTATTCTGTAAGGACAAAAGAAGCAAAAGAAATCCAGGGAGATTGTGATCCTAGCCTTTGTTCAATGGGACAGAGGTCCCAGTGACAAATGACAAGGAAAAGCATGAGTTCCTCAAACCCTTTCTTATCTCAGTTTTCACTGCTAAGACTTGTCCGCAGGCCTCACAGCTCCCCGAGTCTCCTAACAGCCTGTGGCAATGAAGCAGCAGGGAGAAAAAGAGGCAGGGAGTACTTATCTCACTTAGATGTTCACAAGTCAGTGGGACCAGATCTGAATCATCCAACTGACATCTCTCTAATGCCTTCATGAGGCTCCAGCAATCAAGCCATTCTGTTCCCAATGAGTGCAAACAGTCACATGGCTCATATTTAGGGCAAGAAACAGGATCCATGAATTAAAGAGCAGTCAGCTTCACCTCAGCTTCTGCAATGGAGATGGACCAATTCCTCTTAGAAACAACTTGCAGTCATACAAAGGGTAAAGTGGCTGCAAACAGCCAACATGAATGTACCGAGGGAAAGTCACACCTGATCAGTCTGATTGTATTCTGTGATAAGTGGCTGCATATATGGAAAAAGGCGGGTAAGGGATGCTACATATCTTGACTTTAGCAAGGCTTTGTATGCAGGCTTCATACTATCCATATCATCAAATCAGTAAGATATGAGCTGGATAAATGAACAATAAAGTGGGTGGGAAGTTGGCTGAACTGCTGGGCTCAGAGTTGTGATCAGTTGTGCAAAGTCCAGCTGGCAGACTAAAATGTGGCATCGCTCAGGGACAAAACCTGCTTAACACCTTCATTAACAACCAGGATGTCAGTGTAGACTCTGCAGCTTTGCATGTGAAGCCAAGTTGGCAGGGGCAGTTAATATGTGGCAATCCAGAAGGACCTGGACAAGCTAGAGAAACAGGCTAACAGAAACCTTATGAAGTCCTGAATCTCATATGGGACAACTCCATGCAACAATACAGTGCAAGGGGGCAACCTTGCACTGTACAAGAAAGGGCTTTTTGACACTTGTGACCACAGTAGGAAAATAGTGCTCAATCTGAGGATCCCCATTATAAGAAAGGGATGGACAAGCATACTATAGTGAGTCTAGTGTTGTCAGGGCAGGGAAGTTGTAACAGGAGACATTACCATAGTGACAATATAATATTTTTATTAATACTTTATTCTATGTTAACATTTTAATGGATGCAGTTCACCATAGATTCCTACCTTTTAAATTTTTTTGTGCAGTATGGGATTAACATACACAAATACGAGCTCCAAAATCCCTTAAACTTTTGATGATTTAGTTCTGTATTGGACAGATCAGACATGAGGACTTGTCAGCTAGCACCTAGGTTTTCCTGTATTTTTGCGGTGAGACACAGTGAGGCTTTGCACTGCCTGTGAGTTCTGTGAGACTATGCTATTTCCTCAGTCTCCTTGAATCACCAGTCTCTAAAATAGCCATGTATCAAGGTATTTTATATGTGGCTAACTCAATAGGACAACAAGTGTCAGGACTCTATCTGGTGCTCCCAGAAGATGCTGGCTGTCTCATATAGGCGCTCACAGTGGATTTTGTCTCATCATTCCTCACTTGTCAGAAATACTTATATTTCTCCTTAGAGCTCAGGCAGAGCCTATGTTCAGGCACAACTGTGTGCAATTGATACTGCTGCAATATTACAGGTGCAAAGCCTAGGAAATGGGAGGCTGAGGGCTTACATATTGATACTGGCTCCCAAACACCAGTTTAACTGTGGAGCTGGGGACATCTTAGTGAACATGTTCCAAGAAAAGGGACTTTGGTTAAGTTCAGAACAGCTGTTCAAAGCTGAAGCTGTTTAAATAACAAGACGCTTTTGCTTTATATGCATCTGATTTAACTTTTTTCTCTATCTGAAGACATCCATGATATACACGATAGTCTATGCATGCATGGAAAAATAAAAATATAAATTATAGTAGGTCTAAGACCAATGGCCTCTCAGTAGAAACACCAAGAGCTCTTAGCTTTTTCAAAATCGCCTGCAACTGATTGCATACAAGACAAAAACCTTTTGTTCTTAATCTCCCTAAAAAGCATTTGTTAGACAGATAAGGGGAATTATTTTTATCTCAGCCGCATCCTTACAATATCACTGTACCTAATAAGTTTTCATACATGCAATTAACAGAAGAACTTGGTCCATTGACTTCTGCCAGTTTTAATGATGATCCTTGACCTGTAGCACTCCTAATGAAATTATCATACAAATTATGTAAGTATATTCCCGAGAACAAAGCAGTAAAACATTGCTAGACGTACTTTACTGTATGTTGTAAAATGAGTGAGAAAGAATTTACTAAACTACTGCAGCTCATCATAATCTTAACTGCTTAGAGAGATAGCTGGCACTGCTTTCCTTTAGCAACAGCAATGAAAGGCAGCGAGGAGTAGAGATAAATTCTTCCGTGGCTGCTTTGCATTGTAAATCTTATTAAGCTCAAAATTTTCAAACCTGCATATCTGAAGTCAAGGATCCACATCAATACATAAGCACCCTTGAAAAAGTGACATGGTTTTTAGTTGACACTGAGTACCCACAACTTCCATTGGTTTCTCTGAACAGAAGTTTGGCATTTATCACTGATTTTGGTGCAAGGCACTTCTGTTAAACATATCTGAAAATCAGACCATTTATGCATAAATTGTTGCCCTGAGATAACAATTCTTACAGGAAATCATTCACAGGTATCATTTCCACCACATTGTTAGGACTCTGCAGGGCATGAATATTGATAGAATCATTTAGATTGGAAAAGGCCTCTAAGGTCATCAAGTCCAACCATTACAAGCCTCAGCCTGTGGACAAATTAATTCCCACTTTATTCCTGAAAACTTGTCCTATAACCAGTTCACAAAACTAACCCTCTTTTTTGTTGTTGTTTGTTGTTGCTGTGGTTGTTGTTATTTCCCACTGGACCTAATACCAAGATATGTCCCATATGGAAGACATCGTCATTCTTTTGATATGATACCTATTGTGTTTGGAGTTTTATTTACCCTTTTAACGGAAATTAATTCTATCAGCAACTGAGACAGAGAAGATGTAAAAATGAACACAACAATAAAAGAATAAATAAATAAATGTGAGATATCGAGGTAAAGAACTCCAAGAGTTTGTTTTCTGCTTTCATTGATTTTTATGAAAATTCACCTCTCTGCCACTGAAAAACTATGGTTTTCTTACTTCTCTCCTTACTTCCTTGCTGAATTCTGCCTCCTAACTGTACATTTCTCAAATAAAGCTGTGCAAGTGCTTTCTGGATCACGTATTCCCAGTAGCCAAAAGGATATCTTGTTACCTTTGCCAAAAGTGTTCCCACTGACCTCAAGGAAAAAATAGACAATGTCATTCCTAGATAAGTTCAGCTGTTCCCCCACTTTGTGCTATGGTGTCCTTTAGCACAGCTATAGCATATAACCTTAAGACAGAGGAATTAATAGTTTTCCTTAGGAGATGTCAGCACACTCATTTTCAGAGACCACATTTTCTCTCTCTCCAAAAGAAGATGACTGCGTAGCATTCTTGCCATTTCTGACCTATTTTCTTTTTTTTTTTTTTTTCAATTTCTACAGGGCTAATTGTCTCTGTCTCAGAAAACTTTCAGTGTGTCAGTACTGCAGTTTTTATCGTTCTGCACATAAGCCTCAGAACTTGTGATCCTAATAAATCATCCTGAATTGTGCTACAGTACTCTCACAGTGCTACAAATAGGTCTTCTGAATCTTCCAGGACAATTTTTAAGTCAAGTGCATTGTACTGAATTGTTTAATAGCCATTCTGATTTTTCGCACTGTAGCCTTGAAGTAATGAGCCTAAATGATATTTTAAAATAATTTCCCAAATGAGTTACCCAGCTATTACAAAATAACCAGATATTTCCTACCAAGCACAATGCAATGTATAGTCAGCAAACATATTCCTCAATGCACTGAAAAACATCTAATTCTATGACACTGCAGATAATCCTTCTTTAGTTCTGAAAGATCTGCACCAGTCTTGAACCAAGAACAAACAGATTTCCCAAATTATTAAATTCACCATTTTATTTTCTGCTATTTTGTATATTAAAAAATTATCAGTTTCAGCTTGATTTCTATCATTTATACACAACTTGAGTGAAACATCTTTCCTTTTATCTTCGGGTAAAAAATAGGAGATGATATGCTCATATTTTATGACCATATGCTCAACACTTTCCAAAGAATCTTCTCCTCATTTTACCTGTGTAGTCCAAAAAAATTGTATGCTGTAAAACATTTGAGACTTCTCTGATGGTCATTCATCTGGGATAACTCTCCTAAGCTTTAACACAATGAAATCATTCTTCATCTTCAGCTTAAGACTTTGAAAATCTTTTCTAGGAATTAATATTACTTGTGTCTTACTTTCTTCAAATCTTTTTTCTATAGCTCTCGAATTTCACTATTAGTAGATATTTTTAAAAGATTGGGTGCACTGCAAGAAGACACTCACTTGTATTGCTAATTTAATGAAGGAACAGCTGTTGAAGTGTAGAAGGCTTGGAGATAGTTTTCAGTAATGTGAATTGTGAGAGATTATGCTCTTTTTCTGCTCTAACTCCTTCTTCACTTCTCACCTATGACTAGTTTAAAAAGCTAACTCATGACAAAAACTACAAAAGTAAAAACAAGTATCAAAACAGTCCTCAAAAATTATTCAAGCCTAATTCCACAATTCTTCTGTTGCTAAAAATATTTACCACTCCACTACCAGCACTAACATGGTATGTTGTTGCCATGAAAATCACTAGCAAATTTTAAAAATACGCTGATCATGCAAAGCAGATATTTACACATGTAAATGCAAGATGGATGTTCAAACAGCAACTATTAAAAGCATCTATTTACACAATTTAGATAACAAATTCCTGTCCATAAGTCTAAAAGACTATGCTGGAATAAGAGGCAGAGGAAGAAGCTATGAGATTTAAAAAATAAAAAAAAAAATAAAAAATAAAAAAAAGCTTACAAGGAAAACTCCTCTAGTTGCTACTCTCAGGGTGAAACTTCTTATCTGAAGGAAACACCATAATTACTTCCCTGCAAAGAGTGGGCAAGGCTGTGCACGTGCTCTGGGCAGACCTGATAGCCCTGTGGCTCGCAGGGACTCCGTGCCCTCCTGGATCCCATCTGGATGTATCCCCACCAGCCATTCATGTGGGACTTCTGCATTAGAGCATCACCCAACAATTTGGAACAGGATAAGAGGAGCCCAGGAGGACATAGCATTATGAACTTGCTCCAGCATTACAGAGCAATGGGATGCCTCTTGCTGTCTCCAGTGAAATCATTTGATGTTTCTAAGTGAATCTTGCACACGGCACCTTTTATGATTCTTGTCAGGAAAGAAAATTATTGTTTTTTCATGGTACAATGATGATATATGCAAGCTGTTTTTGAAAGAACCAAAGGTATCAGTCACCACAGATTCCCATCTCGTGACAAGAGGATGAAATTGCATATGTATGAATTAGCACACACCTACCCCACTAATTGCCAGCATTTTATCTCAGTTTGATTCCTGGTCTTACATAATCTCTCCATTATCTCCAGATAATAGAAGAGTGTTCTCGCACTCACGTCTTGAAATTTGCTTACGTCACATCAGGTGTGATCGAAAGATGTTTGCATGTGACTCAGTGCAACCTGTTGGCTTTCCCATAAACCCTCTTCCTCCATGCTCTTCCCCAAAACTGAATGCAAAGGTCCTTCTTAAATAAGAAAGTGGCCAACAGCCATTCAAATAATTAATTCTAGTACTTAAAAGAGGTTATAGTAGTAAATAGTTTTTAACTTGATAATACTTTTTGTGAAAGAATATTCACTTTCAAATAAAATACACAAAAGATAAAGTCTAAAATTTAATGTATCACTAGTACACACCTTGGTATGAAAAAAATAGTATTAATGCAGAGAAAATATGCCAGATTCAACCTAGATCTCCCACTGTTATGAAGAAGAAACCAGTGTGACTGTGTTCATATCCAAATCTCCATCTGCTGCACTAGTATACGCCTCTGTTTCACTGTGATCTCTATATCACACACAAAAGTATCCTATGTGACATAGATAGATCTTCTTATGTAGCCATCTAGTTTTCAACAAAAAAGAGAGCCACGTGACTAAACAGCTGCAGATTCATTCTGCAGATTTTGTTGTTTTAAAACTTGTATAGGGGTGCATGAAACATTAGATAGTAGGAAAACAGACATGGTACAAACTCCTCCTCATTCTGGAAAATCACTGACAAAATATGAACATGATGGCAGGATTTCCCACCACCTACTTTCAGGCACTCACCTGGAGTTTATATCCAAGCCTGGTTTTCCTAAGCTCCCTGCGCACACAATGGAGAGGTAGTGGTATTGCCACACTGAAGCTCTGCCAGTTTCACTTCAGAGCCCAAATATGTAGGAGTAACACCATGAGACAACTGAACTCCAGTATGTGACCTCAGAGCACTGAAAATTGTATTTCTGCTTTAAATTACCCTCTGCAGCAGCATGTCTCTCTCTAAATGGAGCCTACATTTAGCTTGAGAGGAGACACTGCCTCCTCGCTTAGGCTGAGTACCTGAAGCTTCAGTATCCTAAGTTAGAAAGCGTGAATCCACCCTTCAGTTTCAAGAGACATTTTCATGTTGCCTTCTCAGAAATTACACAGAGAAAGTACAGCATAAATTTTAAACCTCATTTCACAAAATTATTCTGTACTTCTTCTTCTTACTTGTTCCTCTCACAGATGCATGAAAAGAAGGAATAAATTTTGTAGCAAATTTCTGCTGTTCACTTTAAGGGTATGTTGTTAAGCTAATCATTACATGAGTTCCAGCAATACTGCCTACACTGTACAATCCTGATTTCATCAACTGTTAACTCTATAAAATCTAAAAGGGATAAAGTTCAAGATAATCACTGATAAATGAGTACTGTATCATGAAATAAAATAGTCCTGTAGCTACTGTTCATTGGAATTTAGAGAATTTGCAAGTCAGAACTGCCCAAGGTTTACATTCAAGGTATACATTATAGGCATTGCCTTTTTGAGTCAAATAAAACCCTAAGGACTGTATCATCTCATACCACTCACAGTTTTGAGTACTTAAAGATCATATGTGAATATTATTTGAACTTTAATGCACATCATGTTGCTACGAGCACCACAACCCCACTTTCCTCCTCACAAAATGCTTTAAACAAGCTGGAGAAACAACAGCAGTTCCTCTTTATTTGTTGTCAGTGCATGGCTTTCATTCCTATGGGATCTAGAGCTTGACTTATCAGCCTCAAGGACAAGAACTATCAGTTTGTTATGTGGATTAGCTTTGTTTCATGTGACACCTGGGTCAGCTTGGTACATGGCAAGGAAAGAGGAGACAGACTGTGGACTCTAGGGTAACCACAGTGCAGGGTGTTCATCTACTTGCAGGCATGTTCATATATATAAAGAGCTGCTAAATACAGTATCAAAAAATGAGTAAGAAGGGGAGAAGGTCACTACTGTGTAAGAGTCATATAAGATGATTTGGCAATTTTAGAGAAATTGCCCTCCTGCCTATTGACTGTCCTTAACTGAGAAGCTGGTAGGTATATAAGTTAGTTTCAAAACACCTTCAGAATGAAAAATCAGACTTTGGTTTACATTTCAGATTTTACAGAGAGCTCTACACTACAGAGAGTCCAATTTGTTCTGATTTTCTTACGAGACAGGACTTTGAGTTTTCCTTTGTACTGGTATGAACAACAGCCTCAACGTATTTCAGAAATGTCTCTCTTCCTTAGAGGGTCTTAATATATGGTCTGTCTTCCTGTGGTTTTCTTGACATTTACTTTGAACCCAGATGCCCAGACAGTAGTTTTAAGCAACAAGACAGGTATTTCTCTGTATTTCAGTTCTGAATCTCTTTTAATCCTTGAAGACTTTTAAAAGCATAGTAAGGACCTCCAACTGTAATGGATGCTTATCAGATACTCCTTGTAAGCCAGTACAGAGATCTGTGGTCCCTACAAATTATACATGTACTCAACTGGATACTATGAATATTTATTTGCCTTTATCATGTGAAACATTGGAATGGGAAGCCTAGGAAAGTAGTTGTGTCCTCATCTCCAGAGATCTTTAAAAGATTGCTTGATATGGTGCTTAGGGACATGGCTTAGTGGTAGAATTGGCAGTGATAAGTTAATGGTCGGACTTGATGAACTTGGAGTGCTTTTTCGACCTATGATTCTACTCTACGTTATGTAAACGTAACAGGCAACAGTACTTAAATGTTTTGAAACATGATGAAGGCAGTCAGACACAATGTAGAACCATCTAACCTTAAATATATAAGCAATGAGATCACTGCAGAGACAAGGAAAGATGGTTCTTGCTCTATGTGGGATGGATGTAAGTGACAAAAGGCTGGTAGACAAAGGACAAGATAAACACAAGGGGTCACAGCTGGCAAACGCACAAGAAGGACAACTGGCAGAATCAAAACCCAGATGAACAGAATAAGGAGCAGAGGAGGCCCCTTCATGGAGAGAGGAAGAGGGGCAAAAGAAAAAAAAAAAAAAAAAGAAATAAAGAAAGAAAGAAAAGAAGAAGCAGAAGAAGAAGAAGAAGCAAGGTAAAATAAAAAGAAATAAAAGCCCACAACAGTCACAGTATCTTTCATGGATGAGTTTTCAAATCACTTCACTGCAGCCTTTTTGACAGAGGACCATCAGCAACTGTACCAATCTGTGCTGACTATCTGGCATCAGCTCCATGGTACTGCATACTCACAGCTAATTAAGAATACGTGTTAAAGACTAACAGGTTTGCATATGCGGTGGTGATGATTAATACTGTGTAAGTTTTGGCCAATGTCAAAAAGCGTGCTGTTAATAAATGAGTTTAGTAAGGTTAAATTTTAAAGTTAAAATCTGATGTTTCTAAACACTCCTGCCACAGTGCCTGTTAATTCCCTAATGGATACGTGTTCATTTGCAATGTTGTCTTTGGCTTTGCCACATTCCATGAAGTGGGCAGGAGTTATACCATTAAATTAAATGAAAGCAGATCCAGACAGAGATTGCGCTTTTGGATATGAGGCAATATTCACTTCTTCCACACTGTCACCATCTTCTTTCTCTTTCTATCTCTATCTCTTATGTATCAGTATGAGAGATTTTTCATGCCTTTTTCTTCTCTCTTTTAAAAAGGATGTGCTTTTTCTCCCACTCAATCAAAATTATCCTCTATTTCTCCTTTTTTTGTGTGTGTGTGTGTGACAGTTTATTCTGTATGAAAGGCTACAAAAGAGTCACCCCATACACATGTGTGCATCAATATATTTTATTTAATCACAAATTCCATAGGGAACAGGCAGGTGAAGTACAAGCCCCACTCAAGATGTTTAAAGTAGCTGAGAGATGAATCACACTGTGAAGGTGGCTATTTCTCTTCATCAACAGGAAAGGGAGTCCAGGCATTTAACTCTGAGGTGATTCAAGTTAGTGAAACAAGCACTGTTCAGAGAAAAGACCTGATGAGCACTGTGTCATAATGCTGTTAGGAGTTCAAGGTTCTTGTTTAAGTGCAGAATAAAGCAGGAATTGAAGTAAGCTGCATAGGCTCACGATGGATCTCTTTATTTCTTCCCCAAGCTTCTTGTCAAGAAATGCTCGAGACTTGAGCTTTGGAGTCCTGACATAATAGGTGATGGAAAATATGAGATGAGGGAAATCATAGATTCCATGACGTAGGTGAATCAACATTTTTTCCTATTAGGCAAAATGGTACTATTATCTTGTATGCGATGAAAGCTGGCTGGGCCACATGATTTTTCTCTCACTGCTACATAAATTCATCTGAATTGCTTTCATATTCCTCTGCTTTTGTAACAGAGAGATTGGTGTGCTCTAACAGAATGGCATTTCTTTGTATCAGAAGGATTCAAACTTCCTAGTGGGGTGGTATATTGTCTCGTCTAATTATATTTTTGTAGCTTGCCCACGTTTCACCTGACCTGACAAAGATGTTTCCACAAGATTCAACCCTTCCTTTCCTCTAAGGATACAAAAACATATACCTAGCTCAGAAAAGCAGGCAACAGCACAGCATTTGTGTACCTCATAAACAAGAAAAAGATGAACTAATTTATCTTATTCTCCTTTAACATAGTGATTTTGGTGTATGTTTTTCACTGAAATGCTAAACCATTTCATATACCATGACCCTCAGTTTTGCATAAAGTATGCTCTATAAAGCAAGCTTTTGCTGATAAACCCTTCTGGAAATGTAATGAAATGAAAGTCTGTACTGTATGTTCAGTTCTCTCCTCAAGAAAAGTGACAAATGTTAGTCACTTCTTCGAATGCACTAAGGGACAGCAATGGAGCTGTACAACATTTGTTTAGTTGAAGCAGATTCAGAACAGGAAAGCTACATGCCTGCTTACCTCAGCAGAAAATAAAGGGCCAGAAGCAAATAACTTTGAGGACTGATTAAAAATGCCTAGTGAAACAAGAATTGCTGTAATGTACATATTCTGAAAAATGAGAATTCATCTACAGAGACACCTGAGCTACAACCTTCCCACATTTTCCAGCGTCTGCAACTTACAACTGAGCTGGTCATTTCAGGTGTCTAGTTAGTGGATGCATTTTCGGACATGGTTTGCCTGGCCTATGTTTGACACCTCGGTTAGGATGAGTTGACTTGCAGCCTGGCCATGCTTGTACCTTCCCCTTGGCTGGATAAGGAATTTGACTCAAGACTCAACCCAGACTTAGAAGTCCTCACGGTCCACATGTATACTTCATTCTCTCTTGGTAATGAGTTTAAGACAACCTATGCATTTTGGTTTGTCATTCTTGCCTTCTTACAGACGCATTCCTGAAATCACAGAATCATAGAATCACAGGGTTGGAAAGGACCTACAAGATCATCTAGTCCAACTGTCCTCTCATCACCTTTACTATCACTACAATAATTTGGGAGGACATTTTGTTTTGGATCATGGGTAGTAATTTGCCAGTGATGCATTCTGTCAGAGCAGCGTGTTTTTCAGGATCGTCGATCTTATCTTTATATATACTGCTCTCCAAGGACTTTGGGGGATCCAGAGCTCAATGACTCTCACCATATGTTCACTCATTGTAAAGTTCAGAATAACCGTAAAACTGTCCATCCCTCTTAGGTATTAACACAGTGATGAAATTAGTGCTGAGATTTGTCTTCTTAGCAAACATGTAAATATTTATACATACTTCATCAGCATTTTTATCCAACTGAAATTTTCTCTAAATGGCTTTTAGGTGACTTTTAAATAGGATGTTCCATTTCAAGGGCTGTCTCATATTAGTAACATATTAGCAAACAATCTGAATGCTGTCTCTGTTTCATGTGTACTAGGTGAGAATTGATTTATTAATACACAATCCATGAAGCCTAATTTGACTTTTAATTTGCTTTGTTCCTTAACAGGTAGGAGAGGAGAACTCTGAAAGTGCCTGCTAATCAATGTATTTTATGTTCACTGACAAAAATAAGAGTGCATATGAATGAGAAATTCTTCAGTCTCTAGAATCAGCGCCAAAATCTCCAAGCCTCTATGCTCTGACTGAGAGTTGGTTTGTAGACCCAAAACTCATGATTAACTTTGATCATCAGTCATTACCTCTTCCCTTTTATGCACTCCAGGTGGCCTTTTCCTCAGTCCACCTTTATTTATTTTTTTAATGAAGAGACCTATGAACTGAAGCTTCTCTCTGTATTTTGCATAAGTTACAGTGTCTAAAGTCCCAAGAGAGAATGGAGTGCCAAAAGTTAATTTATGGGAGTTCATTGGCCCTAGGTTTCTTCCTCTCTTTTATGGACTACTGACATTTTCCGGAGCTGGCTTAATGCCCACCTGGCCTCCTGTCACTACCTCCTTGATTTTCTGTTTTTTCATGCTGCAGCTGTATTTCTCTCTGTGTTTCTGATTCTAAAAGCAGACTCACCTCCTGCATTAAATTCACAAGCAGTATCTTAGCACTAAAGGGTAAAGCATGAACATTGGGTTGTCAAGTCAAGTCAATAACTGCTTGCAGTTCTGCAGCAAAGGCCAGATGTGTAGGTAGCAGGTAAGGCCTATTGCTCTTTATTTTGAGATAATGTCAGGTGAGGGCAAGGCTCTGACCCCCGAACACTGCAATCATGAGGAACTTGCTTGCTAGAGCACAGCAGGGGGTTTCCTTTCTCAGGAGACAGTGAAAAAGGAGCATAAATTTGCATGTGTCTCTTGATTATTGTGCAGACGTTATAACCATGGTCCACATTCATGACGGCCAATGACACCATAGTTAAAGACACTTTTGACTTAGGAACAACAACATTACAAAAGTGCTTAAATTCCTGAAGGGAGGATGCAAAGAGGATGGAGCCAGGCTCTTCTCAGTGGTGCCCAGTGCCAAGACAAGAGGCAGCGGACACAAACTGCAGCCTAGGAGGTTTCCTCTGAATACCAGGAGCAGTGCTGCACTGTGCAGGTGCCGGAGCACTGGCACAGGCTGCCCAGAGACTGTGGGGTCTCTTCCCTGGAGCTCTCCAGAAGCCGCCTGGCCATGAGCCTGGGCACACTGCTCTGGGTGGTGCTGCTGGAGCAGGGGCTGGGACACAGAGGGCTCTTCCCACCTCAGCCAGACTGGGGTGCTGTGAAATAAAAATATGTTTATATAATGAGTCACGAAGAAATAGCTTACAACTGGAATGCACCAACTCTGCATATCTCTGGCAACATGTAGCCTCAGGGCTTCACTAAGCGAGCTTGTACTAGCTCAAGGTTCACTAGAAAGGCTGTTGTTCTGGTGGTAATTTATCCCAGGCATATCCTTAAACACAAGGATGTTAAAATTTCAAAAGCTAGGGAACTCCAAAGGTGGCCTTCTAGGTCTGCTCCCTGTAAAGGAATCCTTATACAGGTTTGCAAGGGATTTTTCTGTGAATCCATACCGAAATTTTCCACAATTCAGTAGATAGGGGGAAAAAGAGGCAGAAGATCCTTGGTAAAAAGGAACTTTATTTAAAAAAATGACAATAGTGCATGGTAGGGATGTTTTTCTCTTCACACTCCATTCCCTCTTTCACACCAATTTCTCACACATGCTTATCAATTTATGTCTAAAGTTATATAGTAAATAGTGTATATCATAACTTTCCATACTTTTAAGTACCTGTCACTCTGAACTCAAATGTCAGTAGTTGCAAATAATGCTGTGTAACTGATACTGAGTAAATGAACAAATTTCTCATATTTTCTTTTTATTGAAATATTGATATTTAAATATCTGATTGTTCTTTAATTAGGACAACCATCAGATAGCTATTTTAACTTTCCACCAAAGTGAGATCTACTATCCATAACTTTGAATATAAATGTCTGCATTTTGTAATTCAAGTTATTTTTATCCATTAATAATGAAACCAGCATAAACATAATTCACAACATAGAAAAATTTTACAAGTACTGGTAAGGTGTTTCTTAGTGATAATATGTAATTCGCATCAAAATTAATAAGGAAATTATTAATATATAGTTATAAACAGATGTGTACATCAAAGTTAGCAGCTGATAGACTAGAAATTATTGAACATCTAAAATTAAAATGCCAAAGCTGGATCAGCTAAATAATGAGAAACTGATTGCCTCAATTACCTCCAAGGAAATGAGTTCAGCACTATAGAAACAAGCAACTGGGTCGATGGGTATCAAACAGAATATTTTATAGATTTTTGAAGAGAGCCAGCAGTCTTTCAGATGAGAAATATATTGCGGAGCAGTGCATGGCCAATGAGATGAACACCTACAGCTGTGATTCCTGAAATGAGTACGATAGAACTTCATTCAGAGTGACAACATTTGTCTTGTTTAATTAATTAATTGTGCTTCAAAATCCTATCAGGTAGCTTAAAACAGGTCACAGATAAACTAATTCATAGAGATCAGGTTGATTTACTCCATGGCAATTTTATGGCTGGTAATTTGTGTAAATTATCTAATTTAATACAGCAAGTAAATAAATTAAACATCCCCTCTACAGCAATCCCAGTTGATACACAGAAAATCTGTAAAAGGCAATTCAGTCACATTCCCCAGTGAACTGATTTCCCAAGGTCTCTTACTAATATTTTATTACTGTATTTTAATGTCACTATCTGTCTTTTGCTAGCATTTGCCTATGTATATAGTAAAGGTGGGGGAAGGTAGGCCCTCCCTACCCAGATGTTAATCTTGCATGTAGACAGGATCAGCACTGGTGGAAGCAGTCCTTCTCCCCTAGAGAAACTCTTTATTCCCTGAGTAGTTAATGGAGATCGCTAGGTGCTTCTGAAAGCCTCAGCAGCACTGGCTGCTTAGTCTGAGATACCTCGGGTTACCTCTGCCTTTTGTGAGTGCAGCTTGAAAGCTTTGCAATGAGTGCTACTCATTATTTCACACACAGTGACATTGCTGGGGATGGAGCCATGCAATGAGCCAATCCTTGTCAAAACAAGCCAGCAAAACAATACCCCTGAAAAAATGTGATGTCACCCTGACATTTGCTTTCCGGAGGAAAACAGGAAAAGGAGATGAAAACAAGCGGCCAGGCTTGCAAGCCTGCTGAAGAAGAGAGCAGGCCTTCTGTCTGGCAGGCACACAGCCCACACAAGGGCTGTGTTTCCCACAGGAGGGATTGATAGGAGAGCTTTCGAGTAAGTGGACTATTTACTGTTCTTGGTAGGCTACAACCATTCCTGCTGTCTCTGTTTGTTTGTTTTTTTGTAACATTCTGATACTCAAAGTTGAACTAGAATGACTGTACAGCTCAGTAAGAGAAAAGTTCCAACTTCAATCCTCTCCTTAAAGTAAGTCTTCCTTGGCTGAAATGCACAAAGGCACCAGTCCCAGCAGAAGAGGCTGAGGAAACACTGTCAGATGATCTTTGTGTTTATTGCAGATCCCCAGGAAGAAGAGTAACAATCTTCAAGCAGGGAAAAACGGTGTACCTTTGTTGGCAATATCCTGCAAGAAGCAGAGATACAGACCCAGCTCGGAGACCAGCCCCACCTCCAGTGAGCAATATCTGCTCCAAGGCAGCAAGAATGAAAATAAACCAGCAGCAGAAACAGCATTAAGTTGCAAAATGTACTGCTGCTTTGGTAACTCACCATTGCATAGGACTAGGAAGCTTCTAATCAGGATTTGAAGGAGAATAAAGAGAATAAGACTTTAAATGACTATGAGATAGCAAGCTGAAGTGGTACGAGGAAGAAGCGGCAGCATATTTCCTCTGGAAATCTGGTGGCTGTCCTTTTTTGCTCTGATCAATATGGGAACCTCACACAGTCAACAAATGTGAGAAACAACCATTTTGAAAGTAGGTCTGAGTAACTCTGCCTTTCCTCTAGAGCTTGCTGTCACTTTTATGTAAGCCAGTCTCTCAGCAGAACTGAGACAAATGCCATGGATTATTTTCAGCCAGCTTGAAACTCTAGGTTGTTTTTTTCTTCTTTTTTTTTTCTTTTTGTAAATACGTTATTCAGAGAAAAACACTTTGCCTCGGTCTAATCAGAAACTAATTAAAATCAGCATACGCTTTTCTGCACAGTTACTGTGTCATCTGCAGCAGCTAGATATACAAACCCAGACCTAATCAAAGTGAAATGCTTAGCATTAGGAGCATTATCAGCTGAAGAGTCTTCTACAGTTGACAGAAAAAGAAATAGCAGCATGATTCAACTTACTCAAAATCTGAACCATCCTCTAACAGTGATTATTGCTCCCCCTTGATTATTGAGGGGTCTGAGAGTGTGATTTAGCTGCCTGAGCATGGGTAGCCAGGGCTATTATGGGCGCCCCAGAGTACCCACCTGGCCTCCACCTGCCCCTTTGAAAGAGCACTGATCTATCATACATCCTGTAGCATATCTGCTGGGTGTCTCAAGTGTCCTGTACAGTCCCAGAAGGCTCCAGACATGTATGGGCTGCACCTGAACAAGTTTTGTGTGCTTCAGATAGGGCCTGAAGCCATAAAAGAAGAGTCTGGGTCTCTGGGGCACTGCTGTAGCCATGAGTGAAGGGTAACAGGAGTGGCAAAAGCTAAAGCTGAAAAGACTGAAAGAGAGCCAAACAGTGAGGGAGCTATCACAGAGATAGCTGTAAGTATGGAGCTCAGTTTGATCTTAAATGAAGCACTGTAGTGTTAGCAGGTAATTGTTCAGATATTGGAGTTATATAGCTTGTGTTTCAAATTATTTGCCTGAAATCGCTCCCAACGTATATGAAGTCATAAAGCATTGCACTTGTGCACAAAATCCTTTTTCTGCAGCGTTTTTCTTTCTATACCTATTGACATCAGTAGTTATACAGTTTACACTTAATGGAAGACAGGTAACCAAAACAAAAAGCAGTATTTGCAAAACCATCATTTTTGGTCACCACAAATTCTTCTCTCTCAAATTTTTCTGCCCGTTTGATGAACTTGTACTCTGGTGTTTTCTTTTGGATAGAGCTAAATGTTTTCCCGTATCATAAAAAATTCTTCATTTTTATCATTAATCATAGTACTAAGACATTCACATGAAATAATTCATTTCATGGCAACACACAAGGCTTTTAAAAGGAGATATGAGAGGTTTTTCATCTTAAAAGGATCAATGTCATTGTACAAAAAAGAGCAGTTTCTGTCCATTTTTCAAGCCATCTGAAGTCTCATGTATTGAAGAAAAATCATTCAGCAAATATAGTTTCAACTGAAGTAGCAATTTATGATTCTATATGACTGCAATGACATTTGTAACAGTGGCCACCAAAGCTTATCACCAAGACTTTGCCAAGAAAAATGCAACAGTCTGTCACTACAATTGCAGGTTTTCATTTAAACAAATGTGTGAGATTAGACAGATTATTTTCATGACTGATCACTGTTCATCTGATTTACACTCAGTAGATAATAACATATCTTTAAGCACGTTTAACAACTGAATAACTTCAAAGCAGTCAGCTGCTCCATCTTGCTGCAACACAATCCACTTCAAGGAACCTAGGGCAGATTCCTGAGCTGGAAACCAAGTACATCTGCACAGAGAAGCTGCCTCTTACCTTTACGGGATGCCTCTGCTGACTCCTAACTTAGTCACCTACATTAAATATCTAAAGTTAGATCTCGGGTTAACCCGCTGCCACATGTAATTGGTAGGCTGAGTAAGACTGGATGGAAGTGTTAATATTGAAAGACCTGTAGGAAATGGCTGGGTAGCTGCAAGCAAGCAAGGATAAAAATAATTTGAAAGCATGTACTATGTCAGAACACCTCAGGATACCAGATTATAAAATCTCAAGATGCAGAGATCTGTGCTGATAACCTTCAAATCCTTTTTTGAGACCAACCTGACTAGGAATTAACACAGTAGAAGTTTAATTTATTTAATTAATATACCTAATGCAAACATACTATTCTTTCCTCTGTGTTCAGCAATACCAAAATATCACCCACATGTAGTGTGTTTAAATCAGCTCGATTAATCGGCATATCCTCCAGCATGTTTTACTTGCTACAATCATTATGTAGCTGGTGAAGGTGAATGTGCTTTGTTTACAAGCTGCACAGAAGATCATTTGTGCATGATATTGAACAAGTGGAAAGAAGATCGTTTGTGCATTGACCAGACGCAGTCTATGGAATCAGCCAAAGAACGATGGGTCTGTAGAGGTCCGGTCACTCCAACCTTCAGCATGTGATACAAGAAACAGCTGCGGTGCATGACTGGTCTTAAAAAAAGACGTCATAAATGGGGCTAAGAAAAAGCTTTGCCCTTTATGAAGATGAGAGAGATTGCTGAGAAGTCTCAGAATGAGCAGCGCAGTTGGAGGCCAAAAAAGAGGACATGATGTAAATGTCCAAAGACATCAGACTGTATAATCTGAAAAAAAAAAAGAGTATTCACCAATATTTTCTGTATTTGCATCAAAAATCATACAGACACATTGGACAGAAGCCCAGCTTCACACCCCAGGACTTTGGCTGGCCACCAAGAAGTGCTGTGGGCAACTGCTGAGGTTAACTGCTGAGACCAAGAGAAAGTATGAAAGAATGCATACGTATTTGCCCACAAAGAAATTTCAGCTGATGGGAAAACTGATACTCTTCCCCTTGTAGCAGCCACACCTGAATAAAACAAAATAGCTACTAAGAAATAGCATTCTGATAAATATTTATACATTTATGCATATGTATGTGTATATATATTTATATATATATATATATATATAAAACTGTCTAAAGTACATTAATTCTACTGAACTGGAATATTTGTGCATATGAGATAGTCTGAACAGATTTTCTTTTTAAATGCTCATAAATTTATTCTAAAACTTGTCCTTTAAACAAACAGAAACTGAACAGAAATAAAGCAAGGTCAATCCAAAGCTAACAAGATCAGGAAAAAAAAATCCTTTGACTAGACCTTGAAGCTGAGTGATACGCTGGAGCTACTTACTAGTGAGATATGCAGTGCGTGCACTTGGTGGCAATAATAATGCTGCTATCAACGTGGAAATGCTGGATTTAAACTTAATCTTTTCCCTGATAAACTCTCCCTTCATCCAGCCCAAGGATTTATAGCCTCGACTTCTAAAAGCATTTCAGAGTCAAACTGAGGACCAAATTGTGCATCTGTTTGTCCCAATTTCTGTAGGGATTGGAAGACAGCACATTTTAAAGACAAACACTTAAATTCCAGAAGCCGGGAGGAGAGCAGCACAGCCAAAAGAGCTGAGGAAGTCTTTAGGGAGCCATGCTGTCTGCACAAAACAAACGCAGCCGCCTGTGCTGAGATCTGGCCCAGGGCTGAGCTCCAGGAAGCTCAGGCTACCAGAGCAGGAGGGGAGGTCACAAAGGTACGGGCAGTAGGATCCACCCAGCTGCAGCAAAACAGGGGAAATAAAGGCACTTGATGGCCTCACAATGTCTGTATGCTTGTAAGGAAAATAAAATCCTTAGATTAAAAATGCCAAACACAGACTTCCAATTTTTATTTTTTCAGAAGTATGACAAAGGTGTCTTCTCTCTTCCCGATGCTCTAAGATTCACATTAATTTTGAAAAGTACATGTAATAAATATATTCATGTTTCAAATGTTTACAGTGCTGGGAACATTTTTGTTTAAGAACTATTATTGCAATCAGTTATAGACAGATTATTTTATTTTTATTGATACAGGATATATTCAAAACAACTGAAAAACAAAAGGTGATTTTTGTACGCATCATTTTTGGGAGATTTTCCATCATTTCAGAGTATTCCTGTGCTTACCAAAGTGACAGATTCATGTGACAAAAACAGTTATTGGCATGGGGTGACAAAAGTCTCAGAGGTGAGTCAGAGCTACAGGAGACACAGGGATAGACACAGCTCCACTTTCTACAAATGGAGAGATTCAGTCACTGAGGGATCAGTCAATTTTGTGCAGTGGGCATCAAGGCCTTAGTATATGCTTTGCACATAAGTATGTAGATACACAGAGATTTGTCCAATGCGCCGGAAAAGCAATGTCAATGCCTTTTCTGTTGCTCTTGATAAGCATGCAATGAGGGGGAAATTTAGTATGAAACATTTAAAGAGCAAAATTCATATTCTTATGGGAATAGGAGAAGGTAAAAATCATTGCTTGGGTTTTGTGGTTGGTTTGCTAGTGGTAACATTTGGGTTGCAACATAAAGCTTTATAATACTATAAACTTTACTTCATTTAATATCTTTTATTAAAAACTGTCTCCCATGTTGCTTTGCTAAATAATGGACTCGTTTCAGTTAAACAATAAATACAGTAGCAGGAGAAGAGAGCAGTTCAGAGCTGTAGGCAAAGAAAACAGTATTTCAGTGCAGTTTGAGCACCAGGGAGGCTTTTTATTCTTCATATGTTATAAGCGAGGTCTCTTTTCAGTACATTCATGGCCACTGGCAAGCAATTAGAATGTGTTCATTGGAATAAAAAGAGTTTTCCAAGGAGAATTTTGCTCTCTATGAAATTTAATTTGCTTTTCTTCAAAACGGCAGCTGTCATGTGTCATCTTCCACATAACCTGGTGCTGGACAGTCCAAGGAGGACAAAGAGGAATTGGAACCCCATGGCAGAGGACAGCAAACCCTAGACTTCACATTCCTTGCCCGCAGTGTGCTGGCAACAGGGCAAGGGGGAAGGACTGTTGCTCTCACTTTGTAGTGCTGCTTAGTGGTCTCACCACATGCCCATAATCTGGGATATTTGGTCTTTAGGCCAGAAGGTTCAAATCTGTATCTTCTCTGCTCTTCTAGCTAGAAGTGGAAAAACTGAACACAATGCCTTATCTGTGCTTATGGAAAGAGAACTTTACCGCACAAGTGGAGAGAGAGCATAAGTAACACATCTCTTAAAAAAAACTCCCCTGAAGCACACGGTATACATTTCTACAAGTAAAAAATATAGAAATGTAAAAAGTACACATGGACAGGTTTACAGATGTATGTAATACATCTGTATTATCATTATATATATCAAAGGCTTTTGCTCTTACTCTCAAATTTGTTATTATTCAATACACCCAGATATACATGTAAAATTTCACTATGCATTTTCAAATTAAGGTAGAATCCCTGCTGCCACCAGTACCAGTCATCTCAATATTAATTACTGTTGTGCTAACACAGAAAACATCACACCCCTCTCTGCTTATGTGCAAACGAAACACACCTACGCAAGAAGGCAGTCGTTGTTGCGAGGAGCTCACCATCAAGGTAGTGAAAGACAAATGAAGGCAGCAAATAGAAGGGACTGAGAAGTGCAACAAAAACAAGAGGCCCTCTTTTCATGAGTATAAAATTCTGCACATTCTCCCAGATGCACTTCCTCCCCACATCCTCCCTGGGATGGAGGGAAAAGAGACCTTCTTCCCCATTTGCTTGTGGTTCCTTATGGGGGTCCTTTGCCATGCTCCTAGCCATGAAAATACTTCTAAGCATGTTCTCAGAAGAGATTTGGCATCAAGAGTTAAAAGGTAATATTCAAAAGAGACAGCATGGGAGGAAAAAAACAAATAATGTCATGTCTGTCACAGAATAATATATTTTCAATGAGCTTAGGCAACTTACAGGCAACTTACAGGCAACTTTTCCATTCAAGGCTATTCTTTTTAAGAGATTCTAACCTGTGGTTTTCGTGCATGCTTGTATGTGTCTGTGTCTGTGTGTTTTGGTTTAGTTCTTTTTTTCCTTGGAGACAGAGCCAAGACAAAATGTAATAGAGCATAGCTTAGTTTTATTTGCAGTGTGTACTGCTAACAGGAGCCCATAACAAGCTCTTCTTGTTCCATAAGCACTTCTTGTTCCATTTCCCCTTATAGGAATGCTCTTGACACATCCTATAGAACTGCATTAAAACCAAACTGTAAGCAGTATGCATGTCATCGACAGAGTACTGTTTCTATATTATAGGACACTGAGGAATTCTTTATAACCAGGCTCAATATTTGAGACTGTTTACAAGCGTTTCTCATTTTTCCCTTTTTATTAAAAATAATATAAGTTAATGTATTGATTGGGACTGCTAAGGTGAGTGAAATTAAGTATTTGCACTAACAGTCAAAAAAGCATGACCTTAGACTGTGAAGTCCTTGGACACATGCTGAGCTCTGAAAAGTCAAACATTACTGACAACCAAGCTGCTCGTGATTCCCTCCACTAAACCTAGCCTGTATTTTCTGATGCCAACCACAGAAAAATAAGAACTTATAGTAATAATAAGTGGCTAACATTGGAGGATGGATTAATAGCTCTGTGGCACTTTGAAGTGTAGATCCAAGAGTGAAAATGAAGTGCGGTCAGACTCTGAGTATCATGGAAGTCACCAAACATAATTCTTTCCCTGTTCTCTTCAAAAGCAAGTTTAAAAGTTGAAGTAGGGAATTAGCTTCAAACTGGAGGCCTGTATTTAGACCTAGCAAGAAATCACTTAAAAGAAAGAATGGCAGCCCTGAGACACAAGTGAAATGAACTGCCAAGCAAATTTTTCACAGTCATGATAATTATTTTTGAAATCTCACAGCTTCCTTTTCTCCAAGCATAAAGCAATTCTCCTCACCATTCTCTTTCATGACAACTTGGGCATCAGCTCTCTCAAAACTGATTTTCACATGCAGTGGTATTGTTAATTATTATAATAAGGTATGCAAGAATCTAAGGCTTAAAAAAAAAAAAAAACAGATACGGTGCCTTATTGTCTATTTAATTAGAACACAATGAAGTGTAGAATTTACCCTTTTTAATGTTTTGCAGGCAATTTTCACACATGTAGTAAGTCTGTTCAAAATTTCATGCATAGTTAGCTTTAAGGCTTCCCTGATGTTTGTCAGATACAGCTGAAGCAGTGATTTTGTGTTGTAGATATAATTAGGTGGCATATTGCCATGAGCTCCCTTTTTTTCCCCTCTTTTTTTCACAGCTCAGATGTCAAAGCAAATTATTGATCAGCTGTGAGATGTGAGGGGAGGGGGGTGACTGTAGGAAAGAAAAAATAAGGTTACATTTTATTCTGTTTTCCATTGAAATCTGAATGTTTCTGAAGCATATTCTTATCTAGATGGACAGTGTCCCCTGCTCTGCCCCTGTTGTTCTCTAATTCTAACGCAGCTTGTCATTGAAATGTTCTCACCTGGGAAATGATTATTTGTTTCAAGTCAAGTTCTCAGGACTGTGTGTCCTCACAAGATCACTCTGGTTGGTCTTTTTGGATTCCCTTTACTACAGAAAAGCCAAGAACTGAAAGAACAAGAAATATGCCTGTACCTTTTTTGTGAGCTGGCCCACAGCCATGTGAAAACAAGAGCCAATGATGTCCCTGCAGGCAGAAGCTGCCAGCACGGCCTAGAGACAAGTGAAGGGCACCCCAGCAAGCTGAGCAGACCCATGTGAGGGCAGCTCAGCACCAGGACCCAACCACATGGAGTCTGCAGCCTTTGAGCCAGAAAGCCAATTGGAGGGCCAAGGCACATACTGTGTTAGCAAATGCTCTCAGAGCCTCTTCTCAAAGACTGTGCAAACATGGCTGGAGAAATTATCCCAGCACCCCAGGCTGGCTGAGGCAGGCAGGGCCCTCTGTGTCCCTGTGTCCCAGCCCCTGCTCCAGTAGCACCACCCAGAGCAGGGTGCCCAGGCCCATGGCCAGGCAACTTCTGGAGAGCTCCAGGGAGGAGACCCCACAGCCTCTGGGCAGTCTGTGCCAGTGCTCTGGCTCCTGAACTGCACCGAAGTGCTTCCTGAAAAATTAACCTCCCCCTTCTTTGCTTCTGCACAGCTTTTATAAACCAAGGGCAAGAGAAAATGGTAGGGTACTTTGGGAAATGTTGCGCTGTCATTTCCAACTATATCTACTGTGTGGGGACTCAGAAGGTAGAAAGAGTGGGTTTGTCTGAGCCTGCTGTGTCAGATCCCTCTGCAGTCAAGAGAAAGAAGCAGACACCTCTGGAACATGGTTCCTGTCATCCACAGGTGGGCAGTTAAAGCAGGATAGTTGAACTACGTTTCCAAGCATCTATTTTAAGGAACTTAGGAAGTCTGCTCTCTAGCAGAAAATGTAAAAAATGATAATGTAAGAGTGTGAAATTCAGCAAGATAAATCCCAGTCCAGGTCCACAGGTAGTAATCTAATCCTTTCCTGCAAGCACCACGCGAGTGTCCGGGGGAAATACGTTTATTAGAGCATTCCATAATGGCAGACTTTAAATGGAAATGAAAGATAATCTACCCTTGTTTTTGTTTTAAATCCATTCCTTGTGCTGTTTGAAACTTCGGTTCTTTCATGAAGAAGGTGAATTCCCCTGATGGTACAATCAGTGTAATTCTTTACACTGTAATTCAACACAGGAATTTTGCATTTCTTTTAATATTTAAATATGAAAACACAAATGTTGCTTAATATCTAAATGATATTACATACTGTAAAAGAATTATTCCTGTATTAAGATCACATATAATGTTGAATAATAACAGTTCCCTTAGTAACGCATAAATTTCTGATTCCCTGCTCAGAGTAGAAATTCTTAAGCTATTCTGCTTGCACCTCCATTGTTTGGACAGTTACAGTATGGATAATTTGAAGAGTTCTGCAGCGCTAAATCAAGTCCTCAGAATCTTAAGAACAGTGGCTGTTCTTGTTTCCTGTTTTTGAGTATATCAACTCTGATTTGAGCTGTTTCAGGCTGCACTGAGCCAAACTAATCCTGATTTCCTTGCAGTACCCTATCTCCTAGTACAACTGCACCAACCAAATGTCATGCCCATTTTGCAAGGTGAAGAGCAATGGTGAATAAATTCTAAAGGAAAATCTAATCACAGAGTTATATGATGTTTAAGCAGTTGCAGTGCAACAACACCGCCTCGCTGAGCTGCAGCTGTTATTCCTTGCTCTGAACACCGAGTAATGATTTTTCTCCTTACCTATTTCTTCATACGTCTGCAGTTTTCCAGTGAATCCTGTAATGTTTCTAGCATTACAGCCTTGTGCCCTCAGTCTCCTGCCGAACATCATGTCAGTAGCTGGCAGCCTATGGCTCATTAAGGCAGTTCTATGGTGTTAAATTCAGAGCAGAGTCTGGATTTATGGCTTTTTCAGTGGACAATTCATTATTTGAATGCCTTTTTCCATTGTCTGTTATACTGGGAATGTTGGAGTCTAGCAGTAATGTGTCTAAATCCAAATTTTACTGCAAATTGCCCAACGGTATGTTTTCTAAACTGTGGTCCAGAGTCAGACAATATTGCTCATCATGTACAATGTGTAGTAAAAGATGGGCTGGATATGTATAGCCATGTGTTTCTGTAGTATCTGCTGTGGACAAATGAGCATAGCAATCCAGAATACAGCCCTCAGCAATCTTTTTTAACCAAACAGAAAAATTTGTTTGTTTGTTGAGAAAAATCAGAACAAAAGATGAAATTCCCCTTGGGCCTTTTAATGCCAAGAGAGAATATTTTGGAAGCATATCCAAAATCATGCACGCTGCGACAAAATTCCAACCACTAGAAAAAAGTCCTGCTAATTGCCCACCCTCTGTGAGCACACACACTATAAGCCACCAGAGAACGTCTCCATTGCCCTCACAAGATGTGTAAACCAGAGAAGTGAATTTATTACCAGAGAAATGAGTTAGACACAGCATAGGCATATGAATGACTGAAAGTATTTGTCTGTTTGTACCCTATTTCTGAGTCTTTGCCACACTGGTGATTGAATCCTGTTATATTGAGGGGGTGGAGATCGTATGTCCCAACTGATGGCAAGATCAGAGGTAACAGTTGTCCATTTGGAGGTGGTTTTGTTTTGCTGTAATTTGATAATGTTAAAGATAAGAAAGGGCAACTTGCAATGGAGAATTGCCACATCTTCAAGATTCTGACAGAAAAAAAGTTACCAGCAGAGCAATGTCCAAGTGCAAAAGACCATTTGCTGGCTGAGAAAAAGCCTAGCCCTTCAGAACAGCCCTAGCAGGAAGGGAAAAAGTCTATCCCAGCAGAAAGGGAGCCAGGCTTGGAGGCACTTTTTCCCTTCCCTGTCTTGTACAGAGATACTCTAATAGAAAGCCAGGACAGTCCTTCCACCTATGCATGAAGCATGGAAACAACTCCACTCTTCTCACAGAAGCATCCTATTACAATGTTCCTGCAGTTGCTGGCAATGTTTTGGGCATCTGCAGCAGTCACCAGGTCACACAAGAAGAGGACATCACACAGCCTTGTGTGGCGGAGGTGTCTGAGATCTGGAGCCAAGCTGGGATCTGACCATCACCTCTGGTACAGAACAGAGAAACCCCCTCAACCTGCTTGTATTTCAGGGTTGTCCCAGTGGAGACGGCAAGCCCTCAGAAGGTTAGAAAGGAATAAAAGGTAATAACAAAACAAAGACTGAGCCTACTAAAGGGGAAAGCCCGAGAAAGCCTGAGACCAGTTTGTTCCTCTGAAAGCAACTTCGCATTAAGGAGCTAAGACAGAACTTAGTGACACTGAAGACATGAATTGACCCATCCAGTTTGCACCATCACCCCTGTACCTTATGTCTCATGGTCCACAAAATCTCAAGCTTTTTGCTGAACAGGGCTCATGACTGTATGCAAAGATTACTTGCTTTAATCTGCTCATCTCCATCAGCTAAAGGTTGAGTAGAGGTTACAGCTACTATTTCAGTAGGATTTGTATTGACAGAAAGTGCAGAAGAACATGAGCAGATTGAAAATACAGATCAGGAAGTTTGGGTTCTGCTCTCAGATGTGCCACCATGGTGAACATAGGGCCATGTAAAACAGGAGGTGCATAGAATAAGAAACGTAATAGGCTCCTTAGGACAGTCTACAAGGGGAAGTCAGCTTATGCCATGGCTGTCAGATAACCTAAACACATGGTAACAGCTCAAGAAACAGTCCTATGAAAAAAAAAAAGGGAAGAACCGTTAAAAAAACTGCAAATACTGGAATGCCTAAGAAAATTTTGACATCATAGCACTCAGCAGGAAAACAATATTTGATCAGAAAACAGAGGCAGGAATGAAGACGCTTGCTCAGAATCAATCAATCAGTTACAAATAATAAGCAAAGTCAAGCTCAAAGTATGACACTCTGCATTTGGCCCTGCTTCTCCTGGAGAGGCTGATGTGGTGTTAAAGACAGACTGATTGATAGTGTCTTTAAGGTGTTAGAGCTCCTGTTTAAAGCACAGCTGTTCTTTATACAGGAGTCAGCCACACTTCCTAATCAGCAGCTACAGAGCTGATTTTCCAAATTATACTGGAGGTCAAGATCAAATGTTAACCATTATAAAAAATTTCCCCTTAAGACATTGTTCTACAGTGAAATCCTTGTAGTGAATCCCTTGAAAACTACCCTCTCTTCCTCAAAAATCTTTTTTTTCTCCTGATATGCAAATTGATTGGTAGGAAAAGAATGCATGCACAAAACACTCTGAAAACAGACAATTTGGCTGCTGAGTTGTTAAGTGCATGACTCCCATATTCTCTCGGAAAAAGAATGAATGAGGCTCCTCAGTATTGAGAAAGCACACCAGCAGCCACCTTCTCTCAGGATTTTCTTAAGTGCCTGGTGTTGCCCTTCTGCTGCACCTCATGGCTTCATTGTCCCTTTTTCTCCAGGTCTGACCGGGAAACCCAAGCACAGCGTCCAAGCTCACTCCACGCTCAACCCAGACTCCTCCTGAAAACCTGGTGTCACTGCCCTCTGCTTGACTTTTATAGGATTCAAACGTAGGTAAGGGAATTGCAGCCCCAAATAAGTTCCCATGTTTGATTTTCAAAGAAACAAGCCCAGAAAGCTAGAAAATCAGATCAACCTTCAAAGTCAGCATTTAAACCTCTCCAGTTCCTGCCAGCTGGAAGCAGCAGAGCTCATATCTTGACCCTCACATGGTGTCCTTTGCACCAGCCTCTCCCTTCTGTCTATAATCCTCTTGAGACAAGACTTGTGACAGGCAGGAATTTAGTAACTCCTTTGTGCCAAAGGATTCTTATGACTTGTGGTACCATTGCCCAGCAATGATATCAGCCTTGAGCTCATTCCTCTATTTTTCCGTTTTCACCTGATATCTTCTAAAGCATTTTTACACTATCTTTTGTGCAGGGGACACATGCAATGAACTGTCTGTCTTCCTTCAAACTCTAGCTCAGGACTCAATTCTAATGATGTATTGATCACATTTACACACATAGTGAAGTCAAGTATGTCAATTTTAATGTCGTAACATCTTCTTAGATGAAGTGAGAGATGCTGTGAGAGTTCGTGAAGACACCGAAAAACTCTAACAGATAACTTCAGCCTTAAAAATGTGTAGTCTACAGGGCAATTCTCCTAGGGGAAAGGTCAATGAAACACTCATGAAATCCCCATTAGTAATCATTCTGAGTGTATCCAAATAGAAACAAAGAGGCTTAACCACTTTGTGGACGTTCTCTCACCAGGAAAAATCAGACAATGCATGTTTTAAAAGGAAATGCCAAAATCTCAAGCTGAAATTCTTTGCCTATTTATTGAGATAAACTGTGTTGCAGACATAAAACCAGCAGTTGCAGTATAGTAACAGAGTACACACCTGCACTAGATACCTTGAAGGGCTGTTGTGCTTTGCACAAATCCATTACAACTCTGATTTGCACTGACTGCATGAAGGCTAAACATCTACGCAGACAGATGAACATACAGACTTTCACTCTAGGATTTGGTTGCCTTTTATCTTAACTCACAGCACGCTCATCTTCCAAACGCATAAGCCACAGCTTGTATTATCAGTGCCCAGATATGGGTATGAGGGTTATTTGCATAGATAATCAATCAGATGTCAATGTACATACAAACAGCAGATCTTAAAGCTCGCATGGATTTTTTCTCTATTAAACTGGCTTGTTATGATCTTCCTCAGAAGGAGGTAATTGAGGGACCCTGGCTTCTCTCTGAAACACACCACATTTGTGACCTTTCCTGCCATTTGCTTTGCCAAATTATGAAAGGAAATTAAAGCAACCAGGATTGCAGCTTAGGTAGGGTGAGCCCAGACCTCAGTGCTTTCAGTAGAAGTGGATCAGTAGATAGATATGTACATCAGTCTCTCTGCATTTTTCCTCACTTGTACTTTTCATATGCTATTTATGTTTAGCTGAAGGCTTTTTGGAGGCAAGATCTGTGCCTTCCTGTGAAACAGCTCCAAGGAACAGTTATTAGAGTACAAGAGACAGGATATTTCATAAGCACTCTGGCACAAGAACTTAACAGATTCTACATCTTTTAAAAAAATTTTATGTCCTCCAATTCTTATGCTCCATTTGATGTCAGGGACACATATCTGTGCCTGAGCATGAGCATATGCTGAAGTGTTCTGCAGCAGAAAAACACTTTGTGTATTACCACCAACACTTCAGCATTCCTTACCTGGCTTCAAGCTGGCTGCTTAACTGCTGACAGCAGTGCCACTGCAGCAACAGCCACTGACTGCATGGGTGTCAGAACAGTGTGAAGGCCGGACAGTCTAACCATCTATTCAGACAGGTTTTTGCAGCCTTAACTGGTGCCCCTGTTATACATGCAGGTAACAAATTTAAGTCAAGGCAGTTTAGTGACAGAGTAGCTATAGCCAGTTACTCTCTTGTTTATGTGTCAGTGACCAAGAGTAGCAAAAGCTGCTCTTCGGTCTTGCCCCAGGAGGGTCGGTGCCCCAGGGAGTGTTCAGCTGTGAGCTGAGCACATTGTCTGTCTTCTGAAGGGCAGATGGTGCACTTCACTGTAGAGAAGGAAAAAGACAAAATTTCAGAAAATCCTCCCAGTACAGTAATCTATTTTCCTACATCCTCAGCTGTAGGTCTCCTAGAGAGGTGGTCAGCTAAGAGAAGCAGAGCAGTCACAAGGAGGCTGCAAGTACTCCTTGATAGGAAATTTCCTTCTTTACGCAAAGATGAGAAAATGGGCTCTAGCATAGAGCCACCTCCTGCACACCAAGCACTTGAAATTTCCATAGCATGTAGGTAAGGAACATGTGGGAAGTGGACTCCTACACTATTTGCTCAAAATAAACCCTAAATATGCACAATTTAGGAAGGAAAAAAAAAAAAAAAAGTCACATTCTGCAATAGGATTTTATTGTTTTTATCACACGATTTTCACACCGTAAACATACATATTCCAGAACACTCTGTCTCCAAATCCTTTCCCAGTCAGTCGTTAATTAGTGGTTCTCTCCTTTTTGTAGAACTACAGTGACCTCCAGAGGCCAATATGAGATTTTTACTTTTCTAAACTTTTAGGAATGCAACAACTGTCCCTGAATCTACATGTGACAGGTGGGTTTGGAAATGGAGACAGATCCGTGTACTCTTGGATAAAAACTGAAGATTAACTATGTTATTTCAAATTAAGAAGCGAGAAAGAAGTAACAAACTCATTGTGTTGCCATTTCTTTAGCAGGTAAGCCTTTAATTAGACAAAGTTTATTTAACTGTCATCTATAAATCTCCCTAGCAGCATCTCGTAGAGTTTCGTTGGACAAATTTCATATTTCCTTATCAAAGATGAAAAGCATCAAAAGTTATCAAATAAATCTGAAACTATAAAATAGGGAGAAGAAATTTTCAAGTTATAAGAATGTGCAGCTGATACATGTCAAAAGAATAATGCAGACATGTCAACTTTAGTACATATTCAGTATCTTTAGATTTAGAAAGTATTTTTGTATTTCAACTTCTAATGAGTGTGGCAGCTTTGTTCAGATGCTGAAACTTTCCCATGTGGGATTGAAGAGCTTTTGTGGGAGAACTACAGGGACAGCGCAGCCCATTACAAAGACCACTGTATGACAAATCCTATTCTCTTTACAGCCTCTGCCATTTAGAGTCACATAGCTGAACACGCACTGCCAAGTCAGCAGGTTCAACCTCCTCAAATTTGGCCTGAGATGGGAGCTATCCTCTAACCCAACATCCATTTTTCTAGGTAGCACTCATCATGGTTTCCACATCACTCAAATATTACTGTCAGTCTAGTGGTTTCCAAGGAGATTTAGTGACACAGATAGTAAACTAATTGTTGACAGGCATTAATGAAAAAAAAAATGTAGTTTTAAGGAGATATCAAGCCATAGAAAAAGCAGTTCTATCTGATTTTTTTTTTAATATGTGCCACTGAGTTCACAAACATGATCACAAGAAGTGACAGAAATGTTTCTCTTTTGCAATACATACAAGGGCATACAAAGGCTCTAACTCCCCTCCACAGGAAGCAAAAGAAGCACCTGCCACACCTGTGAAAGAGGGGACGCAAGGGAGGAGAAGCTCAGAGTGAACTTCAGGTGGAACTCCTAAAAGAAGTTTGTCAACTAGCACTTTGGAGAAAACAGAGAACTCCCAAGAAATGCATTCTTATTTATTTATTATTTAAAAGTACGTGCAGTCAGGAGAGTGTCATTTCATGTCCCTCCATCTCAACCTCATATTTCCAGGAAATCTTACTAGGCCTCATTAACACAGATAGGACAAGCTGCAGAGCACCTACAGAAAACACAGAGTCTTTAAAAGGGGTAAATATTATTTCTTTCTGCTTGCTGACAGGTGCATCCATTGTGCAGGTGACTCCCAGCAGCACACGCACCTGAGAAATGAGAGATTTCCTGGCTGAATAAAGCACTAAAGGACAAATGTAAGAGAGGCAGCATCAAACAGAAGTTTTGACATTACCACAAAGCTCCAAGTAGTAGTTTGTAAATCCCCAAAAGGTAAGCAGCAAAGTTGCTCAAATTGTGACAGAATCCACCTCTAAATCTCACAGCTGGTTCTGTTCCTTATAGTTTCCAAAGGATTTTATCCAACCTTTGTGCAAAAATGGCAAATCCTCTAGATCATTCAGCTGTAGAGTGGTAGAAGCAGGGTCTTCCTGGACAGTCTTGTTCTCCCATTACTAAAAACCCATTTTACATTCGATATATATTAGATGCTATGGCAGTCTTTGCCTTCATGGGGTCCCTTCCAACCCAAGCCATTCTATGATTCTATGATTCATTACTGAAGTAATTCGCACCGGTCAGTACTGTGCCTCACAACTTTGGGAAACTATACTGAGGGCAGATGTACACGCTGATGTCTGACCTCTATGAGAGAAGCGTCTTGTCCCTGGTTTCAAGAGAGGTGAATTTTTTTGTCTCCTGAGATATGCCTCCTGAGATGTGCCTCCTCTAGTCAGCAAGGGCTGGCTACCGTGATGGAATCATCCAGGACTCAGAGGAATACTATACAGCAATTTATCAAGAGCTTTCTTAACAACAACTAACAACTACTACTTGGAAATAAAATTGGATAATTTATGATTAATAAGCATTACAGGTAAGACAACTTTAGGCATCAGCTACTACAAAGAGTAAAAGAAGATAAAGAGAAAGAGAAAGAGAAGAGAAGATAAAGAGAAAAGATAGATAGAAAACAGGCAAAGACAGACAGACAGACAGATACACAAACACAGCAAAGCAAGGTGGTTCACCACTCCCTGATCCAGCGATGTCTTGGTATCAGGAGCTGATCTTCAGCAATGGTGGGTCATCTTAGCTTGTGTTGTTCAGTTGAAAATGACTAATGATGACAGTACAAACAATAACTTACAGTCTGAAGTAGCCGAGCCAGCTCTTTTGGAGTGACAGCTTCCAGCTTTGGGATCTCAGCAGGAGCTCTTTTGTTCCCACCTTCCAGGCCTTGCTAATCTAAGTTAGTAGATAAGAGGAAGAAGGGAGATACCAACTTGTATCTTGCCTTCTTAGGATACAGTGGTATCATCTCCCAGTCTCCTGTATAAAGCTGGTTTCATTTGCTCCCAGGCCTAGTCTTCAGCCAATAAACATTCCTGAGCCCTCCCTTTTGAAGGCAAACAACTCCGAAGAGATGCTTTCAAATTTAAAATTGTCCACAAAGCTATGTCAGTTGCTTCATGTTGATTTGAGACACTCTTTACCAGTCTCAGACAGGAACGAATCATAGAATGATTTGAGTTGGAAGGGACCTTAAAGATCATCCAGTCCCAAATGCTGCCATGATCAGGTTTGCCGCCCACTAGATCAGGCTGCCCAGGGCCCCATCCAAACTTGCCTTGAAGACCTCCAGGGATGGGGCACCCACAGCTTCTCTGCACTGTTTGTGCCAGTGCTTCATCACCCTTTGAGTAAAAAATTTCCACCTAATATCTAAAATAAATTTCCCCTCTTTTAGTTTAAAACCATTCCCCTTCATCCTATCACTATCAGACCATGTAAAAAGTTTATCTCCTTCCTGCTTAGAAACTCTCTTCAAATACTGGAAGGCTGCCATGAGGTCTCCCCTGAGCCTTTTCTCCTCCAAGACCAATAAGCCCAACTCCTTCGACCTTTCTTCATAGGAGAGGTGCTCCAGACTTCTGATCATCTTCATGGCCCTACTCTGGACCTGCTCCAACAGCTTCAGATCCCTCCTGTACTGGGTGTCACAGATCTGGACACAGTACTGCAGATGGGGCTTCACAAGGGCAGGGTAGAGGGGGACAGTCACCTCCCTCTCCCTGCTGGCAATCCCTCTTTTGATGCAGTCCAGGACACTGTTGGCCTTCCAGACAACAGTTTCAAGCTTAAAGAAAGAGTGTATATTTAGGTTAGATATAAGGAAAAATCTTCTACAGTGAGGGAAGTGAGGCACTGGAACAGGTTGCCAGAGACGTGGTGGGTGCCCCGGCTCTGGAGATTTTCAAGGTGAGGCTGGATCAGGCCCTGGGCAACCTGATCTAGCTGTGGATTTCCCCATTCATTGCAGGGGAGTTGGACTAGATGGCCTTCAGAGGTCCCTTCCAACTCTAAAGATCCTATGATTCTGTGACTGCAAGTGCACACTGCTGGCTCGTGTTCAGCTTTTTGTCCACCACAACTCCCAAGTTCTTCTCTGCTGGGCTGTTCAAAAGGAATTCCTCTCCCAGTCTGTATAGCTCACACCATGGTGGTGTTGTGTATCTCTGTCAACACAAGTTGGCCCTGAACATTCAAAAAAATGACCCTGTTCCCATCTTTTTCTTCCCAGTGTTTCAACACATTTATGTGGGGTTTATACTTCACAGGAAAGTAAAAGCCATTAGCTGGCTGGAAGCAACTTTCTGGCTGAAGATAAAGAGGTATCTACCACTGTCTGCCTAGATAGCAAGGAACAGCAGAAGAGTGACATGAAGTCCAAATACTGAGACAAGATTGCATGAGGTTTTTTGCACACCAAGGGACACATTGCCCTCTTGTTGGAGAGAACCCTCAGAAGAAGATTCCCTGTAAAAAGACAATGGGAAAGAAGGTTTGGGGTTCAGCAGAGACACGAATAAATAGTGCTTTACAACCTTGAGATACTACACCAACTGTAGCTTTTGTCTATGATAAATAACTTTGAGGCAAAGGAAAACATAGACATTTGCGCTTTGAAAAAGTGTATCATAGAGGTTTCTGTTGTCAGGAAGGAGGTGAGAAGATAACGTTCACAGCTCACGATATGTTGAAGTGTCTGATTTGATTCAGATTACTTGTTGCTCAGGCAACAAGTCTGAGTCTCTGTGGGAACGTTATAGTTTGAGGAAGACAAACATTGGGAAGTATAAAGAAAAAAGATGGTCAAGGAATCAGGTCAGCTGGAATGAAATAAGAATGACTGGAGATACAGACGTTGAGTGGAAGTTTTCTGTGCAGCACAGCCCTCTTTATGTGAAAATTCAATGAATCTCTTCATGAAAAAGAAGTGGTTATCTTCACACTTTCCTTTGGAAGACATGAATTATCCAGCTAAGAAATTTCTTAACTACCACAGTAGGAGAAAATACGCGTACTGAATGTGTTGGCTTCATTTATGGAGCTTGTAACACTGCATGTGATACTAGTTAATCAGCAGTTGACAAACATGCAAAGCCTATATGCTATGCAGTGAAAGACTGACAAACACTGTTTAGTAGTCAAAACAATTGTCTGTATGCTAAGAAAAAAAACAGAACTGTGTTGATATCAGGAGCATTAGCTGCCAAATGTAAATCAGGTTTCAAACATGCTTTGGTATCTGCATCTTTCTAGAATAGCCACGGCTTCAAGTGATGATGCTTATCTGCATAAGGAATCTGCATCTCCTGTGGTAAACTGGTCTAGAGGTTGCAGTACTTCCTCGAGAAGATGAAGGATGGAAGTTCAAGTTCTCTTCTCATCCTTCTACGTGGGAACAATCTCTACTTTCTTTCTGAGGCTGGACTGCTCCAGGCTCAGGAATACAGGAGTCACAGGATCAGATCCCACAGACCCAAGAGTAAGCTTAACCTTGAATGTATTAAAATAAAAGGGGCTCCAGATCACTCTTCAAGTGCATATACATTTTACATCAAACTATTTTGAAATGGAGGAGAATGGACAATGCCACATGCATGACAAAGAATCCCAGACCTATTCGTTCCCCCTTTCCTAAACTCTGTCAACCCTATTTGCCGCAACCATTAAAACATGTGAGGAAGAAATAAAATTTGGGGACCGAACGCATTTGTGAGAAAGGATAGAAGCAGAATTTCTGTTCTTGGTATTGATGTGAGAACAATGATGAAAGACACACAGAAGATATTTTTGTTTTCCATGACTAAATCGTAGCAACACCATGGATAGCCTATACCTTTTCCATACAAGTAGCGTTGAGATTACAAATGGGGATCCTTACATACTTATTAAAAGGCAGATTTCTCTTCACAAGCTGTATCAGACAGTTTTTCTTATATGAACTTTATCCTGCCTGTATTATTCTGTTGCTTATGGCTGTTAAAAAGACTACCTACTGGGAGTTTACCGAAAGCTGGGCAGTAGTCTGAAAACAAATAGTGAATACTGTTGTGCTATTTTACATGGCTTAGCAATAATGTGATTTCTTATCTCTGCAGTCTTTTGCACAACTTGTTCAACAGATTCCTTCCCACTGCATTTTCCTAACTAGAATTATCTAGGAATCATCTGACAAACCTATCTTGCAGTACAAAACACCGCTTCTATAGAATATCTCAGTTACAATGAGTGTACTTTGAAATTATTTATTTACCTATTGTGCTGCAAGGAAAACCAGATTTCAAAAGTTAAAGATTCTCTATCCAGTGTGTGTCTGAAGTTTTTCAGGCACCTGTGCTACAGCACTGGGTACAGGGCTCCTCAGGCATTCACTATCATCACCCAGACTCCAAATGATTTGGGTGAACATGGAAGTCTTTTCATCTTAATTCAGACTAAAATGCTTCCCAAAAGTTTCCTTTTTTTGCTGAAGCACTCCAGTCTGGGAGGGAGCAGACTGTCTTGACGGTGTGCACTTTGAAATATTTTGAAGCCATCCGTATCAGGCAGAAATAAGCAAGAAAGTGCTCTGTCAGATTATAGTAGCTGTGATCTTCTAAATCGGATTTACCATCTACTTCTATCTGTGTTCTCACATTGTAAATCAAAGCAGTGCTGTTCAAAGTTCAATAAACTGGAAGGAAGATGTGTGATTTTCCTACTTTTTACAGCAGCATGACTGCAGAGCCTTTTGGGATTTCAGTTTCAGGGCATCAGGAGCACCTTCTGTGATTGCTCACAATTGGTCCCCAGTTGGAGAATATTGCTAGCATTCTTATTTTGATAGATCAGTAGAATAAATCATGAGAAACCATTTGTTCCTAATAAAAATGTTCTCACCCACTGTCAAAAAAATCCATTCCATTACCCTGAGTGTCCATGCACTTCTAATGCTACTATAATCTGATGAACTTCTAGCAGGAACACAGCCAATATCTAATGATCCTTTTACTCTGCTGCCAAGGCTGAGCACCTCAGAAAGAAGCAGTCATTGCCTCACACGGGAGTGTAATAATCACAGGCATCATGAGGGTGACAGCCTCTTCTGATTTCATGAACTGTCTTCAAGCCTGAAAGGAATGTGAGTAGAGTCAATAACATAGAGGACAGATGATCTATAGCTAATAATAACAATCTGATAATATATAATCTGGATAATCCAATAATGCAATAATCTGACAGTAGAGACCAATCATCTGTAATAGTCAGTGAGTAATGTTCTGTAGAAAAGTCCTGTAATTACAGACCTCTTGGGACATAAGAGCTCAGGATTTCAGAGCATCCAAACCTTATGTCTGGGTAGCAATAAAAAGTCTCCAGGATCTCATGCCTTGATTTACTTGTCTCTCAATTTACTTGTCTCTCAATTTCCAACTAATATTCCTCCCCAGAGACAGAAAAAGAGTCATACAAGTGTATTTTAGAGCCTTTTCTCCCAAATAAATATCATAAAAGCAATGCTTTGGCTGATAGATCTTAAAGGACAGGAAGAGAGGACAAAGGGTTATATTCTAACTCTGTGTGATACAATGAACCTGGAACAGGGTTTGAAGATTCTGAGAAGAGTGAGGAAGGCACATAGTGGGATAAAAACTTTAGGTAAAGTCCAGTCTGCCTCATCTCAGTCCCTGGAAAGACTGCAGTGAACCCACCTGGAAGACATGTCCAGGTACGTATGTCTGTAAACAACGAGGTGGCTTCCAACCTAGATGATTCCAGAATTTCGCTGTAGCTGCTGCATTCTATGTATCATATGGTTAGTTGGAATAACTACATGAAATCTGAGTGCTTACACTCACCTCACTGTGTTTTTCTTACTTATCTACAGAGATGCATGGGGTCTTTTTTAGGAAATAATGAATTTAATTTAAATTCTGTCTCCATGTGAGCAAATTCTAACAAGAAAAAAAACACAGGAAATATTGTTTTTACCATGAAAGAACTTTTTACTGTACTCCGTACTGTGACTATGGTTATATCACTTGACATTTAGCTCAGTTCCCTCTTTGCTCTACAACTGTGCCACCATATTTCCCTTACGTCACAGAGCTATTATAAGCCTGAACATATCGATTTCTGAAGTACATCAATGGAGTGATGACATCTCAACAGCCAGTATCTTCCTTTCTCGCTAAATTTATTTCAGATCACCTCATAGCTACCAGTGTAGTATCAGAAACTATGAACAGAAAAGTATTCCATAACTTTCAGTTCTCCAATATTTGAAGGGTTCAGTGGGTTTCTAGACCCATCCTGTTTTCAGGATCCTCTGTTCTTTGCTTATAAAATGCAGTGTTTTTTCAGGTGATGGTCACATCTATCAACATACTCAATAGATCTTCAATATCATTCACCATTAAAGACACCCATTGCAGCTAGAGTCTTTGTTGCTCATCTAATACTGACAAGTGACTGTGCAATAACTAATATAAGGTGTTCATTAATCAACTGCCATGGATAGTTATTTGAATATTTCCTAGCTGCTGTATTTCATAGTCTGGACCTCTTTTACTGCTTCTAAATGAAAATGATATTTGCTCATTCTATACTGTCACTTGAATGATTTTTCTAAATGTTCAATGGCTATAGCTTTTTCTTACAGCTGTTATAAGAGGCAGAAGCCCAAATAATCAGTGAATTTAATAACGAAAATGCAACCCAGTCANGATCATCCAGTCCCAAATGCTGCCATGATCAGGTTTGCCGCCCACTAGATCAGGCTGCCCAGGGCCCCATCCAAACTTGCCTTGAAGACCTCCAGGGATGGGGCACCCACAGCTTCTCTGCACTGTTTGTGCCAGTGCTTCATCACCCTTTGAGTAAAAAATTTCCACCTAATATCTAAAATAAATTTCCCCTCTTTTAGTTTAAAACCATTCCCCTTCATCCTATCACTATCAGACCATGTAAAAAGTTTATCTCCTTCCTGCTTAGAAACTCTCTTCAAATACTGGAAGGCTGCCATGAGGTCTCCCCTGAGCCTTTTCTCCTCCAAGACCAATAAGCCCAACTCCTTCGACCTTTCTTCATAGGAGAGGTGCTCCAGACTTCTGATCATCTTCATGGCCCTACTCTGGACCTGCTCCAACAGCTTCAGATCCCTCCTGTACTGGGTGTCACAGATCTGGACACAGTACTGCAGATGGGGCTTCACAAGGGCAGGGTAGAGGGGGACAGTCACCTCCCTCTCCCTGCTGGCAATCCCTCTTTTGATGCAGTCCAGGACACTGTTGGCCTTCCAGACAACAGTTTCAAGCTTAAAGAAAGAGTGTATATTTAGGTTAGATATAAGGAAAAATCTTCTACAGTGAGGGAAGTGAGGCACTGGAACAGGTTGCCAGAGACGTGGTGGGTGCCCCGGCTCTGGAGATTTTCAAGGTGAGGCTGGATCAGGCCCTGGGCAACCTGATCTAGCTGTGGATTTCCCCATTCATTGCAGGGGAGTTGGACTAGATGGCCTTCAGAGGTCCCTTCCAACTCTAAAGATCCTATGATTCTGTGACTGCAAGTGCACACTGCTGGCTCGTGTTCAGCTTTTTGTCCACCACAACTCCCAAGTTCTTCTCTGCTGGGCTGTTCAAAAGGAATTCCTCTCCCAGTCTGTATAGCTCACACCATGGTGGTGTTGTGTATCTCTGTCAACACAAGTTGGCCCTGAACATTCAAAAAAATGACCCTGTTCCCATCTTTTTCTTCCCAGTGTTTCAACACATTTATGTGGGGTTTATACTTCACAGGAAAGTAAAA
The DNA here is from genome assembly GCA_016647715.1 of Pavo muticus. Classification (NCBI taxonomy): domain Eukaryota; kingdom Metazoa; phylum Chordata; class Aves; order Galliformes; family Phasianidae; genus Pavo; species Pavo muticus. The sequence goes on along the minus strand of JACDJE010000242.1, from coordinate 1,160,806 downwards.
GCCATTAGCTGGCTGGAAGCAACTTTCTGGCTGAAGATAAAGAGGTATCTACCACTGTCTGCCTAGATAGCAAGGAACAGCAGAAGAGTGACATGAAGTCCAAATACTGAGACAAGATTGCATGAGGTTTTTTGCACACCAAGGGACACATTGCCCTCTTGTTGGAGAGAACCCTCAGAAGAAGACTCCCTGTAAAAAGACAATGGGAAAGAAGGTTTGGGGTTCAGCAGAGACACGAATAAATAGTGCTGTACAACCTTGAGATACTACACCAACTGTAGCTTTTGTCTATGATAAATAACTTTGAGGCAAAGGAAAACATAGACATTTGCGCTTTGAAAAAGTGTATCATAGAGGTTTCTGTTGTCAGGAAGGAGGTGAGAAGATAACGTTCACAGCTCACGATATGTTGAAGTGTCTGATTTGATTCAGATTACTTGTTGCTCAGGCAACAAGTCTGAGTCTCTGTGGGAACGTTATAGTTTGAGGAAGACAAACATTGGGAAGTATAAAGAAAAAAGATGGTCAAGGAATCAGGTCAGCTGGAATGAAATAAGAATGACTGGAGATACAGACGTTGAGTGGAAGTTTTCTGTGCAGCACAGCCCTCTTTATGTGAAAATTCAATGAATCTCTTCATGAAAAAGAAGTGGTTATCTTCACACTTTCCTTTGGAAGACATGAATTATCCAGCTAAGAAATTTCTTAACTACCACAGTAGGAGAAAATACGCGTACTGAATGTGTTGGCTGCATTTATGGAGCTTGTAACACTGCATGTGATACTAGTTAATCAGCAGTTGACAAACATGCAAAGCCTATATGCTATGCAGTGAAAGACTGACAAACACTGTTTAGTAGTCAAAACAATTGTCTGTATGCTAAGAAAAAAAACAGAACTGTGTTGATATCAGGAGCATTAGCTGCCAAATGTAAATCGGGTTTCAAACATGCTTTGGTATCTGCATCTTTCTAGAATAGCCACGGCTTCAAGTGATGATGCTTATCTGCATAAGGAATCTGCATCTCCTGTGGTAAACTGGTCTAGAGGTTGCAGTACTTCCTCGAGAAGATGAAGGATGGAAGTTCAAGTTCTCTTCTCATCCTGGAGCTACGTGGGAACAATCTCTACTTTCTTTCTGAGGCTGGACTGCTCCAGGCTCAGGAATACAGGAGTCACAGGATCAGATCCCACAGACCCAAGAGTAAGCTTAACCTTGAATGGATTAAAATAAAAGGGGCTCCAGATCACTCTTCAAGTGCATATACATTTTACATCAAACTATTTTGAAATGGAGGAGAATGGACAATGCCACATGCATGACAAAGAATCCCAGACCTATTCGTTCCCCCTTTCCTAAACTCTGTCAACCCTATTTGCCGCAACCATTAAAACATGTGAGGAAGAAATAAAATTTGGGGACCGAACGCATTTGTGAGAAAGGATAGAAGCAGAATTTCTGTTCTTGGTATTGATGTGAGAACAATGATGAAAGACACACAGAAGATATTTTTGTTTTCCATGACTAAATCGTAGCAACACCATGGATAGCCTATACCTTTTCCATACAAGTAGCGTTGAGATTACAAATGGGGATCCTTACATACTTATTAAAAGGCAGATTTCTCTTCACAAGCTGTATCAGACAGTTTTTCTTATATGAACTTTATCCTGCCTGTATTATTCTGTTGCTTATGGCTGTTAAAAAGACTACCTACTGGGAGTTTACCGAAAGCTGGGCAGTAGTCTGAAAACAATTAGTGAATACTGTTGTGCTATTTTACATGGCTTAGCAATAATGTGATTTCTTATCTCTGCAGTCTTTTGCACAACTTGTTCAACAGATTCCTTCCCACTGCATTTTCCTAACTAGAATTATCTAGGAATCATCTGACAAACCTATCTTGCAGTACAAAACACCGCTTCTATAGAATATCTCAGTTACAATGAGTGTACTTTGAAATTATTTATTTACCTATTGTGCTGCAAGGAAAACCAGATTTCAAAAGTTAAAGATTCTCTATCCAGTGTGTGTCTGAAGTTTTTCAGGCACCTGTGCTACAGCACTGGGTACAGGGCTCCTCAGGCATTCACTATCATCACCCAGACTCCAAATGATTTGGGTGAACATGGAAGTCTTTTCATCTTAATTCAGACTAAAATGCTTCCCAAAAGTTTCCTTTTTTTGCTGAAGCACTCTAGTCTGGGAGGGAGCAGACTGTCTTGACGGTGTGCACTTTGAAATATTTTGAAGCCATCCTTATCAGGCAGAAATAAGCAAGAAAGTGCTCTGTCAGATTATAGTAGCTGTGATCTTCTAAATCGGATTTACCATCTACTTCTATCTGTGTTCTCACATTGTAAATCAAAGCAGTGCTGTTCAAAGTTCAATAAACTGGAAGGAAGATGTGTGATTTTCCTACTTTTTACAGCAGCATGACTGCAGAGCCTTTTGGGATTTCAGTTTCAGGGCATCAGGAGCACCTTCTGTGATTGCTCACAATTGGTCCCCAGTTGGAGAATATTGCTAGCATTCTTATTTTGATAGATCAGTAGAATAAATCATGAGAAACCATTTGTTCCTAATAAAAATGTTCTCACCCACTGTCAAAAAAATCCATTCCATTACCCTGAGTGTCCATGCACTTCTAATGCTACTATAATCTGATGAACTTCTAGCAGGAACACAGCCAATATCTAATGATCCTTTTACTCTGCTGCCAAGGCTGAGCACCTCAGAAAGAAGCAGTCATTGCCTCACACGGGGGTGTAATAATCACAGGCATCATGAGGGTGACAGCCTCTTCTGATTTCATGAACTGTCTTCAAGCCTGAAAGGAATGTGAGTAGAGTCAATAACATAGAGGACAGATGATCTATAGCTAATAATAACAATCTGATAATATATAATCTGGATAATCCAATAATGCAATAATCTGACAGTAGAGACCAATCATCTGTAATAGTCAGTGAGTAATGTTCTGTAGAAAAGTCCTGTAATTACAGACCTCTTGGGACATAAGAGCTCAGGATTTCAGAGCATCCAAACCTTATGTCTGGGTAGCAATAAAAAGTCTCCAGGATCTCATGCCTTGATTTACTTGTCTCTCAATTTACTTGTCTCTCAATTTCCAACTAATATTCCTCCCCAGAGACAGAAAAAGAGTCATACAAGTGTATTTTAGAGCCTTTTCTCCCAAATAAATAGCATAAAAGCAATGCTTTGGCTGATAGATCTTAAAGGACAGGAAGAGAGGACAAAGGGTTATATTCTAACTCTGTGTGAGACAATGAACCTGGAACAGGGTTTGAAGATTCTGAGAAGAGTGAGGAAGGCACATAGTGGGATAAAAACTTTAGGTAAAGTCCAGTCTGCCTCATCTCAGTCCCTGGAAAGACTGCAGTGAACCCACCTGGAAGACATGTCCAGGTACGTATGTCTGCAAACAACGAGGTGGCTTCCAACCTAGATGATTCCAGAATTTCGCTGTAGCTGCTGCATTCTATGTATCATATGGTTAGTTGGAATAACTACATGAAATCTGAGTGCTTACACTCACCTCACTGTGTTTTTCTTACTTATCTACAGAGATGCATGGGGTCTTTTTTAGGAAATAATGAATTTAATTTAAATTCTGTCTCCATGTGAGCAAATTCTAACAAGAAAAAAAACACAGGAAATATTGTTTTTACCATGAAAGAACTTTTTACTGTACTCCGTACTGTGACTATGGTTATATCACTTGACATTTAGCTCAGTTCCCTCTTTGCTCTACAACTGTGCCACCATATTTCCCTTACGTCACAGAGCTATTATAAGCCTGAACATATCGATTTCTGAAGTACATCAATGGAGTGATGACATCTCAACAGCCAGTATCTTCCTTTCTCGCTAAATTTATTTCAGATCACCTCATAGCTACCAGTGTAGTATCAGAAACTATGAACAGAAAAGTATCCCATAACTTTCAGTTCTCCAATATTTGAAGGGTTCAGTGGGTTTCTAGACCCATCCTGTTTTCAGGATCCTCTGTTCTTTGCTTATAAAATGCAGTGTTTTTTCAGGTGATGGTCACATCTATCAACATACTCAATAGATCTTCAATATCAGTCACCATTAAAGACACCCATTGCAGCTAGAGTCTTTGTTGCTCATCTAATACTGACAAGTGACTGTGCAATAACTAATATAAGGTGTTCATTAATCAACTGCCATGGATAGTTATTTGAATATTTCCTAGCTGCTGTATTTCATAGTCTGGACCTCTTTTACTGCTTCTAAATGAAAATGATATTTGCTCATTCTATACTGTCACTTGAATGATTTTTCTAAATGTTCAATGGCTATAGCTTTTTCTTACAGCTGTTATAAGAGGCAGAAGCCCAAATAATCAGTGAATTTAATAACGAAAATGCAACCCAGTCACCCAGACCTGCAACGTCTCAGTTCAACAAGACAGAAACAAAAACTCAGTTTGATCATATAGAAGAAATACAATACTGAATTTTTTTGCTACTTTAATGTTTTGAAGAAAAAAGTATGACCTATAAAAGACTTTGACAGAAATATTATATAATTAACAGCAAAATAAGTTTCTTTAATGTTTTTATATATACACAGATAATAATAATAATAATAATGGTAATAATAAATAATAGCATATGAAAATTGTGAAGTTAACAAAACATTTGAGGAAAGCCTAGAAAATGCTGTCAAGTTGCTTATGCATATTGTCGGTATTGTTGTTCAATAAGTTACTGGTAGATGAGAATATGGAAAACCTATGTAGTACGTGACTTATGTCTTCAATTAATACTATTACCATAACATTCCATAATATACTGTAAAAGCCTGTAAGCCTACACAGCCTCTCTAGCGTTCCGATAGGAGGAATTCTTTCACCCACAGTTTTAACTACAGATGCAAATGCCATGTGCATTCGCAACATGGTGCACTGCATAACAACTTGAGTTTTGTTTGAAGTTTTAGACCAAAGGGTAAGTGATTACTAAAACTATAACTGACTTTAGGAAACTGCAATATCTGACAGTCATCTGAGAGACCTGTTCTCAAAGAGCAGAAATAAACTCCACAGGCAAATGCCACATATAACCTCCACCACCCTTTTGTCATGGCTAATAACCTGCCTATCATAACAGAGGACAAAAGGCCTTCATACAATAGAGCAGCCAGGCACTGAAGCTTTCCCAGGAAGCTTCACACAGTGTTGCTAGACAGACTTGTGAGAAAAGGGAACAGTGTTAGATTACACTAAACATTACCATGCTGTTAGGCCTAAAGAGCCCAATTCTGAATCTGCTCTACAAACACAGCTCCTGTTGACTTCAGCAGGAGCTCAGTGGGGGACAGCCTCAGACAAAATAGAAGGGCTCGTTAGTATTAAAAGTGATCCCACTTTACTACTTTGCTGGACTCTCTCTTTTTGTCCTTAGCCCGCATTGCTTTGTAGTTCACAGGATATTTTCACTGGAGGATTTTGGTGCACACAGAGCCGTCTTGCTTGTTACCCAGTGCCAATCCATTTATCTGTGAAACATTTGTAAACAGAGACGCTCTTTGGAATGAAAGGATTTTAGTTTCAATTGCAGTGGATTGGATGGTTGCAAGCAATTGCTATTACAGAGGATGTCACCTTTCAGTCGGTGTATCCAACATTTTGAAGTTAGTGTCACTGTTGCAACTTCTTCTCTTTCTTCATCTCACCTTCTCCCTACAGCTACCTTTTTTCCAAAATCCTCTTTCTACATCCAGATCCCTCCTGCCAAATTCTCATCTATCCTCCCACTACTTCCTTTCAGCTTTGTGATCTCCAAATCCCACTGGAAAATCTTGGCAGCTTGGATTCTCCTGTCTGCATGACTTCATGTCTAACAGTGGAAAGTTTTATCTCAGAAACAAATTTTATGCTGGGAGTAGGAACAAAGGAAAAAATTCTGTGTTTAAGTACATTAATCCGATCACTAAAATTTGGAACACACATTTGCTAGGAGAGACTAGGAGAAAAATGCTCCGTTTGCCCTTGCAAAAGCTCTAGTCCATGCATGTCTCAGCCATGCTGTGACAAGCAGGTTTCATTTTCTACCTCCAGCCACCACCAGCTGTCACTGCAAAACACTTATCCTGATGCCACTGTTGTTTGTCCATTGTTCCCTGAGGTGCACATACCAGTCTATTTCTGAAGGGGCAGATATCCAAAAATTTAAGGTCTTTGCAATGGGGACCTGTGGATGCGATGTACTATTCTTATTCTAGGCCTTTGTTCAAGTCACAAAATATTTAACTCCCTGTTGCCTCACATGTGCAGCTGTCTGTTGAAGAATCCCTGAATCTAAATAAAAAGTGGAAGGGAAAGAAATGGCCTTAAACTGGAAGAGGGTAGATTTAGACTAGACTCTTTAGGAAGAAATTTGTTACTGTGAGGGTGGTGAGACACTTCAACAGGTTGCCCAGAGAGGTTGTGGATGCCCCCCCCCCCCACCGCCCCAGAGGCATTCAAGGCCAAGCTGGATGGGGCTTTGAGCAACCTGGTCTGGAGGGAGGTGCCCCTGCCTACAGCAGGGGGGTTGGAACTAGATGATCTTAAGGGTACCTTCCAACCCAAACCATTCTATGATTCTATGAAAGCATAATCATTAAATCAAGGAGTAACTAATTGTCTCTCTCCCTTTATTATGATACTATATCTCCCATTTTTCCTTTCAGTTAACGTCATGTAAAGGCCATTTGAAGGAAGGATTTGCACACTATGGTGGGAATGAGGAAAGACAGATTTAACATCACACCTATTAAATACAAAATGTAAGACTGTAGTAAATCTTCGAAAGATTGGTTGATCTCATAAGACTCTGTTTAAAACTGCATTTGAAAGCCAATGGAAATATTCATTGCATATCCCATAAAAATAATACTGAGAATTGTGAAAGTTATTAGTTTTGTCAATTAAGCACATAAAAGTCAAGAAAACATCAGAAATACATTTCTTCTACACATAAAACTTTCAGCAAATTGAATTTAGGAATTCTGTAGGGATGCACTGGAAAACCAATGTTTTGTTCTAACCTGCTTCAAAAATGTCATTCGTACAGATGCATGCAACTACTTATGTAGAAATTATTAAAAAGAGAACTAGCTACAAATCATGAGACAATCACCCCCGTATATCTTTTTTTCAGACAGACAATTTGGAAGGTCTGACTTTCATCCTGCCTTTCCTCATTGCCTTATACAGGGTTATGTTTAAACTAGGGAAATTAGAAATCACCTCTAAGTCAAAGAGTGTCTGAAATCTGTCCACAAATTGGTTCTCATTGTCCAGTCTAAACTTCATAGCCCACATAATAACAGTGTCATTCTTGCACAAGTGGTCAAAAGTTAGTAGGAGCTCATCCAGGAAGGGATGGTGGTAAACTACATCAGCAGCCATAATGTAGTCAAAGTGACATGAAGCTCTGGGAAAGTTTTTTTCCAGATCAATTCCCCAGGACAACTCCTTGACACAGGGCTGGTGCTTGGATTTCAGTTTTGTATTTTGGAGAACATTGTGCTGAAGGTTTCCCAGCAGTTCTGGCAAATCAGTGGCAGTCACAAGTGCACCTGTGACAGGAAGAAAACTAAAGCAATCTTTCAATATACTTCAAGACTTCAGTAAAAGCCCACTTGCAAAAGCCACTGCACAAGGAACCGATTTTAGCAAATTTTCTCTCTAGGGGAATAAAACACTGTTATTGCTCCCAATAGTTATTACTCATTGTACTTAAAATAAATATTTGGTTCCCAGCAGTTCTGCTGCACAGACTGCAATCTAAAGGCAGCTGGGCTTGGGTGGGGATAAATCAAATACCGTATATTGATGTCATTTTGAATGGAAGTACAGTGAGAGATTAGGAATTGAAGAGTAACAGTTACTAACTGCAGAAAATCAACACTAGATTTAGGCATTGCCTCAGGTTCTTTCCTTTTAACATATCAAGAAGCTTTCTCAGACTGCAGAAAGCTAAAATTCTGTTAAAATACAGGAGTTACTGATTTGAATTACTCTTGAGAAAGAGCAGGCTGCCATGAGAGAAAGCACAAGTTTCTGTAGCAGAAAAGTTAAGGATCACTTGCTGAAAGAAAAGGCTGAACTCAGGTGTGAAGGAAGTAACCTGGCATCCAAGAGGTATTTGATCAATGGAAGATGATGTGTTGGTCATGCCTGCATCTGACTTTACCCTATTGCCACTGACATCCTGTCAGACACTAATAATGTTTAACATCGCTAATTGTAACAACATCCACAGAAAGCTTTATTGCATCTATACCTTTTCGTTCACAGTTTTAGAGGGGAAAAAATATCAACACAAGTTTCCAAGAAACGCTGTTGGAATTCATTCCTTTTTTCTCTTAGAAAATGACAAATAACTGTGTTTTAGAAGTACGAACGTACTTCCTTGGTTTTTCAGTATTCATCTGAGAGACATTTCCAAGAGTATAAGAGCAGTGGTATGTACTCACCAAGTAAACTGGCTACTATGGAGACTAATCCAGTTCCAGCTCCAATTTCAATCACATTTTTGTCGACCAAATTGTACTGTTTAGAATTGGTTTCCAAAAAATAACACAGAACGAGAGCCTGCAGGAGAGGGAATCAGTGAATATACTGAACAAATAAATGAAATAAAAACCTTCACTAAATACACATTGTTGTTTATAAGCATGCAAAAAAATGTTTTATAATTTCATGTCTGTTTAAATGAGCAATATCCATTCAAACACTGTCCTGAAAGGATCATGACTCACTATCTTTGAGCTCTATAGGCTGACAAAACAAATGCCGCCACATGCTTCAATATGGGCTTGCAAAGTGTTACAGCCAGGAGGAATGACTGCAATTATCTAATCTGTCACATTGCATAATAAGAGCTGTAAAATTCCAGTCAGCAATTCCTACACTTACTTCTGGTTGAGTTAAAACATGTCTGTCACAAGGACATCTTGATATATGGACTGCATGTGAGAGAAAATCCACAACTCTTGTTAGTCTCTTCCAATAGTTAATTATTTAAAACAAGAATTAATGAGCATAATTATTCAAAAGGGCCAATAAATTTACCCCTTTACTTTCAGTTCAGTTTCTTTCTGGTTTTAATGTCCATACCTTGTTAAGCGTAAAAACCATTTTAGTACACAAAATCACATAGCCCTCTACGACTGACTCCTTATATATATATATTCATAAACTATGACTAAGAAGTTTCTCCAGCTTTTCTGTCCTATCTCGCACTGACCAGTGTTCTTTAGATCACTGTAGAAATACAAATGGCTATTTTTACTCCTCTCACAAAGACAGTTTCCAGCCTGTCTCCTGCATTATTTCCCACATTTAGAAAATTATATAGTCTACATTGACAAATACATATATTGGTTGCCATATTATCTTGCAGTACAGATTACCATTTGGGAAAATAATTAGTAGCTATTCAGTTTGGCACTGCAAAATTATACTGTTGGTTTTACTTTAATAGATTAAAATATAGAAGGAATGGAGAAGGAGTACTGTTGACTTAGTAAGCGATAGAAAGTCAATGTTTTTGCCTTCAACCTCTTAAATCAGAGCAAAAAGAACAAGTTTTTTATACGAACATGCAGATATCTCAATCAACAAAACTTAGAAATAGAAGGTTTGTGCACACTACATTAATAAAAGCCAGGTTCTTTAAGACTGCGCATGATGTTGGACTGACTTTCTAAAACAAATCCTATCAAGATTTCCTTTTAGCTCCATTCATCCCCATCATTTCTTCCCTTGGTGTCTTGCCATGTTCTGCTGTTGAAACCAGCTGGCAGAATCAAAATTTCTGTGACTTAAATTAGGGAACCTTTGAAACTCAGCTTCCTTTCCATGCAGAAGCTTAACTTCTCTTTAATTTTCTGCATTCTTGACAAATGTGACTGACATTTTTCAGAATATTTCAAATATTGCAGATTGGAACAGAAGGGATAATATAGAGACACAGTGGGGGTTTCCTTCCTTCCACAGAAAAATTAACTAAACCCTCACAGAAAAAATGCGCATTTCACTATAGCCCTTGATTTGTGAGAATAATTAACAGCCAGCCAACCTTGCCTTGAAGACATTCACTGAGGATGCTAAGAGATATAGTGCAAACAACTTTTCCAGTTCTGCTACGGAAAAGTGTTTGGCATCCAAAGCAGAAGGGTACACTAACCCTCCTCAGCTGTATTATGGTCATACTTCTTAAAAACAGCACAATCTTAGGAAGCTGGTACTAGTGGGACAACAATGTAGTCTCTTGGCTTTTAGTCCTCTAGATCCTAAAGGAGCTCTTGGAGATCCATTTGTTTTAGAGATATTCTTTGAGCAATGCAAGTGTCAGTGGTTCATCGTGGCACCTGTCCAACTGCAGCAGAGTTTTTTCACTCTTAATTATTTCAAAACAGTCCATTAGCTGCATTGCACAAACTAAAAACATTGAAGAAGGTTCTTTGCATAGTGGATACATTGATAGTTCTTATATTTTTGAGGTCCTTTCCAATCCAAACCATTCTGTGATTCTACATCAAGAGCCATGAATGATGGTTCCTGAGAGCATAGATTCACTTCCACACAGGTTTCTTGCTTTTAAAGAAACTGGAAGTTCTGTATGAATCTTTTCCCATGACTGCATATTTACAAGCTAAATTTTTCTCATGAGTAGCCTAAGTAGCTTCTATGAGTGTCAGCACTTTATGAGCTCTTTCTGAATCTGCTTTCTCTAGGGTCATTTATTTATAACACGTACAGTAACGTAATTCTCATACAAGACCCACATTTCCTTTAAAATTAGCTTCTAATTGGCCAGTAGGACCAAAAAGTTTTGACAGGAGAGGAGAAGGCAGCACATCATACACGCTGTGTGATGGGACACAAACAAGAAATACGAGGGCTGCTCCAAAAGTAATGCCTTCTGTTTTATTACGTTGGCCTAGGACATCAGAGGTGGATTTTGGTGGTATGGCAGTATGAACCTTTCGCCAATACTCTGTTACATTTTGTTGCTATGTGACGGATGGCAGCAGAGGGACAGTCTGACAAAATGGCGTCTGACATGGAAGTGCATATGAAGCAATGATGAGTTGAATTCTTCCATGCACAAAAAATTGCACCCATTGACATTCATTGATGATTCTTGAATGTTTATAGAGACCAACCAGTGGATGTGAGCACAGTGAGGTGGTAGGTAGTGTGTCGCAACAGTGGCAACGACAACATGAAAAACAAGCCAAATTCCAGACAGCCATGCACAGCTGCCACACCACAAAATAGAGAGTCTCAATCAGCTCATCCACGCAAATCAGCAGATTATAACCACAGAACTATGTATGGAGCTGGATATCAGCTTCAGTATGTTGGAAAAGGTAGCAACATTGGAATATCACAGAGTTTATGCCATGCTCACACATGAACAGAAAGAGCACCATATGCAACTCTGTCAAGACCTACTGAAATAATATGAGGCTGAAGGGTGACAGTTTTCTGGATCACATCATTAGCAGTGACAAGATGTGGTATCATCACTATGAGCCAAAGTTAAACAGCAGTCCACAGAGTGGTGACATATGAATTCTCCATCAAACAAAAAGGTTCAGGATGTAGCCCTCAGCAGATAAAGTGATATGCAGTCTTTTGGCGTAAGTGTTTATCTTTCTGGATTTCCTGGAACCCAGAGAAACCATCAAATCTGACTGCTACATCACGACACTGACTAAGCTGAAAGTTCAAACTTCCAGATTCACATCAGAGAAGAAGACAACCTTTCTCTTGCAACGCCAGGTCCCATACCAGTTTGAAGACTGTGGAGCACACTGCCAATCTTGGATGGTCTGTTCTACCATATTGTTCTGGATTTGGTGCCTTCTGGCTTCCATTTGTTTGTGCTGATGAAAGATGGACTGCATGGGCAACATCTTCCTAACCACGACATTGTCATGGCAGTTATGAAACAGTGGGTCACCTCTGCTGCTGCAGATTTTTATGAGATCATCATGCAGGCTCTTGTTCATCACCAGCAAAAATGCATAGCTAACGGTGGTGACTATATTGAAAAAGTGTTTTTAGTTGAGAATGTGCCCTATCAAACAGTGTCATTATGCTCTTTGTATCTGTTGTTGATTGCATGGAAATAAATAAGAGACAATATCTTTGGAGTGACCTGCGTACTATTTAAGCTTTGAGAACCAGGAAGCCATAGGAAAACCAGGCTAAATTCAGTTTTGGGAACTGTAGAATGGAGAAAGCATAGAATCTTATCCTTAATTTTACCACACACAATAAAAAATATTTATCACTAAAAAACAAACTAAATGTGTTAGAAGACTCCAAAACTGAAAGTAACAATATTATGCAAATATGGTACCGATGGCCAGACGACTGCCCCATAACAATCAGTGGCTTCTGTAATCCTTATCTCATGGCCAGCAAAGTAAAAGCCTTCCCAGGCCTTATAAGTTATAACATCAGGAAAAAAACGTCTTCTCATTATTTCAGTAACTATTTGTTCATCTTCTTTTTCCCCTGGAAGTAAAAATATAAAAGGTCAAACAAGCTGAGAGGGCTGACAATGAAATCACCAACTTATATTGAAGTGCTAAATTGAAGCAGGAATTGGAATTATGTTTATGAACTAAAATGCATTTTTCCATTAACGGTTAGCGTGATATATAGGAAGTCTCCTGAATTCTAATAGAAGTTTTCAGTTTATGACTATATAAAAAGTAGTTTTTTCCTGCTTTACTGAAAAAAAAAATGAAGTTCAGAAAAAGTGGAATGTTACCATATATTACTTTTCATCAAAAAAACAGAAAATTCTTTTTCACTCCAAGAACAACTGCTCTCATATTTATTCTCGTGGTCTTTTGTGTCTGGACTTTTTATTATTTCCCATGTCCTTTTACTGCTCACTTTCCCCATGTTATAGTAAATATAAGGAATCACAATATCATATATAAGTCTGTCACAAAACTTGTGAAACAGATCCTAGCAACCCAAATTATGACAGACAGGATAGAAAGCACTACTGTTGTCAAGAAAGCTTATCCACCCACCCCAACAGAGCCTTGTAAAAAGGATTCTTTCCAGCTGGCTTGATATCCTGAATGCCATCCTTGCTGCTATGCGAAGGACATTTATGATAGCTAACATAATCCAGGACAACTCTTCTACAAGAGAGAATTCATTTGTTTTTAGCTTAATACCAAGCCAGTGTCATTTTTGCAATCATCACACAAAGCTGCACCTCAGTGTTGCAGATAACATGTAAATGAAGCTTTCCAGAGCATTTTCTTTGCAAAATCAAGAATCATTCCGAGTTTGCATGGTAAATTTACTTTCACAGCCAGACATGATCTCTTGGCAAATTAGCTAAAGCAAAACATGTTTACAAGCTATACCTCCTAGAAAAGCATGTTAAAGTTGTGGTAACTGGGTTACCATCTTTTCCAATGCAGAATCCCTCTATCAGGCCTGCAGTTGCCATCCAGATTACAGACAGCAACATTGAGATGACACAGAATGACACACAACTGGATGACACACACAGCAGAGAAACTGCAGACTCAGTGGTCATTAGAAATGAATACACTGGTCTACCATCCTTCAGTAAATCTATATAAAGAAAACAGCAGCTGTTGGCACTATAGAAGAGTCTACATTTTCTTCCCCCTCAAATCACTGTTTTTTCATATGCATTGGTATTTTTATTGCCATAACCTATCAAGAGAGGCAACTCTCTCTCCTTTCCTGGAACTTTAAACAAAAAATAAAATAATAAAAAGGATGGTATCCCACAAATTGATTAAAAAAAAAAAAAAAAAAAACTAGTCATGAGCCAGCAGTGTGCTCTTGCAGCTCGGAAAGCAAATGGTATCCTGGGCTCCATCAGAAGAGGGATGGCCAGCAGGGACAGGGAGGTGATTGTTCCTCCCTACTCTGCCCTCTTGAGGCCCCATCTGAAGTACTGCATCCATGTCTGGGGCCCCCAGTACAAGAAAGACAGAGAGCTGCTGGAGAGGGTCCAGAGGAGGGCCACAAAGATGATCAGAGGGCTGGAGCACCTTCCCTATGAAGACAGGCTGAGGGAGCTGGGCTTGTTCAGCCTGGAGAAGAAAAGGCTGCAGGGTGACCTCATTGCAGCCTTTCAGTACCTAAAGGGCGCCTACAAACAGGAGGGGAGTCAACTCTTTGAAAGGGTAGGTAACAGCAGTGCAAGGGGAAATGGTTTTTAAGTTGAAGGAGGAAAGATTTAGGTTGGATGTCGAGGGGAAATTCTTTACTACGAGAGTGGGGAGGTGCTGGAACAGGCTGCCCAGAGAGGTTGTGGATACCCCGTCCCTGGAGGTGTTCAAGGCCAGGATGGATGGGGCCCTGGGCAGCCTGGTCTAGAATTAGATATGGAGTTTGGCAGCCCTGCCTGCGGCAGGGAGGTTGGATCTTGATGACCCTTGAGGTCCTTTCCAACCCAAGCCATTCTATGATTCTATGACACAGCTAAATTAAAAAAAAAATAACGTATGCACCACTAGAAAGAAAGTTAATTAGTATAATTTTTAAAAGGTAACATAAATAGAATAATCTTAACTTTAAAATTATGATATTTTAAAATGTCAGATGCTAAGTAGTAGTGTACAGTCAGCCCATAACATTAGAGGCTTGTAGGAGTTGTAAAGTTGAGAGAAGGCACATAAGTCACTGAGCCCACAAGCAGGAAACTCTAAACAAACAGGAGTTAAGTGTGATAGAAATGCTGCTTTGGGGCCAAAGTAATTTTTTCTTATGAAAAAATAATATGAGGTTTTCTTATTACAGATTTTGTAAAGTGTATTTAATTTATCATCCTGTGTCTAAGTATACTAGATCTAGACTGCTTTTAATCTTCTCGGACCGCTTACAGCAATCTGATCTCATTCTGTGATCAGCACTAGCTGTCGAAATAAAAAGCTATTCCTTCTATTACTTCTCAATTACAGCCATTTTTCTTTTCTTCTTCTTTTGATATCTGCTTTGGATCCAATTTTGATGAAATGCCCTAACTTATAAAGTCTTAACTTACAAAGCTTCAGCCAAAAGATCTATAAAACTTCAGAGGTATTACAGCTACCCCTCTAGTGTTCAATAAACATTTCCCACTTATTTTTTATATTGTCAGTAATCTATCTACTCAAGGCTTGTGTTGAACCTACACTATTAAAGTTTGTAGGCCACTGCTCCCTGCCTATGATAAATTGTCCACACTCCTGAAAGAAGAGATCCAAATCTACTAGTTAATAATACCACTTAAATCACTGGCCCTCTTATTCCTTCAGTAATCCCAAAAGTGGGATACCTAGAAAAGCTGACATAACACTTACAATCTTCTCTTTGTTTGTTTCACCAGATGTTTGTTTCACCATATGTCTATGGAAGACAGGCTTCAAAACTCAGCTTAGTGAGAAATCTAATCAAGACCAAGGAACTAATGACAAAATAAAGACCACAAACCTTTAGCCAGACATGCTTACTTCCACATAAATCTCCCCTTACAATCCAAAAAGCACTCTTCTATCTTCTGCTTTATATTGTTCAGAATAACTAAACTCCATGTGTGACTGAGATACACACAAACACAAAAATAAAGCAAAAATCATTTTTTTCTGCAACAGTTTTCAGAGCAGTCAGAACAGAAAAATAACAAACAAGTAGAAAATCTGTAATGGAAGAAGAATATTGTTATCTGTGTAAGCAAAATCCAAGTGAAATAAAGTCTTCAAATACCTGCAAACAGTGATAAAGTTCTGCTAGTTACTCTTTGATCAAAGTCTAGTTTCTTGATACCAGATGTAAAAAGCTGATAGGAAGTTACTCTCCTGTAAGTGTTCATCTGTGTTAGTCCTTAGTCAAGTTGCAATGTTGAGTTACAACTCAATGAAAGAATTTTAATGATATTTAAAGATATCAAGACCCACCAGTAATAAAGGGTCAGACAAGGGAAAAGGAGGCTTCACTGACCTGACTCAATTCTTGCAAGAATGGAATTTCATATTGGGTATTTCCAGCAATATTACTCAAGCACCCACAACAAACCATCAGAATATAAAGGTCTGCTAGAACTGGTTCCTCCCTTCTTCATTTACCTGAGTTTGATGAGGTGGGCTAGCACTTTCTCTTCCTTCATGTTTTGGAGAGACACAGAAGTGTATCTATATACATAGACATTATATACATAGAGATGTATGTACAGTTTATTCACCTCTTTGCATTTGCATGCAAACACAGAAACTACTGGAATTTCAGGTGCAAGAACATATTTACATTGAGAAGGGATAGTCTGACCCTATTCAGTTAGCATGTAGAGACAGAGATAATTTTTGTTAATAAAACAGCGCTCCTCTGGCCTTGAATTGTTTAATTGCTCTTGATCACAAAGAATTCCTTTCTATAGATGTCATCAATCCTTAAGTTTCTTAAGATTTTCTGTCTAACAGGTTAATGACTTGGAGAGCCCTTTGAAATAAATATTCTTCTCCAGAGTGCTGCTGGGCACTGGAACAGGTTCCCCAGGGCAGTGGTCAGAGCACTGAGCTGCATTTGGACAGTGCTCTGGGACAGAGGGTTTGAATTTTGGGGAGGTCCTGTGTGGAGACTCGAGTTGGATTCAATCAGTGATCCTTGTGGGTTTCTTCCACATCAGGATATTCTGTGTTTCTGTGATGCTAGGTAAAGTTTCATTTATCATAAAAACCTAATGTTGTTGGAGCATACTCTTTGAATTCCTTTGATTTTCAGCCTTGTATGTTGACACAACTTTGCACTATACCAAAGACACAATTAAGAAAGCAATGAAAACATCACTCTCACAGGCAAAGCAATTACAATTATTATTTTAAAAAAAAAAAAAAAAAAAAAAAAAAACAAGAACATAATTTTCCAAAGAGAGATAACAGAGATAATAAGTCATGTGGAAGACTGCTGTTCTGAATTTAGTGGCAAGCTGATTACAGAAATGCATGACAAGCTGCAGAATTTCATGTAGAGAACTAGAAGTTCTTGCTGATGCGTTTAAACATCAAACAGAATGTTTTATACAAAAACAAAACCTTAAGAAAGAAAAGGACCTGAGTGCTGCTGAGACAGAGCTAGAGAACTGAGGAGGGCAGAGCAAGGCAATACGTAGATTAGGTTAGAATGAAACAAGCTACAATTTACAGCATCTTTAGCAATAAAAGAAATTACAAGAATGGGCCTTAACCTAACATTACCTGCATGGAGTTTTTTTGCTAGAAAGAAATTAAATAGTATGTTTTGAAACATTCTACATGATTGTTTGTTCTGTTTACACCAGGAGTTATATAAAAATTGTACCTGGGTAGTACCCAGTTCCACCAGGAAACAGTAACCTTAAAATTCACTTGGGTACTCTCCATCAATAATTAGCATATGTTAAATCTCTGAACATATACCTAGTGATACTTCCAACATTAATGCATTTTTCACTGAACTGATAAAGAACAAGCACTGTTAAACAGCACTTAAAATGCAGGAAAAGTGGCAAAAGCAAGGGCTGTGAATTAAAATTAAAATATATTGATAACATTATCCAGATAACTGAATTAGAATGTGACTAAGATAAAGGAAGAAAACAACCCCTGCACATGGAATCAATGAAGAATATACTTGTAGTTGGTATCCCCATTTTCTGACTCACCCACAAGTGGCACATTGGGTAACAAAACATCCTTCAAGTACTTTGTTAATGCATTTGTAATTGGACTTGACTTGATCTTTAAGGTCTTTTCCAATCTGAGCAATTCTATGACTCTATGATTAAGATGGCATTAATCCATAAAAATGTAGTTTCATCCAGCGATTTATGGGGGGCAGGGTGGAAATCACAGACTAGTCTCTTTCAAGTGCTGGGCTAACTCTATTTAATTTCCTAAGGTCAAATGGTGTCACAGAACAAGGTGATAAGGGAGTATGCATAAGAAATAAGATCCAACCATCTTCTGTGTCTCTCCTGCATTCATGGATTTTCTCCAATTGGCAAGAAGAATGAAATCCAAGCCTTCAGCCTGAACTTGACCTGACAAAGTTCAGCCCTACAGCAAATACATTCTCTCTTCTTCAGAAGCAATATACTTTCACCTGAAGAGTTCAGTTATAAGACATATACAGGGGGTGGCAGAGACCTCTGGAAATCATCTAGTCTAAACCCCTTTTTAAAGCAGGTTCCTTACAGTAGGTTACAAAGGAGTCTCCAGGTAAGTTCTGAATATCTCCATAGAAGGGGACTCCACAACCGTTTTGGGCAGCTTGTTCCAATGCTCTGTAACCCTCACAGTAAAGAATCTCAGAAGACTTACCATTTTGATCTATACTTAGAAATATTTTTTTACAACAACACATAGATAGATATTATAGATGTAATAGCTATCTATCTATATCCATGCTTACCAATGCCAAGAAGAAACCCACAGAAAGATCTGTAAGGGAGCAGATTTGCAACTAGTTCTGTAACTGTAAAAGCTTACTGGATAAAAGTTATATCACTATACTGATGGGAAACCTCAAAATGTAGCCCTGTGAATTCATCTGGGTATTTCTAAGGGCCCAGAAGAACTTCACCGCAGGTCTACATTGGGTTGTACTTCCAAGGGACTCTGAAGCCTCATAATTTTTACTGAGCTACTGATGTCTCGCAGTCAGAGTCCTGGTCTTGTAAACATTACAGATAGCTCCATGGAAACATACTCAATCTTGAATCACAGAACAGTCCCCAAATTCCAGGTAACATCACTTCAGTATTTCATTTCCATCCATCTATTTCTATTTCATTCCTGTCCATTGCAGCCTAAGGACCTTGAAAGGAAAGGAACAGGAGGGAAATTTAACCATTCCCTTGACCTTCCAGAAGTCAGATACAACCTGCACCTTTTTAAAAACATAAATCAAAATACTAATCAAGAAAATTCACTTATCTAAACTACCTAGTTAGTTTTTCCTGTCTTCATGCCTACCTATGAGGGTGGTGATGATCCAGGCTCAACCTGCTGAAGTGATGGCAAGGACAAGGTATATTATATAGATTAATCTGATATATTGCATCAGTGTAATATAATACTTGAAACTTCATACTTGGAAATGTAGAAATACAAAACTGCTACCCACGAGCAGCCTAATCTCAGCCAAGAGACAAAATGCCCTTAGTACAGAGTGCAAGGAGATGAGAGCAGGAGAGGCTATGCTCTCCAGCAGTGGATTTATCCAAGTTTTAGAGGTGCATTCTCAACACGAAACTCCTATCACTGATATCGCAGCCTCATACAAGTCACAGGTCATCTAAAACCATTAGAAAGCTGAAAATAGAAGTACTGTGGTCAGACTATCTCATGAACACATAATGAATTCAAATGTACACATTACTTATTACATAACCATGTTTGTCTGTAATTGAAAATATCTGCAGGCCTATGCTCAGCATCTATATAATTGCTAATAGTAACTAAATGATTTCCCTTTGACTGCAAAAGTAGGCTATTTTCTGTTATGTGCTCTATCATACATTATAAAAGGGTGACTGAAAATTTTCTGATAGATAGGAGTAATCTGGATAAGTAACTTAGACACTACTGTTTAACATCATCTTGCACATCTCTTATCTTGCCTGGTCAAAAAGGCTTTGTGTCTTTGGAAGTTCCTATATCCTTCTAACAGCATGCCAGAAGAATCCATGTACCATGACCAGTGCAACAGAAGGGCCTCCAACATAGTGTCTGCCAATTTTCCCCATCAATATTTTTAGGTTTCTAAAACATTTCTTTGAAGAAAGGACCTGAAAGTTACCCAACAATATCAATCCACAATTTGAGCTTTTCGTGAGGTCACAGAGAA
The DNA here is from genome assembly GCA_016647715.1 of Pavo muticus. NCBI lineage: Eukaryota > Metazoa > Chordata > Aves > Galliformes > Phasianidae > Pavo > Pavo muticus. The sequence goes on along the minus strand of JACDJE010000242.1, from coordinate 1,140,881 downwards.
ATAGTTCATTAATTCTTGAAATGTAGCTACGTCACCTATGAGGAGTAAAATTTGAGTTCTGATATTTCGGGTCGATCCTGTAGCGAAGCCGAAGAATATTGTTAACTAATGGCATGACTTCCAAACGTACTGCTTTTATTGTTTAAAAATATTTTTGAGATAACAATTAATGGAAGAAAGGGATTTTTTTTGTTTGTTTCTGTTTTTTTTTAATTGTTGTTGGTTTGGGGGTTTGTTTTTTGTTTTGTTTTCTAAGATAGAAACATAACTCAAACTGAGGGAGAAGAAAATCACAGAATTGAAGGGGTTAGAAGGGACCTCTGGGGATTAAGTCCAACCCCACTGCTAAAGCAGGTTCCCTACAGTATGTTGCATAGGAAAGCTTCCAGGTGAGTCTTGAATATCTCCAGAGATTACACAGACCCTCTGGACAGCTTTTGTTAGTGTTCTGCAAACCTCAAAGTAAAAGAAGTTTTCCTCATGCTCATACGGAATTTTCTGTGTTTGTCACATCCCATCTGGGCCTGTTGCCCTTTGTTCAGAAGTTCCCTGTCTTTCTTGAACTGAGATGCCCAGAACTGGACACAGTACTCCAGATGTGGCCTCACCAGGACAGAGCAGAGCAGGAGGATCACCTCCCTTGACCTGCTGGCCACACTTTTTGTAATGCACCCCAGGACACCACTGATCTTCTTGGCCGCAAGGGCACACTGCTGGCTCATGGTCAACGTGTAGCCCACCTGAACACCCAGGCCCTTCTCTACAGACCTTCTCTCCATCAGTAACTGTACTGATGTGTGCAGTTATTCCTCCCCAGGTGTAGGACTTTACACTTGCCTTCATAAGGTTCCTCTCTACACAACTTTCCAGCCTGCCCAGGTCAAAGATGAGAGAAGGGAAGGCAGGTGGTAGTAAATGAGTCACTTATATGTAGTATAAGTAGGCTAACTTTTTAACCAGCACTGCTAATTGCAAAGTCCACTATAAAGAATCTTTTAGCATTTTAAGCACTCAGAGAGCAGAGAAATTGAGTCCTGGGCCTTCTTTAGAAAAAAAATTCACCCCTTGCGCACATCTGTCAACTCTACAGAATTAAGTGGATCCCTTCCCCTCCACCACTATTAAATATAGGCCACAAGGAAATAAGGATTGTGAGATTTGTGTCCAGAAGAACAACAAGCAAGGAAAAGCCAAGCTAGAAACTGGACACTCAGTTGTTAATAGTCAGGCTTAGGCTCTATGGTCTGTCCCAGGATGTTTTTCCTATCTTATAGAAAAGTCTTTGAAGTCAGGGGAAAAGGGTCTGCAGCTAAAGGAGAAGATGAAGGTAAGAAGTGTCCTTAGAAGTAACCCAGGAAATCGAAATAAGACACTAAGTCACTCCCTCATCCCAGCTTAACTTCTTAACTTCTAAGTTACAGGGTTAGGCTGCTTCTCACTTGCCTCAATTCCAGCCATGTCCCATTTAAGGCATCTTTCTGGACTTCACCCAGACTTAAAATGATGACAGGAATCACCATCAATGAGGGCATCTGTTGAGCAGGGGAAGAGAAGGAGCATGACTGTTATAAAGCTCTGGAAGATATGTGAAGGTTACCAGGTCAGCATTTTCTCAGATATTTATGGATTAAAAACTGGGCGCCAGCCAAGTAAAGTGAGACGATGAAGTGTCAAGGACAAGTTGCAAACTTGCTCTTCTCCTTTTGTCTCAGATAGAAAATTATTTTGGGGTGAATGTAAATAATATAAATCTTGCAAAGTAGTTTCAGGTCCACAGAAACAAAGGCAGCAGTGGTACAGCCTGATCTCAGAAAAAGTTTAGCAAAGGAGAGCAAAAGCTAGTGAGAAAGAGAAGTCATGAGAGGAAAGAAAAGAGACATTAATGATGCAGATGTGCTGGAGAACTGATTGGATAAAGAGACCGGGAAAGATCAGACCAGGTGATGATCTACCTGTAAATTGGAACCTGGTAGTAACGGTAACCATGAGCTATGATCAGGTGTTCTAATCTAGAGAAATTGTGACAAGCCAGTTGAGATAACAGAACTTTGGGAGGGAATGGCAGTGAATAAAAGGAGAATGGGGTGGTGGAACAGCAAATACAAAGAGCTCAGACACTGAACTAGAGCAAGAATCCTAAGAAACAGAGATTGAGACTAGATGGGCTTAGTGAATGAAATGAGAACGGAGAATGTGGCAGAGAAAAAGGGTGACGACAAGACAGGTACAGGCTGAGGGGACTGAAGCAGTAATTCTCCATGCAGTGGGTTCAACACACTTTCCTCCAGCATCTGGAATGGAACTTGATATGCTAAAGCCTGCCTTTGGATTAAACTGTGAAACTGTAACGATGCGCTATTTTCCGTTGATGTCTCTTCATCCTCTTTAACAAGAGTTGCTAGAAGGAGAAGTGAGCATCCTGCTATTGCTATCAACAGTTTGTTGGCTAAAAGGAATACATTTCTGCGTTTGATTTTAAGATTCTGTGCTACCAACTAATTTTGCATAAATCAATCTGATGTCCCAGAACTCGATTTATTTTAAAAATTCAAAAGCTTAAGTAATTACATGCAGACTCGCTGCTCCTTGCCCCAAATCCTGCATGAAGAAAGTATCAGTATTAGAAAGCCAAATTTGCAGAAGCATAGCATTACCTGTGCAACTGGAACTCAGCCTTCCTGTGTACAGTGTAATAAGAGTCATCAATATTTCAGTCTTTAATGGCACGGTCTTTAATATTAATACTTCTAAATATTTCTTACCCCAGTCATGCCTCATCACACGTAGGATCAACTTGAGTTTTTCGTTCAAGTCAGGATTACACAATAGGAAAAGGAAATGTATTAAAGCAATTCTCTAGATTAGGGCATGCAAAACAGGGATTTTGTAACTGCAATCTATACCAAACTCTATCAGCCACTTTCTTGTGTGATTTCAGCTTTCTAGAGAAGATCATGATTTTGAGTGCTTAATTTTCTTAGCCCTTCAGTTGTAAGGTATATGAAGACTTAGAAAAAGGGAAACAAAAAGCCCTCCAGACAGCAACAGAAAGCTTCTGGAAGAAAGGGATTCCCCTCTCGCTTCTCTGCCCTCCCCAGCCTTTTCAGACTTAATCCAAGAAATTTAAAAGCAATGTGTATGTGAAGTAGTTGTTCTGGCAACACTAATGTTTTGGGGACATTTTTGCTTTAAATTGCATCTCAGTTCAATCAAATCTCTTCTATTCCTGATGTTTCAGGATCTTGAAAATGAGCAGCTTAACATCTACTTAGGAAAAAAAAAAAGCTGCTAACAGTCCCGTTAAGATCAGCTGCGAGGCTATCTAGACAGAAACTGGGCTTGTAATAACTGATCCTGCCTGTCACTCCACAAACTTATTCTGAATAGCTCGATCATAGCCACAGTTTCATTCCCTGGAACTAGTCACAGGCAAATAGCTGGGGCAAGTTGCCAGACACTGGTAGGAAATCACCATACCAAAGAATGCTGGCATAGCAGATATAGCTAGAATATTACAACAGCGCTATCTATTGCATTTTCTGTACAAGTGCCATAAACACAATTCTTCAGGAGAAATAAGTAAGATAGCTCACTGTCAGCAAGGTGCCTTGTTCCTTCTACTTAACAAAATTCCTAAGCATAACAAGAAAAGATGGTGAAATAATAAACACTTTACCTGCTTGTCTTTCTAATTTTCTTCTCTGTTCATTATGCAGATGATTACGTTGTGATGGTCTCAAATCCATACTAAGCCAGAAGACCACGGACAGATAAGCACAAGCCTGCCTACCTGCTAAAAATGGATAAAATTGCTTTACATCCTCTTTCCCAACCCACACACAGAGTTTACATTTGTTGTGCTATAAGTTACTTGTATTAAGATGTACAAATATGAGTATCAGAGCATTTAAGAGCCAGAAGTAGCAAGCAACAGAAGTAGATGTTCTACTCTCAAAGAGGGGAAAATGTATATTGGGGGGGAAAAAAAAAAGAATGCTTTGATAAATGTTTAAAACTATTTTATGAATAGTTAAAAATTAGAATCAATTCAAATCAAGATTAGAAGGCTTACAATTGTTTGAATGGGAAGGTAGCAACAAATGTCTGAATTGCACCAGCTCTTGTAGTTTGATCTAGCCTGGAAGGGAAGGGAATAACCAACTAGTAAAAGTGGTACACAAGAATAAGTAGGAAGCAGGAGCTATTAACATCACACAAAACAGAACATGTATGTGCAAGTGTACAGATACAGAACATACACAGAAAAATGTAATAGGGAAAGCATGACAGGGCAAAATCTAAACAAGAAGCTGCAACATAGTGTGATAGAAAAAGAAAAAGAACCATGCAATGTTCAGCATCTGCAGAAAATCAGACAACCAGTGTTCTCAAATTCTTGGTGTTTTATTATCTGAAAAGCACTGAGTTTACTGGGGAAAAAAAAATAATCAGCGCTCTGATAATTTTTAAAGGTTTTACAATCTAGTGTGGAAATCTGACTGGTTTTTGGTGATTTTTTTTTTGCAGGAATGGTTGCAGCGACCATACAATTAACAGTGCACAGATATCAAAACACCCTTGAGGGATACAAATAAACGTGGCAAGAGATGAAGGATTCTGTTAATTTTATAAATAAATAAAACTGTAGGGGCTGAATATCAAGGAAACGTTCTCTCAGTGCAAAGCCTCAGCCAGTCTTATCTCTCCAGACATAGGATAAAAGTGAACAGCACAGAACAACCCTCTCTTGTTAGAGAGGATACATGATATGCTGTTGACGTTACTTTACAAAAGGCAGAGGGGTTAAACCTTATCACAGCAGTGCCAGCAGCCATTAACCTATTTCAAGGTGAAAAGTATGTTAGCTGGCTTTTACACAGCACTGTAGCACGTTAAACAAAAGTACTGTTATTGCATTTATGTCCATCTATGAACTCTGCAATAGTAACAACATTATGTGGGAAATAGAGAAGGTAGACCGAGTAGAATTGAATACCATTGAGTCTATATTCAGAACACCAAGGAGCATTAGAAACTAGTTGGATGTGAAGCAGTGTTACAGACATTCATCAGCTTATCATCTACCTCAGAAGTATAAAAAAGACAACTTTTCTTCCTATTAGAAGATGAAAGTAATGGGTTAATTATCAGTCCTTCAGTATTCTGAAGTACAAGCAACGCTGCACTGTAAGATCAATCACTCTTAAAGGAAAATTGTTATTTTATTTATTTTAGATCACTCTTTTCCCCTTCTAAAAATACCCCTTAAGTTATACGGAACTACACAACCATCTGACTTCAGCAAATTAATTCAGCAGCACTACCAGCAGCTAAAAACACACAGGTGCAGAACAGTTCAGTTACTGACTTACGTAGTCAAAGGCAAATGATAGAAAATAATTAAGAGTAAAACACACTGAAAGTCACATCGACTGTGTTTCAGTTAACATTACCTGAATCTCTGCTCGTATCTTCCCAATGACGGCACTCAAACAAAAATCCTTATTTGCCAAATTGTTTGCTTTGCAGTTAGCTGCCAGGCAGTTCCAGATAGAAAAGTCCTGTAGTGTGCGTTACATATTGCCAACATCCCCACACCAGCAGCAGTAATTAATCCTGACAGCTGCAGCAGGAACCCAAAGTAGGCACAAGGCACCATGGCCCTCTTATGTAAGGGAACAGAAGATCTCATAACAGCAGTAGGTACCTAGTCAGGGGAGCTCCAACCAAAAAAGTAACCAACTTCCAAACAGGTTTGGCAGTAACAAGACAGTAGCACGGTTTTAGTAACCTCTCATTGTCACTAAAAAGTAACTGAAGAGCAAAAAGTAATTCCTCACAGACAAAGGCTTCTTCCAAGCACAAAGGGCCAATTTACAAAACAGAAGGAGTGCATTTTGTGCATATGCAAACACATACTCACAAAAGAATGCAGAACTGCAGCAAGGTAAAAACCTACAGTCAAATATTCAATTCAGACAGCTGTCAATGTACAGAAATATACATGCATCGCTCCTCTTTTCATATATTCAAGATGTAGATTTGCTCAACAGATTGCAACCACTTACTGCCATTGGAACAAATGGAGGTAACTTTAAGACCTCTCTTCATTTAGAATACAATCTATTCAGGATAGAAACTACCTCTTACTTTACCACTTTTCAGCCAAATTGGATTCCAACCTCAGTCGGTGTTTCTAGGTGACACAGAATAATAATTTATTGTACAAGAATACTGAACAAGCCTTACAGAAATCAAAGATGTATTTTACCATGGTTCTACATCTAGAAGCTATTAAACAAACCAAGGCCTGATCTACCCTTTAAGGTTAAAACAGCAACACTCAAGTGATCTGCAAAATAAAGCTGTAAACTGTCTGTCCAGACTGAGAATACACTTATAATATGACAATCTTTTACAAAAGTACTATCAAAAGGGATATTTTTCACCCAGCAAACACTGTCCATCATGTATTAGACTCTTTGCAGCCAGAAGGGCCAAATCCTACCCAGTTCACCTCAACCCTTCATCCTTTCAGGAAAGGCTGATGTTTCAAAACTTAGCTGCATGGACTTTGATTTTCAGGCAACAAAATAGTGAGAAATTACAAAGAAATAATAACTGAGAGATCAAAAAGCAAAAAGGACTAAAATGTAATGTAAGAACATGTATGTGATTGGCAGCAATCACTGTTTTTCCATCTTAACCCACAGGAGCTATAAATAAGTTCTATAATCAGAGAGAGAGGTGAGGAAAAAAGTCTGGATCTAACAAATCATTTATCTCATTAAATAACCTGACAAGAGTACTGCAACCAGTGGATCTGTACACTGGGTTGCTGAAGCACTAGCAAGAAATCAGGTTTTCCAGGAAGAAGCCCCTACACTTTTAATAAAAACCTCCCCATGGATGAAACTGAAGCAAGGGTGGGCAGGGAAGGGAAGTGCGGGGTAGGGGGTAGGGGTGCAGGCTGACAGAATCCTGCTGTGTGGAGATGCAAGAATAAAGAAAAAAAATCTGGCTTGCATTAAGACAGTTACCAAGAGGACCAGCAGAAAGAGCAACTGATATGGCAAAGGGTTTAGGCAGGAAAGCAAATGGAAATATTTCACACACGCCCACATAAATGCTCTAAGGTGAAATCTAAGGGGCTTGAAAGAAAAACTCCACACTACCTCTGAGCATCACTTTTGTAAACAGATGCTGTCTATGGCTATGCTCAAATAATTCCATGTCTAGTAACATGTAATTTGCATTCAGAACATATAATCTATGATTATAATTGCTTATCAGAATTTACTCCACTGTACTATTTTCCATGACATATTATGAGGGCTTATGTTTTACCACAAATGATTCAATAATCAACATTACTTTGAGCAGGCATGATGCAGAGAATAAGGGAAGCAAAACTAATTGAACTTCTTTTCTTTCTCTCAATACCTAGAAATAAAACAAGTCATTTACAAGGTTTTGTGTAAGTTTGAAGTTCAGGGATTCAGGGAGCAACAGGTTGCATGTGATTTTAACAGCTATTTTATCTCAGTGATAATTCAAATGAATACGTACAATTTTGGGCCTAAACTTAAAATAAAGTTACACCAAGCCCAGTGTATAGCTTCTTTGAGCAATTGTGATGAAAGTAGTTTTTTTTTTCTTGTTTGAAATCCCTATTTAAATTCTGGACACAAAGACAATTCATGACAAATGCGTGATTAATAAGGATAATTTATTGTTTTTATACCAAAAAATCATTAGAATACTTACAGAGTTTAAGTAATAAAGCCCATTTACATAGTCTGCCTTTTTATGACTTCTTTCCTTTTAAGACCTCCTCTTTTTTCTTCCTCCCTTACTCTGTGATTTTTGTTTTCTGCCCTTAAATACAGGTTTGGCAGTCACCAAAATTGTGTTTCCCAGTTCTTCATCCTCACCACTTGAGCTACTGTGGCTCTTTTTGTGGTCTGCTGCCTCTGTTCTAGAGGCAATTTTCCTTCTTTTGCTCTTGTCTAAATCTCTGTTTTCTGATTCTTCCGCTGAGGAGTCACTAGAAGTTTCCGAAAGATGCAAATTCCCAACAAAACCACCTCCAAATAAATATTCTTTTCTGGAATTCGAATGCCTTCTTTTCTTTCCACTTTGGATTTCTGACACCACGGCTTGATGATCTGCGCAGCCTGAAGTACTGTCCCCTTTCATTTCCTTGTGCTGCTTTAGTTCTTTCTCCATAACAGCAGTAGCCTCTAAAATTTCATCATTTTCCCTTCTCTTTAGACAACTCACAGCTCTACGTAGTCTCTGACTTTTAATAGCTTGTTTTTCATGTTGTTCTAATCTGAAGAACGAATCAATTCGAAGCTGAGTCTATCAAAGATAAAACAGTGAAACAGCTTTGGATGTTTTTGTGACAGAAAGTCAGTTGTTACCTAAGTTATAGTATAAAGCATTATAAATTAAAGCAGGATAAAGACTAATGAAATCAGAATGCACATAGATAATAAGATGCATTATTCCAATAATAACTGCACTTTATTACAAATTATGCAATGAGAACCTTGATAGAAACTAAATAATAGGCAGAATGAGTGAACTTTTTATTAACATTGTGTGCATGATTTTACTTAGAAACACAATTCTATTTTAAACCCTCATACAGAGAATCTCTGTAGTGCTCTTAAGTACGTCCTTGCAAAAACATGTTCAAACAATAGGAAGTTTACTAAGAAGATACTGTTAGTGCACTTCGTATTTGCACACGCTACTGCAACAAATGCTGTCATTTGAATGGAGTTATTGTATCACATGCTGCTACAGATTTGAGAGTAGAACTAGAAGTAGTCAAACACGAGGGACCTGTGTTAACTCAACTACAGCTAGGCTTGCTGTACAGACTACACTAGTCCTGTTTATTATCCCTAAAATTGGCTAACAGGCAGATGCTTCCAAAGGCTGCTCTAGTCAGCCTGAAAGTATATGGATTTAACCTGTTTTGTGGTACTTTTCACTCCTTTGACTGACAGAGAGAACCTAGAAGACTGGTGTAGACTACATCTCATTGATAGCAAAAGAAAAGAATATGAGCTGAAGTAAACCATTTTACAACTGAATTTCAGAGTATCACAGCATGCATCACTATTCACTTTTATGTTGTACGAAAGTTCACAGCACATTTATTGGTAAAGTACAATATTATAAATGGGCTCTTAGAGATAAATGGTTCAATTCTGCACTTCTCCTTAAAGAATGAGTGCGGTACCCAATGGGCTGTTTCAGTTTACTAAAATCTTAGGGCCATTCTTATGAGTCAGTTCAAGAGACAACATTGTGTCTTCTAAAAAGCACTAAATGTACTGGAGGTACTTGTAGTTCTACTTACATCCAGCACAGAAAACAAACTGCAACCTGGATTTGAGGTAGGTACGTGATAAAGCTTTATATCAACTACTAAAATGGCAACCACTGAAATTAAGTAGAATGCCTCACAATAAACCCAATCATAATGAAATAGAATCTGGAGAATCATTTAAAGATTTTTAAATATAAATATATGTTAAGATAAAAAATGTCCAAATCCCAGCTTCTGAGAAACATATGTTATAGATTATAGCCTTGCTGTCCATTTCAAAATGCTTCTCTTACAATTTCCCAGCCAGCCTTAAGGTATACATGGCTCTGTACCGTACCTGTTGCAAGTTCAGCTGTTTTATCACAGGCAAAAGGATTTCATCTGTCTTTGTCCTAGTCCAGCCAAAGTGATCTTTACAGAATATGCAGAAAGTTAAGGAGCATTACAAAATGGCTACTGCTGCTATTTTGTAAACACAAAATAGAAATTCCTCAAATAACCAATGCCTAGAGGAAAGTTTCTTCAGAGATTCTGCTACTACAAAAACAGAAAATATCTTAAGTTATTAGAGCCAAGTTATGTGGATGATTCTAGTATTATGCTATGTATTTTCATCATGACATTACATCTCTGTTAGTCACAGAACTCTAATACCAGCATTTCCAAAAGCATGTCTTCATAAAGAATTGCATTTTGGCTATGCAGCATTGTCATAAAACAAATCTATAAATAAACCTTATTTTTACACTTACAAACACTGGAATTTTGGTTTACTGTTTAAAACACTATTAGCTCTGCATGCATTGCCATCTACTTTTCAACAATTCACTGCAGCTAAAGCTGCAATTGTTGCAAGAAATGGCATTATTGCAAGGAATGTAGTGAATAAACAAGTTTTGAAATCTACTTGTGAAAGACAGTACAGTTACAGAATTGTAACGTCACAAGTTGGTCAGTTCAGCTGAAAGACCCTGCGTTCAGAGTGAAGCAGAAGGGCAGCACAGCCTCAAACGCCATGCACATGTATCTATATTTTTTTCCAATTCCAGAGTTAGTACCAGTGTAGGAAAGTACATTCAGCTGGGGTAAGGAGGTCCCTCACACCTGTGAGATGCTAAGAATGTGACACTCCATTACTGACACACTAGCTAGCCTTATGAACTTTAATCTGAGTATTTTTAGCTAGCAATTCCTGTCTTATAGGAAAAGGATATTCTCTAATCTGCTCTACATCAGGCTTCCCCCAGGTGAATGAGCCCCTTGTCTCATCCACCACAGGCTTCAGGTATGCTTCTGCCACTGCTGGATTTGGGAAACCTGAAGAAAGCTGCAGCTCCCGCAGTTTCTTCTTGACTTTGGTATCACGTGGATTAGGTCTGATTTTCTTATTCTTCTGAGCCTCGTTCCACCACTCACTGAAAAACAGAGAACAGCATTCACTGGTTCCCATAAAATGTTAATTGAAATGCCAAGAGCCACTGTGCTACCTTAAATGGCTTTAATCAGACTCCCTACTTCAGCTACTGCATGGTATGAGGTAGGAGATTTTCAAATAAAAATGGCCAAAGGGGCATAAGAATCTGAAAGTAGAAAGGACAAAACAAATACAGTAAAAAAAAAAATATACAGTAAACACAGCCATTGTCAGCCAAGGTAGCAAACATCATCTGGATTCCTCCTAAGAAGACAAATGGAAGGACATCCCACGTGTACCAATCATTTTTTGGAGTTTTTTTGGTATAAAAACCAAAGTTCAAAAAAAAACCAAACCAAAACAAAACAACTTCTAACCACTCTGAGCAACCTGGTTTAATGGAATCATAGGATGGCCTGGGTTGAAAATGACCATAACGATCATCTAGTTTCAACCCCCCTGCTATGAGCAGGGTCGCCAACCACTAGACTAGGCTGCCCAGAGCCTCATTCAGCCTGGCCTTGAATGCCTCCAGTGATGGAAGGTGCCCCTGTGCACAGCAGGGGAGTTGGATCTAGATTACCTTTACGGTCCCTTCCAACAGAAAACATTCTATGATTCTGTGAGCCTCACAATTGCCAATACAATTGGCTTGGCACTCTTCAAACTTTGTTCCTCCCCACAGCCTACCTGTCTGTCTCTTTCCAGGTCATCCATTCCTCACTCATCAAGTCTCTTTTCTCTATGGGCAAGCTACAGCACCTTCTCACATACTCAGGGAGAAATAACCTCGAGTCCACTAGGGATCCAGCTCTGCAATGAACTCAGAGGCAGTTGCACAGTTTTAAAGCTGTTCTATTGTCTTCACTAGTCTTGCTGCATCAACACTTCATTTTGATTACCTGCCATTTCAAGTACCGATACAACAGAGTTACATATTTTATAGTTAAGTTAGCCTCCTTGATGATGGTCACATGTTTTGTTGTATACTTAAGTAGCAGAAAGCATATTCACTAACATTAATATTACAAAAGAAAGAAAAACAACAAAATCCAGCAAAGCATACGCGAATTTTAGGAGAGGTTCCAATCCATGTCCAGGAAATTCATTTAAGATCTCCATTGCTGTTACAAAGCCAACATTTGGGATTCCCTCAGTGTAGTCACTTCCAAGCAAGTATGCCAAATTAATTAACTTGCTTCGATCTAACCCTGTAAAAGAAAGTGTGTGAACCAAATATAGCCACTGGATTCCTCATATGTTCTCTGACAAATTAAAAATACTGTATTTCCTGAAAGACAAACAACAAAAGAAATATACATGCATTAACATCTGGATTTGCTAAATTATATCCTAGAGTGCGTTAATACACTACTGCTACCTCAAGCACCATAGCTGTATTTGCTACTTAAGCCTATCTTGCCCAAATTAAATTGTTATAATGTAGAAACTCAGATATCCCCAATGGTCTTCAAGAAGAGAGATTATTTTACATATATTTCTCATGTATTTATATACACACATTTTGCCATCCTTTTCTCATCTAATGCTGACCTGAAATTAACAACTCCTAAATCAGAAATAAAAATATTCAAGTCCTCAGTTCCATAATATCAATGCCTCCACTTCTTGAAAGAGATCCCAAACTGGACCAACAGACTAAAAGAGTCTCTGAAACAGCTAGAAAGAAGGAAGAACTGACTAGACCATTTCTACGTGGTAAATAATATGATCTTCTGAAACCAGAGTGATTTTCAGTGACTAGCCTCAGGAGTTTGTATAAGAAAGAAATATTTCTGTGGAGAAAAGGAGGGATGTGTCTTAGCACACATCAGAATGCTAGTCAGGATATTCAACAACTGTCAAGAAAGAAAGAATTGTTTCATACTACTTTTCAATGCATTAAACTGCAGAGGAATGTGACATAAAGATAAATGATGGGTATTTTTTCCAATAAATAAATAAGTAATCTGGCTTAATACATTAATGACAACTAAAAATCACGTGTGCTTTTATAGAACTTCTTCCCAAGTGAACTACAGTGGCATATCTAAAATAAGCAGGAGAAAAAAAAGTTTCATCCAGTTTGCTGAGAAAAGAAAACAGAGATACATTTTCCACTGCATGCTGAATTTCACATATTGAAGGTATTAAAATACTATTTCAAAGGCCATATCCTCAAAGCGTCAGAATGACTTTAAAAAGAGTTCTAAATTGTTTTTTTTATTATTATTATTGCCTTGTTTATGCAGAATTGGCTCATATTTTCCTCAACATACTACATAACACTAAAGCTCAACAGTTCAACATAATTAGCAATAATTTGATTAGGAAGTTACGAGAACAATCAGAAGAAAAAACTGTCAATATTAACTGAGAAACCTTCTTACATAGTACACTGGATCCCTTTTTAATCATTACGTGTCAATGTATCCAAAATAAATTTCCATCTGGCAATAAAAACAGCAATCCAACTGAATGTCTTTAGAGACTTTCCAAAGAACGTTGCATTTTAGGCATATGTTATCTGTTCCTGTAGGAAATCCAACTTCAGAAAGATACATGGCAAAGCTGTCTTATCAAAGATTGTATCTACAATCACTGGCCCTTACCCAGCTGGTTTTGAAAGTCAACATACTGGTAATATTCCACATATTTGTTCTGACTGAAGAAATTTTTATAAACATGTCGTGCGCCAAATAACCAAACATCACTATCATCAGTGATTGTCCCAGAGGTCTGATCAGTGAGGTCCAATACAGCACACTGCGCCTCTGCTTCCATAGGAGCTTCAATGTATGGAATTCCGAATAGGCGGAGAAGCTCCTGTAGGATGAAGACAAAAGAGTTAATGTTTCATCTGAAAAATGAATTGTAATATCACAGAATCATAGAATGGCCTGGGTTGGAAGGGACCTCAAGGATCACGAATCTCCAACCCTCCTGCCACAGGCAGGGCCACCAACCTCCACATTTAATACTAGACCAGGTTGCCCAGGGCCTCATCCAACATCCAGGGACAGGGCATCCACAACCTCTCTGGGCAGCCTGTTCCAACACCTCACCACTCTCATAGTAAAGAGCTTCCCCTTGACATCCAACCTAAATCTTCCCTCCCTCAACTTAAAACCATTTCTCTTTGTCCTGCTATTATCTACCCTTTCAAAGAGCTGACTCCCCTCCTGTTTGTAGGCTCCCCTTAGGTACTGAAAGGCTGCAATGAGGTCACCCCGCAGCCTTCTTTTCTTCAGGCTGAACAAGCCCACCTCCCTCATCCTGTCTTCATAGGGAAGGTGCTCTAGCCCTCTGATCATCTTTGTGGCCCTCCTCTGGACTCTCTCCAACAGCTCTATGTCTTTCTTGTATTGGAGGCTCCAGACCTGGACACAGTAGTCCAGATGGGGCCTCATGAGAGCAGACAGGGACAATCACCTCCCTGTCCCTGCTGGCCATCCCTCTTCTGATGGAGCCCAGGATACCATTTGCTCTCCGAGCTGCAAGAGCACGCTGCTGGCTCTTGTTAAGTTTTTCATCCACCAATATACTTCTATGTGACTCAAAAAAGCGAAATTCACTCTTAGGAGGTATCTAATATTTCACAGCAAATCTTAATTTCCACTAAAAAGTATTAGGCACAGTTAAGGCAAAAATCCCACTTACTCAACTCGGGCAGATAGTGCCACACAAGTCAAGCACTGCTGGTTCACACTATTACTACATAGACTGAGAATCTCCTATTTTAACTATACAAAAAATTTAAGCATTGTTCTTTCTATAACTGCTACTTCCACATGGACAAAAGTCCATATATTACAATCACATTTATGTGGATTCCATGAAAAAAAAAAAAAGGTGCAGGTTTAAAAAAGAAAAATTAGTCATCAACTTAGCTTACAAAAGTAGTAGAAAGTATATGAGAAATGTGTGTATCAGGCAACTAATAGCAGGCAGGCTACTCATTCTATGAGGATAACATTTTGACGTACGTGTATTTTGATATATTTAACACTATCTGCTTTTATATAATGCATTATTTATCCTCAGACTAATAACCCACACACTAGGTTTACATGCAAGTGCTAGTTACACAGTTCTGGATTACTCCATCTCTACGAATTACACTTTCCATTTATACCACTGCTCCCAATTTAGATGTAATAATCACTGCAAAACCTAAAGTATACATTTTATTTAGTATATATTTGGTGTGTATATACATATATACATATGCATCTATGTACTGCATATATTGTGCAGTACCATTATATGGCATGTAATACTACAAAGTACAATCCACTGTCCTTTAAAAAAAATCTGAAGAAACAATAAGAGTAAATACACAGGAAAGAAAGATTTCCATCACTTTACAACCATACAAATTATCCCTTTTATACAAAGAAAATACAAGTGTTTGTGCATGTTTCAGAAATTATTCTAATAATTTTATTACACCATAGATACCATTACTAGTCCACTATATTGTATCATCTCAAAGACTCTGTATTCAAGTAGTCCTCGCGTTATGCTGGATTATCCTTTCAATGTGAATAATCAGAGGCTGCAGGCTTATGCAAATTTTATTGGTGAGATTCCTTAAAAAGATCAAATTGATCCATACTTAAAAACCCGGTGCTTTAAAAATGTTGATTTAATCATAATTTCATTATTATTTTATAGTGTTATACCATTTACTTAAAATTCTTGGAACTGAAGATTCATCTCAGTAGTTTAAATATTTAAAAATCAAGCAGACTGAAGAAAATAAGCTCCTAAGAGGAAGAAAAGGAAAACATTTGATTGCAGGGGTGGGAGGGCATATCATATATTGTATCAGATTGAAATGATTCAATGAATTACCTGGCTTTCCAAGAACATTTGTCCTGTTACAGAAGAAGCTACACGCTCCTGCTGCTGTTTTTGAGATCGAAGCATTTCCTGCTCAGCAGAAAGGTCATTTTCTAATTCTTCTAGTTCTTCCTGAAAAATGAAACAAGTTTTTGGTCATTTCAACCATTTTATACTATACCTAAGAATACCTATGTCCACAACTAGTAGTATAAGCTCCATTAATTCATGTCAGGAAACCGTCATAGCTTCTCTTATGCGGCAAATTATAAGATCATACCTAGGTCTCCTCATCAGGGTGTTAAAAACTTACAGTTCCCCTGATTTCAGATACTGTTTAACTGTCATCTTTAAAAAATGCCCCTACAGAATTTAAATAGATGAAAGTTATGAAACCATAAAAAGTTCCCTAATGGTTTTCCTTGAAAAGTATTTCAAGACAGAGCACTTCACTGTCAGCTTAAAACAAGTATCAAAGTTACCAAACTGATGTCTTGCCACTCATCTTCTGCATCTTTACTATTATCTTCTTTTTCAGCATTCTGACTGTTAGTCAGCTGCACTTCATCTGACTCATTCAGCAAGTTCTGTGTGACGATATCATGTCCATCTTCCTCCGTTTCTGAAAGTGCTGTTTTATCACCCAGTCTCTCATCGTATTTAGGAGGAAATTCATCCTCATTACTGATTACAGTGTCCACTTCAATAAAGCTTCCTATAAAGGGAGAACAAAGAGCTCAGCTTCTTGCTGTCTGCTTAAAAAAAGATGTGTTTCAACTTATTTTTCACTTGGGCAGTGGGTTGGTTTGGTTTTTGTTTGTTTTGTTTTGGGGTTGGGTTTGCTGGTTTGGTTGTTGTTTTTGCTATATGGAATATACAGATACAAGAATTGTGAAACAAAAAAAACCCATTTAGTTAACCATCCATATGTAAGTTAATCAAGTTCAAGGTATAGAAAAAAAATCTTCCCTTCTTTTTCAGGCATAGCACTATGGGGAAAACATAGCTCAGATTTTCTTCCCCATTCCAGTGTGCGTAGGAATAGATGCGTTTAAAAGCATTTCTTACAAGGAAAGAAAGGTTAAATTCAATTGACTTCAAATACAGTAAGGCTTTATCTTCTTATCTTTTTACTCAATTAAAACGCACATACCATCAGAATCACTCTCTTCAGACTGTGATGTCCCTTCTCTTTCCTCCTTAGGACCTTCTGCTGCTGGAAGAATTTCAGTCTCCTTTTGTACCTCAGATACATTCTCTTCTGTTTGTGACTGAACTTCCTCTATAATTTTACAAATTTTCAAGTTTTCCTCAGTTTTAGAAAATCCTGCTGTTTCACCATGAATCAAAGGCCCTGTACTAGCTTGTGAAGGGGAACAGCTTGGCTTCTGAACGCACAAGTTCACATCCTTGTCTTCCAAACAAATTGAGTCTATTTTTGAACCATTTACTTCTGTGTCTACAACTTCTTTTCCTTTTCCAGTATCATCAACACAAGAGCAATTTTTATCTGCGGACATACTGGTGCCCTCGGGTGTAATATGATTTTTTCCCAACTCCTGACTCTTTTGTCCAAATTCAATGTCTTGTATAATCGCTTGGTTTGATGAATGAATTGTAGATGTAAGTATTTCTTTATCCTCTTTAACTTCAGGAATCTGATCTTCCTCATCTGAGCTACTAAGAAGAAAATCCTTTGCTTTTGACCTTTCTGTTTGCACTCTACCAGTTCTAACAGTAACAACTTCCTCCTTTTCGTCATCATCATTCAGAGCTTGCTGAATTGCCCGCAGTGTTCTTGGGGACACGCTGCCTTCTGCCATTACAGACCGAGTCAGGTTCCGTCGTTCTTTATCTTCATCTCCCAGTTCTTCTTCCGAGCTGCTTTCCACCATTGCTGCCTGGATAGCAAGCAACGTTTGGGGAGAGGGTGGTGCTGTTACTACATTGTCATCTTTCTCTGTCTGCAACTTGTCAGATGCAATTAACTTCTCATTAGCTGGAGATTCATTTGTTTTATTCAACTCAGACCTTTCTGATGAGGGTCCTGCAGTAGCTTCCAAGTCTTTACCAGTAGCTTCTTTTGCTTGAAAACCTGAAAAAAAAATAGGTTTATTTGAGATAAAATGCTGTTTTTTACTAGCATTCCACACTACATAAGAAAAAAACATCATTTGAAGATTAATAAGCCAGTTTTCTACATTTGCCAATCATAGTTAATTATCTCTAACAGCACAGTAAATTTCACTACATACACCTGTAAACAACATTCAGGGCTTTTCTTAAAATTAACAGCTGCAGACTGCACGTACCGAATAAAAGGTTTTATAAAGTGAAGACCTGACATACCTTTTATTAAGATATAGTGAGAAGAGTCTTCAGAGATTATCCTCCTAGATTCCATTTCTTTCACAAAACCACCTTCGTTCTCATACTGTGTTTGGATTTGACCCGAGTGCTGCTGATTCAACTCTTTTTCTACATTTTCTATGCACCGACTGAGGTGACTTTTCTTAAGCAAACCCCTAAGCTGGTACTGGGAAAACTCACTGGAGTCCTTCATAAAAAAGAAAAGAATCCAAGTCAATTTAAAAAAAAAATGACACTAACTGCACCTTTTAAGCAAGTGCAATTACCATGCTTTGGAAAGCCTTTTAATAGAAGTATTTTCTTATTTCCTTTAAGTAGGTAACATTTGGCATTTACTGACTGCTGCACTCACAAGTGACAATGCTATTACTGCTGCAATACACGATAGAATTCTAAAAGATACCATTAAAGAGTTCTGAATGCTGGTTAAACACAATGAGATCTAAATGATGTGATCAACAAAAGCTAGCTGACTAACAGAACGAGTCCCCATCTTAACAACAATGCAATTATAACAGAATCCACATGAGGCTGGTTTTAAGATGCGGCCCACCACAAAATGGTCTTTAGCTTGCACTGAGGCACAAGCTATCATTTCATCTGATACTGTACTTTAAAAATATTTGTGCTCCGGAAAGCTATTCTACAAGTAGCACTGCAGGATGCCCTGCTCATCTCTGAATGGCTTTAGTATCACATCTAAGCTACAAACATGCAGGTCTTTTCCCAGTTGCGAGCTCCCCTAACAATCTGGGGGTTTGTAATCCAAGCTGCCCTCATTCTGCCTGACTTATCCTCATCAGCAGCACATTCCTTGTAACTGAAACATTGGGCACGATGCTGCTGAGGGGTGAGACACAGCATGCTTTTTTCATTCTTGCCAAGCTGAATTAGCTCTGGCAATTTTAGTAGAAATCAAGAGATAGGACACTGAATGCACACATGGGAAGGATCTGTTAGGAGTCATTACTTCCTTGTTTTTCCTTCCTCCTTATCATAACATTTCTCATTAGAGTTGTGAGTAAAGCTCTCCAGATGTGATTCATCTGCAATAGAACCACTTCAATGGCTTGACACTATCTTAAATATTACCTCTGGCATTGCTTCAAATAATGTTCTGTTTCGTTTTGTAAGTTCCTTCATATCAGTCAAGATCTCATGTTTTACTTCTGGAGGCATCTTGTTAAAATCTTCTGAATCTATATCTATAGCATGAGGGTTTTCAAATAATTGTTCCTATTAAAAAAAAATGGGAAAAATATAACATTTACTTTGTGTGACAGCCTAAAAACAGTGGAATATTTTCATCATCCTTTCAAATTAAAAAAAAAAAACAACTATAAAATCTTTGTTACTATTTCCTATACTGTCTGATGCACGCTATATAAACTACAACTTTAAAACCTGGTTTCATTCTTTTTATACAACTATATTTAGCATGAATCACAGAAGCAAGTCTCACAGCCTCAGCAAGTCTGATTTTATCCTTCCAAAGAGGTTGTGTTTTTTTTGCAAACTACTTCAAACATTGACAGCATTTCCAAGAGAGTTTATTTAATGTTGGGTTTTTTTCCTGCTTGGATGAAAGAAAAAATAATTTTACAATTCATTACACATTCTGCTTAGCTGATGTGTTCCTTTCCTCCTCTTCCCCTAAGATCAGCGCATCAGAAAGGAACACAAGAGTTTGCCTGTGAAAACTCGAGGACCAATGCATTTCAACATCAGTCTGTACTCAGATAAGTATGCAAATTCTGTTCAACATGCTGCCTTATCTGCGCATACACACGTGAAAAAAATGCACACGTCTCATTTTTTGATATTACAAAAGAAACACTTTTATTCCAGAGAAAGTAGTCTAAAAGGAAGCCATAAAAAAATCCTATTCTGCTGCGTTCAAGTGAAGAAAATTCCATTTATATTTTCAGATTTGTAGGAAATCATGGCATTCTTAAAATCAACTCGCTTACTTGGTCAGTAATGCTGTAGTAACACCTATAACTTCAAACCCAAACATTTTTTTTTATTTAAAGAAACACAGCACTTCAATGACAGGACAGTTCACAACAACAAGGGAATTAGGATGCATTTACCCGCAATAACTTTCTCTGGGTCATTCGTATTTCCCATTCTTTTTCTTCTTCCTCCTCTGAGCTAAAAATCACAGCAAGAAAAAAGATGTAGACATTTCCTCAGGTAAATGAAATTTGTATTTTAAGCAAAAGGATATTAGCCTTCCCTTCCTGACACTTAGAAGAAAAAAAAAATCACACACAACAGCAAAGTACACACACACAGATAAAATGGCTTAAACTGAAGAAGACTTTAGAGATCATCTAGTTACAAGCCCACAGCTGTGGGCAGGATTGCCACCCACTAGATCAGGCTGCCCAGGATCCCATCCAACCTGGCCTTGGACATCTCCACAGATAAGGCAACCTCTTTGGGCAACCTGTTCCTGTGTGTCACCATCCTCTGAGTAAAAAAATTATTCTTAACATCTAACCTAAATCCTTTTTTAATTTAAAGCCATGCCTCTTGTCCTGTCACTATCAGACCATTTAAAAAGTCGGTCCCCCTCCTGCTTGTAAGCTCCCTTCAAGTACTGGAAGGCTGCAATGAGGTCTCTCCAGAGCCTTCTGCAAGCTAAACAAGCCCAGCTCCCTCAATCTATCTTCATAGGAGAGGTGCTCCAGTCCTCTGATCATCTTTGTGGCCCTCCTCCGGATCCACTCCAACAGCTCCACATCCCTCCTGTACTGGGGGCCCCGGGTCTGGACACAGTACTCCAGATGGGGCCTCACACAGGCAGAGCAGTGGTGGACAATCACCTCCCTTGCCCTTATTTAAGATGTCACATACTTGACAAATAAAAACTCTACTTCTGCTCAGCGCATCTACATCACTAGATGAGGGGACGCAAACCAGCATCCAACTGTCACACACCAGCCATCCACTTGAACAGTCAGGTTCATTTACTCTCATAGATGTAGCCACAGAAAGTGACGGAGCACTTTCAGCCCTCGACATGAGTTCAGGGTAGAAATCTAATCCGTAGTCTGAAAGCTTGTTCTATTAGTTACTTTAAAATAAATAACTAGAAGGCTTCTGGATCCAAGCTACAATCCAATCTGTCCAAAAAGAAATTGAAATAAAACACAAACTGAAGATACATTACATATTAAGGAATCATATATGGGTCAAAAGTCTTCCAACAACTTCAAAAACGGCATCTTATATTCTTATCTGAGTTCACTATAATCACTTAAGCTATTTTTCTTAACTCTACCTACCTGTTCTTCTCTTCATCCTCTAAAGAGGGCAATACATAAATATCATCAATTTCTTCTCTTCGAACTTGTGTAAGACTGGGATAAACTTCATTGCTTAGGGAAAAAAAAAAAAGACAATCATTTTTAGCTACATAAAACTCAGCTGCCACATATAAACAAAGGCAAAATAATTTTTATTCCTGCCTTCTGCCTGTAAGAGCAGCTTTGATAGCTTGTCTCTTCAGAAATGTTTTCAAGATTTTCTCTGCAGTTTTCCTGGAATCACTGATGGCCAATTCCTTTCTGTGTCTTCGCTTTGCCTGTGAACAAAAACCACCAGTTAATTTTGCTGGATGCTGAAGATATGCATCGAGTGAACAACTCTTAGAATTCTGCATGCTGAGCCTATGAGCAACTCCTAACTCACTCTACATAGACATAGCCTTCAAATCCTCTAAGTCTGGGTCAGTGTCCTCTGTGGGACTCAGTAGTGGTTTTCAGCTTCTGGGTACAAATGCTTGCAAGAGTCACATTCAGATCCATTCTGAAATAGAAGTCAGCCTTTTGCCATCATCCACCTCTCTACAATCCAGTTGGTGTGAAAATCAAACCTGAAAATATATCAATCAAAAGGGAGAAGCTGCATGCTCCAAGAGCTGACAAAGACTGGGATTACGAAGAACATCTGCACAACAGCGTGCTTCAAGCCCTCCACCCTCATGGTTGAGAATTATAAACAGAATTCAAGGAATTTTAAAATGACTACTCAGTCTCAACAGACACACACCATATTTTATATTGCAGTGACTCAGAAAAGGTACCTACCAAGGTCTGCCTCTTCAGAAGTGGTGCCTCCCCATCAAAAACAAAGACAGGCCGAATTCGAAAGAACAGCAACTTGCAGAGTCGATTAAAAAGAGTGAGGAGATGAGCATTTTGTATAGTATCACCATGACGATCTCTGACTCCCTTTATTGCCTGGTTCAACCAAATACTGATATCTTAAAGAATGGTTAAGAGGAGATAACATGCAATCTCACATCTGTATCATACTAACAGTTTCTGTAAAGTGCAGATTTGACTGAGTTGCTTATTGTTCCATGCTTGGCCTACTGAACCCACTGTTCTCCATACATTTGTGAACTTCAGAGAAGAATAAATCCTTGGTTCTCTTGCCCTGGACAAAGAGTAAAATTGAAACTGCTGTGCACCAAGCATTATCTCCTCAGTAATGTTTATAAATAAAAGAAGGGTAACTTATTTCCACATCTTTCTAACATTTTTCTAGCATTTAACAAAGTGTTTGCGAAAGGAAAGCTCATACAAAAGTTACAAACAATTATCATTGAATCATTTGAGTTGGAAGGAACCTTTAAAGGTCCAACTCCTTGCAATGAACAGGGACACTTACAGTAGATCAGGCTGCTCAGAGCCCTTTCCAGACTGACCTTGAATGTCTCCAGGGATGGAGCACCCACCACCTCTCTGGGCAACCTGTTCCACTGCTTCACTATCCTTATCATAAAAGACTTTTTCTTTATTTCCAATCTAAATCTCACTAAAAAATGGTTTTAGTTTGAAGCCATTTCCCCTTGTCCTGTCACAGGAGACCCTGCTAAAGTCTGTCCCCTTCCTTCTTATAGGCCCCCTAAAGGGCTACTCTCAGGTCTCCCTGGAGACTTCTCTTCACTAAGATTAACAGCCCCAGCTCTCAGCCTGTCCTCGTAGGAAAGGTGTTCCATCCCTTGGTTCATTTTTATGGCGCTCCTCTAGATGCACTCGAACAGGTCCACATCTCTCCTGTGCTGAGGACTCCAGATCTGGACAGAGTACTCCAGATGAGGTCTCACCAGCACATAGTAGAAGGGCAAAATATCGAAGTATTGTCACAATTTAAAATAAAAATTTAAAAGAAACTGTTCTTGTAGAATTAAATGAAGTGGTTTGATTCTCTTTCAAATTCTCTTACAAATCTGGTTCCTCAGCCTTACTTTAAAGGATACCCACAGCAAGAATTTTTCCTTCCAGTGTTTCTGGGTTTATAGGTCTTCCAGTGCACTCCAGCAGCTTCCAGAGTCCTTGAACTCCCATTGTCCTTTCTTAGCTACTTTGAGAGAGAAGAATCCATGAGGCACAGTTCAAAGTAGAACCCAAAGACTGTACGAACCACTTAAGTTTTACTAGCAAAAACTCAAGAGCATTATTACCACAAACAGAAATAACCCAAAAAATCCTACATCAAGACTGAAGCAGGGTTTTATTAAAAGCCGTCTGCTAAAGTAACTCACCACCACAAGCGCTGTGGTGGAGAAAAGGCGCTGAAAGGAGATGCGGCTTCTGTCAAGTTCTGCTAAGGAGGACAGGCCCACCCCCACGGGACGCGGCCGTCAATCTGTTGCAGAAGCCGCGAACACAGCCCTGCCGCTTCGGATGACTCCCTCAGGGTTTAACACATGAGAACCCCCAGATGTCGGTCAAGCGCGACACGGGTCTGCGCTCCCCGCGGCCGCCCAGTACCGACTAACCGATCTGACCCCAGCGGTGGACCGAGCCGCCGTCGGGACGATCTTCAGCGCGCGCAGCACTGCTCACCTGGCGGCCCGGGAAGAGCCTGGGGGCGGACTCCGACGCGAGAGGGGGACGCTCGAGCCACGCCGAGAAGCCCCTCACCCTCTCGCAGCCTCCCGCTGCGAGGTGCGCATGCGCGCTCTCCGCCCTACCGCGCTGACGGCCGGGAAGGGCGGCTCGCTGGGTGGAGCCAGGCGCCATGATGGGCGGGGCCACACCACCCCAGACGGCTCTCGCTGGGGAACGGAGCTCAACCTTTAAAAGAGCTAAATTCCCAGCCCAAATTCAGCTTGCAGAAATAAAGGTTCACCTGGAAAGCGCGTACATTTTCAAGAGCTTTGTTCAACCATCAGCCTGAAAGCTGGAGGAAGCTTAGTAGAAGGGTACTCAGCCTTCTGAGCAAAGCGGTCCTGACCCCAGGGTTAGTCAGCTAAACAGGCTGGATAGAAGGAAGAAATTCTTCTCAGAAAGAGTGGTGAAGCACTGGCACAGGCTGCCCAGGGAAGTGGTGCAGTCACCGTCTTTAGGAGGTGCTCAAGAACTGTGTGTGTCCCTGAGGGACACGGTCAGTGGACACGGGCTGGTGGTTCGACTACATGATCTTACAAGTCCTTTCCAACCTTAATGATTTTATATGCTAATCCAGTCCTTCATTTATCTATTTTCCTGAAAGTCTTCCATAAATGTTTCTTCCCAAGACAAAAGAAACAAGACAAAATAGAAAACAAATTTTATTGAATGAACAGAAGTCCGAAAGTCTCCCTCCCATTTTTGGTTAACAATAGCATCAACCTACAAAAACCCTGCATTACATGACAAATCATTTTATGTAAAAAATAAGAATCCTTGAGCAGGTATGAACATTTGCACACAAAGTTACAACTGTCGAGATGCATTTGGGCAAACAACTGAATAAACCAGAAAGAAAAAAAAGACTGCACATGGACACCTGAAAAGACTTGGATTGTTTGCTGGCATAGAGGTATATCATAAGGGCTGCCAGCAGTTTTCGGCACTTGCATCACCTTCATACTAAATTAAGAGAGCAGCACAAAAACAACAGGAGTTTTAAGACTGAACAAGGAAAAGAACTGCCGACAGAACACTCTGTTCAGCCAGCTCACTGGGCTCAGGTTAAATGCAGCTTTATAAAACTGACTTTCAAAAGCTTGTGTTACATAGTCACTGCTCACCAGAGCTCACAGGATAGAAAATCTGCTACTGTATCCACAGCAAAAGCAGTAAATGTCCATCTTCAAACCTTCCTTGCCACCAGCAATTCTCAGTCTAAAACAGGTATCTCTCTATGGGAAAAGTAACGGGGATCTACCTACAAAACAGGATTATCTGACTCACAGAATTCTACTGACAACTAGATTGAGAATTTACATTCATTTTGTTAATCTGACAAGGTTTTCTAACCTATGCAATTTCTTTCTTCTCACTGGATATCAGCAGCCTTAACAAAATGGAGTGCTAAAAAGGAAGGCAAATGTTTACTTTTATCCTTATACCATATGCTGTATTACCCTTTTTATAAAGTCATATAATACATTTTCATGCTTCTGAATATCAAGTATTTTCAATGAAATCTGTTTATTACATTGGCTAATTTCAATCTGCTCTTTTATTCTCACAGAATAAGTGATTGATTTAGCTGTCATATCTGCTTTTGATTATAAAAGTACAATAATCTGTGCTTATCTGTCAGTTCATGTATCAGATGTCATCCACTACAACCATACAATTCATAATTGATTTAAGGATTACAAAGCTGTATCTTATACCATATTTTCTATTCATATGTATCATAAGACTAATAAACCCCTACTCTGTGTTGATTAAAACTAACTTCGATATATAAACTCTATTACCTAAAGTTAATTCTAATCATCTCCATCATAATCATTATAGCTCTGATACCCGCTGTTCCTCCTCTCACGAAGACTAGATTTTTTCCAGGTAGATTCTTGATGGAAACCAGCACTGAAAGATCGACCCAGTCGTCCATGTTGTTTTTTAGAGATATTGTCTTCACTCTCAGATTTGGCAATACCTTGTCCTTGTGTTTGGGATTGTTTATCCTGTCTGACGGTTCCAAATGGAATATTCCAAGGACCAAATCTTTGCCAGTTAAGTCTCTGAAAGGCGATGATGCAATGAAGATTCCCTCCAACCTAATAAAATTTAAAAAGTTATTTGTTATAAATTATAAACATGCTTTTGTGCTTAAGTAGATATTTGAAATAAAAGAATTCTGTTACCTGGAAAGATCTTTAAAAATATATATATTAAAAAACATCAGCAACAAACAAACCAACAACTACAGCACCACAAAACCATACCAATAAAGAACTTTGCTCAATCAATTTTGCTAATTTCCCAGAGGTGCTGGAACGGGCAGTTGAGTCACCATCCCTGGAGGCGTTCAAGAAATGTTTAGATGTCCTACTGAGGGACACATTTTAGTGCCAAAATATTGGTGGTAGGTGGACGGTTGGACTAGATGATCTTGGAGATCTCTCCCAACCTTGGTCAGTCTACGATTCATCTGTCTTCTTTCTCATCCTTTTAAATTACCCATTTTACTCTTTATGGTTTAGTACAATCTATCACTAATATAACCTATGTTGTGCTAGTCTTTTTACTCTCCAGCCATCTTCACACAAATTGTCTGCTCTGGTCTCTTGTCATCATGCTGACACCATCTTCCATAGGATCTCCACATTTCAAATAATCTCTCCAGCATATTATTGCAGACTTTCAATCTGCAAATTGAAAATAGAGTCCCCTTCCCCACACACAAGATAGAACCCTATCTATAGGAAAGAAATACAGT
Source organism: Pavo muticus (assembly GCA_016647715.1). Taxonomy (NCBI): domain Eukaryota; kingdom Metazoa; phylum Chordata; class Aves; order Galliformes; family Phasianidae; genus Pavo; species Pavo muticus. Next base: position 1,114,227 of record JACDJE010000242.1, on the reverse strand, counting down.
AATATATATAGTTATAATGATACGTAAATAATATGTAATGACATATAAAGTTCACAGAACAGATGCACGTGCATCCTTCTGTCTGATACTCTGCTGTATTTTCTTTCCAGACTACATGTAGCATCAAGAGGATTCAGAGGATCAGTCTATAATTTATCTGTAGAATATTTAAATGCTTGCTGCAGCTGCATTTTAAGCCAACAAGGTTAAATATTTTGACCAAATATATGGTACAGGCAGACAGCCTAGCATATGCCAAGCTACTGTTATTGTATCATGTCTTGTTCTGCAAGTAAACATTCATGACTGCATGCAAGTACACACATTCGACCTTTTCCTTCTGCAATCACTTCATAAAAAGTTTTTAACTGCTTAAGTATGAACAGGTTTGCCAAAATCTGTCACAAATTTTCTTCCTTCTAAATAGCATTTACCTTACCTTCTTTGTTTTCCGATGCTGCAGCCCTCTCTCTAGGTGTCGAATATCTAGGTACTCTGGATTTTGGGTGTTCAGGTCAGTGACAATATCTGCCCACCTACAAAATAAGATTACTACTCAGCTGAGAATTTGAAGCCTCAAAACCATGCACCTCCCTTACACACAGGAGAATAGAAATCTGAGGTTTTAAACAGTCTTAACAGGAATTTAAAGATAAACAAATGCATAAAAATATAAATGCCTCTGTATTGGAGACATCAAGATAGATATAAAAACTTAACTTTTTAAACTGAAGCATTCACAGATATTGTTGTGCTGCTCTTGGTTAACAGCTTCCAAAATGAATAATTGCATCACAAGTCATTTGTTCCGTTGCTTGCCAATTCACCAACTTGTGAAAGGAAGAAGCTAAATGTGCTTCAGGCAAAGAGAAAAGCTCCTTTCATTATATTATACCTTTTGCTGTTGTATAGCATTTCAGTCATATCCTTGTTTTCCTTAACCATTAACTGTTTCTACTAGACAGTTTTACCCATAACCCACTCTTCCATTCTGTGTAAGTCCCACCTCTAAAAAACTATCAGTTCAATCATTCCCCATCTACTCAGCTCTTCAAGGTTTCATAGCTCCTTCTAGACCAGCGGAAATAAATATCCCCGTATTTTACACATCTTTATGTCTATATATCACCTTTTCAGTCCTTTAAATGTCAAATTACACATTTCTCTTTTATATCACCTTCCAAGTTCAGAAAACAGATTTCTGTCGCAACCTTTTTCCCATCCTACCTAATACACAGAACTTTCTGCTAGCTCTTGGACTGAAAATAGACTCTTTTTACTATGGTGACATCTGCTGTATTACACAAGTTTGCATTTGCCATTTGTAGTTCATGCACCACGGGACAATGTTTGTCAGCAGGATGCATAGTATTATGCTTCTCAATACAGCAAACACATACATAGTGTGATTTTTGTTTTGTTGCACTTAATCTCAGCAGTCCAAAACACACAGCTGTTCACAGTTGTGGACAGAGTCACATCACAAACCAGACAAATTGAGTTTTAGGTACTCAGATCGATCTGTCTATCTCTTTCAAATAGTTTTTCAAAATAGTTGAGAGAATAAAGAAGAGAAAAAGTAGTTCCGTGACTTCCTCGCCCTCCCAACAGTTCTTTTCCTAATTATTAATAAGGAATAATTAATTAAAAAAAAAAAAAACCTACAACATAATTAACTGGCCTGCATGGCAGAGCGTATTGGTTAAAATTTTTGTTTTGGCCAAGGAACTTCTTTACTGAGAAATGTTATTCTTTTGCACTGTTCTCTCCTTCCAGATATTAATACAAAATAGAACATGAAATAAAGCTGAGAAAACTGTTTAACAGTTACATTTGTCACGATAAATTAAATCAGTGAAACTTCAATACAGAACCCTCTAGCTGTCGTAGTCTGTGCACCTAATTTACTCACCAACTTCTTATGAATCAGACCTCATCATGAATATATTGTTTTTATGCATGTATAAACTAATGATGCAGCGGATTACAGGCTGTACCTACATCTAAGCTAGATCTTGAGATATCCAGTGCTCATTCAAGGTTCACACAGCCTATAAATCACAACTGATATGATTGTAGGCACACTACGTGTTTCCTCTGCCTGACTATTATAAGCTGCCACATCTAAGAGAAACAGGCTTTGGCTTTCATGTGTCCTGCCATATCTAAAATTGCAAAGCTAGCCCTGAAGTCAATATGAAGTTTCTCATTAAAGCACCTGCTGCTCTTAAAACTACAGTATATTCATTCAGTAGAAATAGTAAGTCTGTTAGTGGCCCTTAGGAGATGTACACAAATTGCTTGCTTTTTAAAAAATGCCTAATTTAAAAACTCTTACAAAGTAACCTACCTTTTACAGTGTATCGTTGGATGTTTCCTGCTCGGCTCTCCAATTAAGATCCAATATTCTACTTCTTGCTGCAAAACACGACCTCTGTTCAATAGAAGATATAACGCTAGTAAGACTTATTGTGCATACTAAAAAGAAAAAAAGATTAAAACCTCTCTATGTATTACAGAGATGTTGTATACATCTTGTTTGTTTTTAAAGGATTTTCTAATTTTACAATTGTTTTCTCAGCCAAACTAAAAATCAGTTCCCATGTTATAGCATTTACAATTGCCTACAGGGAAGCTTTTTGTTTCACAAGTCATAGAAACAAGACAAAAGTACTATTGCTTATTATTCAGAGAAAAGACAGATCTTCAAAATAGCATTACTTAGTTGAAAGGCAATCTAGCGTAAGGTCTAAATATGAACATACCTATAAGAATACAAATAAAAGTTGTGAAAAGCCATGTGAGAGGGGAACAAACACTTTACTCCCCAGTTCTGACAGAGCCATCAATTAGCTCCTTCCACTATTTTTAAACTACAGCCCACCTAACAGTTATTATTAAAAGAAGTAGGGAAACATAGAGGAAAATAACTCCTAACTTCGGTCACTTCCTCCTGAGCAACTAATGTATAAAAACCAAGCAAACCAACCCCTCAACTGATACTAATTCACAGTTGCGAGCATCTTTCAAGAAATTCAAGGCCTGTAGTAACAGTTTCAGGGAAAGTTTGTGACAGACATCAGGGCAGACTGATGAGATACATAGGCCAGTGACTTCCTGTGCGTAATTATCCAATGAAAAGCTACTTCAGTTTCAACAGTAACAAAACCTGAGATTTTTTTTTCCTGCCTAGGTAATAAACAGTATATGGCCTTACTGCTTGCAACCATTTGCTTACTTATTCCTAACATCCCCTGTAAAGTAACAATGTACGCCATCATCCCACACCTGGGAAACTGAGACATAGGATAGATTGACTTACCTAAAATCACAATGGAAGTCTGCGGTTGAACTGGGAACCGAACGCAGGTCTCCCGAGTCCAAATCCAGCAACCTAAGATCATAGGAAGTCTATGGTTGACCTAAGAACTGTCTACTAAGCTCGGCCTAGCAACCTATCTACCCATTTCACTTGAAGCTTCAATGTCTCTTAGTATTACAATTGATCACAAGCTTTTCTTATAACTAGAAGCAAAAAGAAAGTACACAAGAATTACTAACAAAATCTAACGACAGCACCTCTGGAGTACTAGAATGATTTTTCAGAGCAAGATGTTAGAAGACAGAAAGAAAAGAGGATGCTCCTATGGTTTGAACCCCAGCCTAAAATAAGGCTGTAAAAGCTCCTTGAGCTCATTACTTCATATTACATCTTTAGGAGAGATCTGTTAAGAAAAAAAAAAATCCAATACTGACTTAAAAATAATAACAGTAGTGACTGAGAATCTATTTCAATCATGGGTAAATCACTATAATCACTGCTTTTGTTCACTACTAAGCAACGTAAATTCAAACTAAATTTATAAGGCATCAGAAATTTCCACACAATGGATCACACTACTTTTTTTAACTGCACTTTCAATCTAATTTGCACATTTTATTTATTTATTACTTTAACTCCTTTGCTCTTCTAGTGCATACTCTTAGTTAACTGATGGAGTAAGCAAGCCATTAACCGTTCAGTAATCTTAAGTAGATTAACGTGCTGAACTTCTACCTGGGCCATATTTTTCACACCCTTCTCACTCACATAGCATGTCAGTGAGTAAAACCTCAATTTATAAAAAAATAAAAGTATGGGAAAAAAAACACCAACCATCTTATACACTCTTTTGTTCATATACTGATGAGGGAATCGAGTGCACCCTCAGTAAGCTTGCAAATGACAGCAAGTGGGGAGGAAGTGTTGATGTACCTGAGAGTAGGAAGGCCCTACAGAGGGATCTAGAAAGGCAGGATCAACGGGCTGAAGCCAATTGTATGAGCTTCAACATGACCACGTGCTGGGTAGTGCACTTTGGTCACAACAACCCCATTCAACACTACAGGCTTGGGGCATTGTGGCTGTGGAAGGCTGTATGGAAGAAATGAACCTGGGGGTGTTAGCTGATAGCCAGATGAATACGAGCCAGAAGTGTTCCCAGGTGGCCAAGAAGGCCTATGGCATCCTGGCTTGCATCAGAAATAGTTAAGCCAGCAAGACTAGGGAGGTGACCATCCCTCTGTACTCAGCACTAGTGAGGCCACACCTCAAGCGCTATGTTCAGTTTTGGGCCCCTCACTACAAGGAAGACATTTGAGGCCCTGGGCATGACCAGAAGGGCATGGAGAAGGGCAACGAAGCTGTAAAGGGTCCAGAGATCAGGACTTGAAAGGAACAGCTGAGGGAATTGGGATTGTTTAGTCTGGAGGAGGCTCAGGGAAGACATCATCGCTCTGTAAAGTTACCTGAAAGGAGATTGTAGCGAGGTGGGGATTGGCCTCTTCTCCTAGGTAACAGTGATAGAACGAGATGTAATGGCAAGTTGCACCAAGGAAGTTTCAGGTTGGATATTAGGAGAAATTTCTTCTCCTAAGAAGTGGTGAGGCACTGGAACAGGCTGCCCTGGGAAGTAGTGGAATCACCATCCGTTTAGGTTTTAAAAAAAAAAAAAAAAGAGTAGACGTGGCACTGAGGGACGTGGTTTAGTGGGCACGGTGGTGATGGGTCACCGGCTGAACTGGATGATCTCAGTGGTCTTTTTCAGCCTTAATGATTCTATGAGTCTATAGAAGTTTTCATTAATCCCTTGGTTACAGCCTTACACTGGGAACAGATTAGATTCATGTGATTATGTTTTATTGCATCCATACAACTACCACTCTTAACTCTGCTTCTAGGATTTACATTTCTTCATTTCCTGACGTGACACTACATATTTCAACACAGCCAAACACAGACTGGCTGCTAAGCAAAGTGCAAGACTGAGGCTCACCTCACACCAATGACTTACAGTCTCCATTACTTCTTATTTCCTGTTATTGGGATCTGTTAATTTTGTCAGAGATCATTTTCTTATGCTCAGTGATACCACTACTAAATACTGACCACCAGATGAACCTTGAGAAAGTGCAACAGAAACCTCTGACAGATACTGTTCACAACCACTTAGAGACAGGAAAAGCAATTTGAGTATGATTCTGTGAATGATGCACAAAGAAGAAAAACTACTCTCAGTATATCACATAGTAGCAAGTTAACAACATTACAAAGTCTCAGACGAAGTTTGCTAAGGGTGAAAAACGTCAATCTTGAGGAAATTTGTGGGTTTATGCAGAATTTAACCTAATATAAGTATGAATATCAATGCCATCACCTTCCTTTTAAACCTATATTTAATTGAAACTCATACTGATTGTTCCACTATTTTATCCTGAGCAATGTCAAATTACTGACAAACCTGAAACTAAAATCATATTTTTATTCTAAAACAACTGTCATATTACATTTCCTCTGGTCTTCCAAAAGTGTTTCAGCATTACAATAGTCGTTTATAAAAGCCAAACATACTATGACAGCCCAGAAATCTCTTCAAGCTTCTCACCATCCCTCTTTTCAAGATTCCTGGTAACAAATTATTCAGATAGCACTACTTTTTTCCTAAGCTTTATACTCTAATTTTGTCATCGTTCTTAGTCAACACTGTGAACATATGTAATCACTATACTGCAGTACAACAAGATCCCCCGTTCTCACCAGAAACAAACAGTTGTTTCAGCATTTGCAGATTTCATCACGTCTACTCCGCAATGGATTAGTACCACTGCAAAGCTTTTTACTTCTAGTCCCTAAGTCATACATGCACTTTCACTTTGCTTTTTTTTTTTTTTTTTTTTTTTTAAGTCTATATGGTTTTATTTTTCAGACTGGCTACTTGCAAATAACTACCCTTTATAAACGCACATCTTTAAGAGACCTCTAAGTACCACTGATGGTTTTCTGTTTAAGTTCTTTCAGTTTAGCTTGCTCAGTTGTCTTTGGCTTTTTCAACTCAATTATTTAAAAATACACAGCTTTTGCCAGTTCAGACATGAATGCTTTCACAACATACACTGAAACATTATTCAGGAAGAAAAATGGTATCAACTTGCAGTAGGTTTTTCTGTACATTTCTCCACTGAAGTAAGCATAAGCATCCAATCTTACCTATATGCTTTACTAGCTTTTACTGGGGTTGCTTCAAATCCAATTGGGCAAAAATAATGGTTTTGGCAATGGTAGATGTAGGCCATTGATTCATCTTTCAGTCCGCGTGTTAGTTTTGCAAGGGCCCCCACAGCTACAAAAGAAAGTTGATGTTACAGCTCAGAGTGCTTTGGATCCTGCATAACATATTTAACAACAACAAAGTTGTACTTTCTACTATAAAATAGTTACATCACTTTTATTTTTTTAAATTAGAGTATGTGCTCTGACAGGCACATGCAAAATGGTGTTGATTCAAAACTTTTAACCTAGTGTTTTATTTCCATCCTGGTACAAAAAAGTTAACACCTTCCATAAACCGTGCTAAGAAAATGGCATAAAGTATGTAAACACATCAAAATCATATAAACATTACTTTTTCAGACAAAAAGAAGCATCTCAACATAGGAAACACACACTACAACATAAAGCAATTCCACTGCTCCAAGTCAGATAAGTTATGCAACAATGACACCACTTGAAAGCCTTCAAACACTTGGAGCTTCATAGTCTCACTGACAGTACTGGAAGGTACCATATGCAGTAATGTGACTACAGTGCTCAAGATTCTGAAATGTGGCATCCCGTTCAAGGATTTTGAGAACAAATACCTGATTGTACAGCAGTTTAAGAGTGAAGAGCAGTTTGCTGTGATTCCCAGCTTAATAATCTGTGCCGTAACTTTTCAGCATGGTTTATCATAGAATCCTTAGAGATGGAAGGGACCTTTAAAGGTCATCTATAGTCCAACTCCCTTGCATTGAACAGGAACAACTACGGCTAGATCAAGTTGCCCAGGGCCTGATTAAACTACCCCCACATTTAGAAGTTAAATACCCCCGATAAACCAAAGGGTAATAAATTGTACACAAAAGCATAGCTTCTCTATAGATAGCACGTTTAAAATCATGCATGAAAATTCAGTTCCAGCACCTTGTTGAAAATAATCATATAACAATCAGAGGGATATGTTAGCTAAAGACAGTCACAAAAAATCATAGAATGGCCTGGGTTGAAACGGACAACAAAGATCATCTAGTTTCAACCCCCCTGCTATGTGCAGGGTCACCAACCACTAGACCAGGCTGCCCAGAGCCACATCCAGCCTGGCCTTGAATGCCTCCAGGGATGGGGCATCCACAGCCTCCTTGGGCAACCTGTTCCAGTGCGTCACCACCCTCTGAGTGAAAAACTTCCTCCTAATACCTAACCTAAACCTCCCTTGTCTTACTTTAAAACCACTCCCCCTTGTCCTATCATCATCATGGTGTACAACTATCACTATCAATGAGTACAACAACTTCAAAAAATTATGTTTAGAAGTACAAAACATTTAGTTATTATATTAATACTTTGATGCCGTACACTCTAAATTTTTATTCAGAGATTTCCAAAATGTTGAAATAAAAAAATCACCACTTTTCCAGTATTACAGCAAACACCTCTTCCAAGAAACCTGGCTACTTTAAAATTCTATAGCACGGGATATCTTATTTTTTTTTAAATTTCAAATGAAAGCATTCACAAAATACGAGAAAAAAATGAAATCAGAAAAATCAGGCAATTCGGAGCTATTTGATAGCCTGCTTGAAACAGAATCAATAATAATTTGCCCTGCCAAATGCTGTACATTGCAGATTTTTTTCAACTTATATACCATAAGGTGAATGCTTTAGGATTAGCTACTTACCAGTTTCTCCAGCTGTCTTGTTCTTTCCATGAGGTTTATACAGAACATATGAGCACCCCTTGATATGGAAGTGATCATTTATTTGCCTAAACCATCTGAAACAATAAGTTCAAAGATTGTAGTAATTCAAAGAGATATTAAATGCAATTTTCTTTTTTCCCCACTTCTCCCTGCTTGACAGTTTAGAAAAGAAGTTACAGTGTGCTACTAAGTACCCACAACACTAGTATATGGACTGTACATTACCACAGCACAAACAAAGCCTTTTCCTTTGCTTTTTCAGACCTTTTATAGAACCCACAATTAGCAAAGCGTTGGATTTAGAAACACTGGCCCTATTCTGTTCAGCCCGGTCACATCTAATTTTCAGTTATTCAGCCTTCAGAAAGGCTCAAGTTCTGAATTGCCTGAATGATTTATAAGGTACACAGTGGGAATCTTCTAAAACATTAGAAGGCAAGAGACTTCAGTAGGACTTTCTGCATATCACATTGGGCTTCTGTCACATACTTCATGCTCCCAAAGCATTACAGGAGTCCAATGCCAGAACTCCTCACAACAGCAAGTGACAGCAGGTCTGTCTCAGATATTCTTGCAGCAGCACTACAAGATTCAAATTCATGTTCCCTCAAGATAATATCTCAATCATAACATTATGTTAGGATGGGTTTGTCTCTCAGCCCTCCTATTTTCCAGTCAGCCATATGTTTAAAAATTATTTGACCAGAAAAAAAAAAAAAAAATCACACTGAAAAAGTGCTTTTCTGTAGCACTTCGGGCACTCACAGGCAAAAAGAAAGAAGAATGCCAAGTTATACTTTCTGCTGTACAGACTGTTACCATAAAGTGGCAGAATATCCTATAAGCTTGTTCTGTAAGGGTTGACATATTCCTAAGAGATAAAAAAAAAACTGGGTCTGAGTCTTCTCAGGCAGAGAAGGAAGTTCTCATGGCACTTCAATGATCTAGACAGTATGCCACTATTTAAGAACAGACTGCTGCCACGTTTTCAAATCCAGCACCCACATTCTGTGACAAATCATATACATTGCCTTTAAAGAATATCAACTAGATGAAATATGATTCACAAAGCTATTAAGAAAACTGCAACGTTCTTCAATCTCACACCAAAATTTTTCAGTCTTTGGCGTGTGGGTAACACACCAAGGCCTTTTCAAGATGTTCAAATCTCATAGCCTTATTTAATTCTGAAAGTTTTTATGAGTTCTGTAAAACAGAGAAAGGACACAGATTTTAGACCTTACTCCTCAAGATCAGAAAGCAGCAGAGCAGAAATAAGAGAACTTAAAAGTCCAAGGCTTCTGTGACTCCAGCCCCATCTTTCCCCCTCAAACTCATCCTGAAGAGCTCTGTTGCAGCAAAGGAATAAATGAACTCATCACCTCATTTTCAATTCTCAATTTTACTTTTTACATAAAGCTACTACTGTAACAAGTGCCATTTCAGGCTGTTTTAATGATACCAATAAGCACTTAACAAGCATTTTCAAAAACAGGAAAATGAGAGTCAATAAATTTCCTAACCAGGAAATTGTATTCACTGAAGTGTATCCACTGATCAAACTGAATTAAAAAAAATTAAACATTTTAATTCACGTTCTCATGATCCATGTAACATTGCATCATACATAACAGCTAGCATAAAAACTCTTCAGACATTCTCAGAGCACCCACATATGCTCTGCTGCTCTACGATCTAACACGTGCCAGCCACAACTTCTTTCCTTTTTTAATAAATGAATCACTGCTGTATCTTTAGATGTTTTATGATTTAGTTTATATCATGTTAGCTTTCCATGTAGTAACTATATGGCTGCATCAAAGAACTGAGCATACCTCATTAAAGTTGTATTTCCAGTGAAGGGACCAAACCTAATCTCCTCAAATGGGGGTTGAAAACCCAATATATGCAAAGCTTCTTCTTGAGTAATAGGTGGTAAACTAAAAAAAAAACCAAAATTTTATTTAATAAAGTAACTGACACCACATTTTAGATTCTCTAGAGGCAAATGCGCGTCCATGTGTGACTCACCTGCCAGCTCCCAGCGTACTATATAAGAAATTCCAGCAAGACACTAATGAAGAAATTCCACAAGAAGTCTTGTACTGAGGTCGGCTAATACAATACCTAAATCAACAGCAACAACAAATGCATAAGTAAACATACTTGATCCAGTTACAGATAGGAGCAATGTGAACTTCTTTGCTTTGTGCTCTGCCACTGAGGACCAGCCTATACTAAATGTTTTACTTCACTGGTATAGAAGAGCACATCCTTTCAGAAAAAAGAAAAAAAAAAAAAAGAGAAAAATACTAATAAATTTATTAATGCTTGCCAGATATTACTACCCTATCTCACAAAAAGCAGCCAAATTTCTAACAGCCCTACGGAAGTTCCATACAAATGATCCTGTAAGAATAAACTACAGGTTCTATACATACGTTTTCTAAAGATATGAATCATAGAATCACTCAGGATGGAAAAGACCTTAAAGATCATCAAGTCCAACCACAACCCAACCATACTACCCTAACTCTAACAACCCTCCGCTAAATCATGTCCCTGAGCACCACATCCAAACGGATTTTAAATACATCCAGGGATGGTGACTCAACCACCTCCCTGGGGAGCCTATTCCAGTGCTTAACAACCCTTTCTGTAAAGAAGTGTTTCCTGATATCCAACCTAAACTCACCTTGGCGCAACTTGAGGCCATTTCCCCTCATCCTGTCACCTGTCACCAGTGAGAAGAGATCAACCCCGCTCTCACTGTAAGCACCTTTCAGGTATTGGAAGAGAGCAATGAGGTCTCCCCTCAGCCTCCTTTTCCCCAGACTAAACAGCCCAAGTTCCTTCAGTCGCTCCTTGTAGGGCATATTCTCCAAGCCCTTTACAAGCCTTGTTGCCCTCCTTTGGACCTGCTCCAGCACCCCAATGTCCTTTCTGTATTGAGGTGCCCAAAACTGAACACAGTACTTGAGGTGAGGCCTCACCAGTGCTGAGTATAGAGGCAGGATGACTTCCCTAGTCCTGCTCACCACACCATTCCTGATACAAGCCAGGATGCCATTGGCCTTCTTGGCCACATGAGCGCACTGCTGGCAGTAAACTGCATTTCCACCTATTTACTAGTAAATGACATTCTGGGTCGCAGATTCTCTAGTCTAACTCCAACTCCCTGACGTAACAGACATATGGTAAGAACCAGACGAATTCATTAAATTAACTGTGTTCATACAACATACAAAGACTGTATAGAATTGACAGATTTTTACCTAGTATTTCAAACTTAAAAGAAAAATCAGGAGTAAGATACATCAGTACTATACTTCAAGTTAGTTTTTGCCTGACCATGCCAGTGAACTTGCATTGTTTTAAGCACTTCAACATAAATCGATTCCATATTAAAACAAAAAGTTGCTTACAAACAATAAGAAAAGGTTTTAGGATTTCTGCAGATGAGAAGCTCTCATTCTTTCCTTCTTTTAGAAAGTATGAGATTCAGAGTACGTACGCTTAGCGCACAGTCCATACAGCCTTTCTACTAAAATACAATTAAGATATTATAAAGAAGTTTTAGATAATAAGCAACAGTGTTTACCAACAAACTGCATGGGGATAATCTTAAATACATGTCATAAATACTACCATCTTCGCAGGTCCAACACTTTCCTCTCCTTCACATCTTCAAGAGCAGAGAACTGAGGACACTCCTTGTACTGTTTGCTTTTTTTGTCTGAGGACTTTTTCTTTCCCACTTGTTTCTTCATGTTGCCTGTGAAGAAGATTTCAGAAACAAATTAATACCTTGCTTACGTATATATCTTATTCCTTAAGCACTGTTGGAAATAGCATGCACATCAAACAACAGATGCTAGCTGTGTAAGTGCAAATTGGGACTAAACACTTTGATGAAGGGTCAAATAACCAATCAAGACTTTCAACGGGTCTGTAAATACTGAAGAACCCATTTGCTATATAAGAAACCTTTTTTCTTTTTTTTTTTTTTAAGAGAATTAAAAATGATCTGCTCAGCTAATCTGAGAAAGCAGTCAATCTGATTACCCTCTGATGAGTTACATCAGCTGTCCCAGAAAAACATTTTCTGAAAGCTGAAAATATGTTGGCAGACAAACAGACAGCCTAACACAAACCTCCCATCGCATAACATTAAATGTACAGGAAAATATAATTGAACATTTGCTTTTCACAGCCAATCTGTAACCAGCTACTCTTTCTGATTAAATCTCACAGGCAAAGCCGGAGAGAATAATACATCCTGTTTAAGCCACTGAGGTAGTGGAACAGCAAAAAATAGCTGAAGTATTTAACCTATTTTGAAGCCACCATATCCAAATGAAACATACTGCATGTATTTTATTTTTGGCTAAATTGGCCATCCTGTAAGATGTAATCATTGCTTCTTATTTTTATTCGATGACACTACTTGTACACATCAAAATATAACAGAAATTTGCTAAAAATGTTCACGTTTTGCTAAACTGGTTTCACAGTGAGGTGGATAACACAGCTATTTGATTAGCTAGCCAACAGAATAAGAAAAAAAAAAAGCTACAGGCAGCTGTAGGTAAGCAGAGGGATTACAAAACAAAGCCATGCAGATATGGGTGCATGATTCACAGCTGCAATCTGAGAGAAAGAACACAGGAGGCAGCAAAGCCAGTTGTAATGGAACTGGCTCCTCAACACTGTATACATACAGTGAATCAAAATATATACAGTTTGTTACTGAAACAAACTGCTCTCCTAGATACCTAAAATGATCTCATTTACTTCTCGTAATGAATAAAGTACACCTTTAATTTCCAAACATATCTGTCTCTGAAGTACCTGCCAACACTTCTTCAAGTGACAAAACTGTATTTAACAGGTAAAAATAAACACTGCAAAATTCATCAGATTCTACTAAACAAAGAGCCACCAAAGCCACCACACACAGTTAAGTACAAGCCAGTCTTGTTTGAGGGCCACTTACATTCGGCTTTCACTCCTCCTACCTCACTCTCTCTTTTGCTGATGAGCAAGTTTGAAATGATGTACAGGCTCTCCTGTAGCACTCCCTCAAGAAATACATGTCTTAACCACGCCCCTTCACAAGCAAGTTCCAAAAAGCAATCCTTCCTCTACCACAACAACATCACACATCACCATCTCACCTGCTTTGTTTTTATGATTTGCAGTCACGCTGTTGAATTCTGACTTGTCAATTTCCCACGCCAGCGGAAGCTTCCCAAGGCTGCCAGACAAGGTTTCCAAGTTAGCATCTTCACTGTAGATTATTTCTGAAGCACCAGTTTGAATGCCCAGCAAGGTAGGCGTGTTATTTCCAACATTTAAGGCAGCACTGCCTGACAGGCAGGCACTAACTGAAGCACTTGGGCTTTTACAAATAGATGTTACTCTGTTTAAAAAAGCATAGTCTGAGCAAATGGTATAAAATTTCTCTCGTGTATGAGTCACAGGACATCCCCATGGGTAATGTCCATCTCCCCTGGACACCAAAGACACAGTGGAGGCATCTGAGATGCAGTACGACTTCATAGGATCACGAAGAGAAGCTTCTGAGGATTCTTTCCCAGGTTTCTTTTCAGTGTTTCCATTGTTTCCAGAACCATTCTCCTTTTCATCTTCTGAGATGTGAGGCATTGAATAATATTAACAGTGTCTTATACTGCGAAGAATGGTTTTGTTTATTTTTAATTACCACATAGTTTGCATCGCTGCCTCCATTGTTACCACAAGCTGAGGTACCTGAAAGAAAACAAGAGGTCTCAGTCAACTTAAAAAACTCACACCAGGCTTATTTCTGAACACATATCCCAACAAACCCAAAATATCTTTCAAGATACACCAAAATGCACACCATATCTTCTCCTAAGCATCTCCAGAATTCTAGAAATGGTGCCTTTTTATCATTGCTGAAGCATCAACTGCACATGCTATAGTGATGCTATGATGATGACATCATGAGTAAACACACATACAATTGTGCCTGATCATTTCTGCTCCTTTAAGGTCACAGTATCTCGCATAGATATAGCACAAAACAATTTAAACAAATGAATAAATCACAAACAGACATAAGGCTGCTGAATTTGGAAGAATTCTGCATAGTTCTGAGGCAAGCAAAGCTTAAGCTGACATGGCAATGCCGATTACCTCTGCTTATTGCAAACTGCCAGCACTAGAACCAGCCCATTCACACTGCTTTCCTTGTACAACTACTAAGGGCTCCCTTTTATTTTCAGCATGCCTCATATTCTTCAAAAAGTGCAAAAGAAGAGCGTCTGGCTTTGTTGATAGCAGCTAAGAATTACCAAAACCTAATTTATCAGGCTGGCTTGCTTTTGATTATCTGCCTTCAACAAGCAATCGGCGGTATCTGCTATCCATCACCTCGCACGTCTGTGGCAAACACGCTCCACAGACGGAAAGCCGGCACCCAGCAGGCAGGAGCTCCACTCCGCAGCCCCCACGTCTAGTCACGGAGCGCAACCGACAATGTTCGAGCCCTCCCCTGCCACAAACGTTCCCCCAAACAACCGCCAGCGGTGCCCTGCACACGCCAGCGACACAACCGCACCGGGGCCGCGCTGCCTCCACTCGGCCGGCTCCAGAGCTAACAGCCTCAAGCGGAGGAAGATGGGTCCACCGCGGGCCCGAGGCTCGCCGGAAAGGCCTGCTGCACAGATGATAGAGGGCCAAAGAGGGGAAAGGCCGTGCGGCTGCGGCAGTGCGGCCCCGGCCTGTTACCTGCGCGGCGCCCGCCGGCGGAGCGGGGATGAGCGCGCGCCGGAAACAGACGCAGTGCGCGACGCGGTGGGGGAGAAACCACGGCGAGCGCTCACCTGCGCCCCCGCCGCCCCCCGCCTCCTCGCGCCGCCGCCGCCGGGCTGCACCACCTCCCGCATCCCGCCGGGGGGGAGGGCGGATTGCGGCGTCTTCAATGCTGATGCCGCGGGCCCTCGCGGCTGGCACGGCGGAGCCGCCCGCGTGTCTCCCGGCGGGGCGGCGGCAGCGCCTCGGGGCCGGAGAGAGGCTCCTCCGCTGCTCCGGTGTCCCTCCGCCCTCCCCCAGGTCTGCGCCCTCATGGTCTCGTCCGGTGGAGGCCGCTCGCCTGTGCTTGAGCTCAGAGCTTGAGTTGCGGCCTTGTGTCCTGCTGTTCTAAGCCAGCGTCAGTTTGAAGTGCAACATGCTGATGGCAAGCCCTGACGCAGCCTGTCTTGGTTTTACAAAGCAGCTAAATCTTCCCATCTCAAAGTGTAGGAGCATAAACCAGCCGTGGGTTCCTGCTGTGAACCAGGTGCAGGCATCCGAGTCTGTCCTTTTGTTCCAAGCTTCTGCTAGCTCTCTCTGGCTGCAGTGAGATCAGCGCAGCACAAGTGTAACTGCAGTGCCTCGAAAAAACCGTACAAAGGGACAAAATATTATTTCAGAACGCGGTGTCTGGAGGTGCTGGAAATATTTCACATAATTGTATTTCACAGAATCGTAGGGGTGGAAGGGACATATGGAGATCATCAATTCCAACCCAATGCTAAAGCAGTTCCCTACAGCAGGTCACACAGGAAAGCATCTAGGTGGGTCTTGAATTATCTCCAGAGAAAGAGACTCCACCACCTCTCTGGGCAGCCTGTTCCAGTGCTCTGTCATCCTCACAGTAAAGTTTTTCCCCATATTCTCATGGAACTTCCTATATTTCAGTTTGTGCCCGTTGCCCCTTGTTCTGTTGCTGCACACCACTGAAAAGAGCCCAGCCCTGTACACTGCTGCACTTCAGATATTTATCAACAGTGATAAAATCCCCTCTCAGTCTTCTCCAGGCTGAACGGCCCCAGGTCTCTCAGCCTTTCCTCGTAAGAGAGATACTTCAGGCCCCTAACCATCTTTGTGGCCCTCCACTGGACTCTCTCCAGAAGTTCCGTTTCTTTCACTGAGGAGCCCAGAACTGGACACAGTAATCCAGATGTGGACTCACCAAGGCAGGGTAGAGGGGGAGAATCACCTCCCTTGACCTGCTGGCCACACTCTTCTTCATGCAACCTAGGATACCTCTGGTCTTCTTGGCAGTTACTGTATTTTCAACATACAGTGACTCTGCAGATGTGAATTCAGGGGGAGGGAAGGAGGCACTTGGGGCACTGCCACAACTACTTAAAAATTATTTATATTAAAATAATGATATTTGTACCATTAAATGATCAGTTACATGGCTTACTATGTTCTAGAATAATTTAAAAAAAAAAAAAAAAAAAAAAAAAAAAAAGAAAGATCATAAGTTACAGCGCTTTGCTGAGACAAGATTCAGTGCTACTAGAGCGTAGTGCCCTCAGACCACAGAGCCCTAACGCAAGCAGTAGCTTCTGTGAGCAATGCTGCAAATAACTGAACTAAAAATCAAATCTGCAACGTTGGAGTTAATTGGTAGTTTTCAGTGATTAACTAGAGCAAAGTGGCAGAAGTCTTAAAATGTTTGCTGGCAGATCCAAGTTCGCAACAAAACCCATATCAAATTCAGGATTTTATGTGGCTCCATCCAGAAGCGATGCACCTCGATTGGAGAACAGCATCCCTCATGTCCTTGCCAGCTGGAAGCCTGTTGAGCTCCAGTCGGCCAACTGCTTTTGAAGTAGTTAAACAATTCTGCCTCCAAAACATTTTTCTCTGAGCCAAATTACAGACATTAGGATAGCAGCAGTGTTGGCTTTGCCTGCCAGAACTAAAATTAGGTTGTGTGATTTATTTTACAGCTTGTTTGGGTGCTGACAAATAGTGCCAGATCTGTACACATACTCCCTGAGTTGTATTTACATGGAGGAAGAAAAACTGGAGGAGAGAAAGATGGGCCGGGGGGGATGGGGGGGGGGGGTAAAAGTGTGTCACCTTTACTTCATTGCTGTTGTGCTTTCCTTAATGTGCCAGTACCTCCTTACGAGAAGAGGCAGTACATTCTTTGATTTTTAAAGTTATGAAATTTATTTTAAAATAAATTTAAGGCTGTTAGCTTCTTTCACACAGCAGAGCATAAGCTGAGGAGGAGTGTGATTTCTGTCTGCAAAATACATCAAGAAGGTAAAGACAGAGGAGAGAGAGAAGCTAAATGGCTATGGACAGAAAATGCAACCTGCGTCAATTTTTAGATTACGGGGTTGGAAGTCTTTAACTGCTGATGGAATGCAATCCTGAAAAGCCATGCCAACAGGAACAGCAGGAGGCAAAAACTGTATTTTTAAATCTTGACAATTTTTTAAAGGCATCTTTTGATGAAGATGCTCATTAGAAATTATTAAGTTCACGGCCCTTTCTCAGCCTGTGATTTCCTCAAAGCAATTGATTTATTGTGTGTGGTTTTTTTATATACAAACATATCTGCAGTATTTCAAAATGTAAAATTTCTTCAAAATTCAAGACTCTTTGATAATGAGGTTCAATGTTCTGTATTGCTTGCCTTAAGACAAGAAAAACTATGAAGAGAAATTGTAAGTATCTCTTGCGACTGAAGCTCTTCCACAAAGAAGCTTTCATTTTGAGAATATTTCCATAGCTAGACAACAAAAAAAAAAGCATTTTGGTATGTGTGTATACATATGCATTTATATATGTATATATAAACCAGCAGTGTCTCATGCTCTCTTTCTGTACTTGCTGTTCTGTGCAAATGGAGCTGCTCTGCTTTCAGTCTGGTATTAACTATGACCATTTTCAAGAAACAGAGGATTCTTTTTAAACCTCTCGAGCCTCATTTCAAGCCCTAAAAAAAAAAAACCCACATCTCTGATAAGTTAAATACCCTGTTAACTTTTTCCATGGTGTCTTCCTAATTTGGAAATCCAGGTCTTCCTTACTCAATATTTGTTAAGAAATATTCTGAAGAATCATAGGATCATAGAATGACTTGGAACTTTAAAAAACATCCAGATCCATCCCCCTGCTGTGGGCAGGGATGCCACGCACTGGATCAGGATGACCAGGACTCCAGCCAGCCAGGCCTTGAACACCTCCAGTAGCAAAAATGGACAAGCTACTCTTGGTACTGTTCAGACATGGAGAATGTGACAAGCCCTCTCTCTGGTTAGCTGTTCACACTGATAAACTTGTGGATTCAGATCGTCAAGGACACAATCAGCAGTCAGGTAAGCAGTACATGCCACATCCACAATTCTTATGAAACCCAAACACAGGATCCACCAGTATCTCATTTGTTCTAGTCCCACCTGGGGCTCATTATTGTGTTATGAAATATGGGGTAGCTGCTGAAGACTTTCTCTGGCACAGCTATCCCTTGTACACATTGGATGTGCACACCTGGATGCCTGGTGCCTTAGCAGTGCTTACAGCTTTGTACCACCATCCCACCAATGCATGTCTTGTCTGATCCACCAGCTCATCCATTTGGAGTAATTTCTACTTTTTCCTCAGTCTTCATTGACCTGGTTAGGTCAGACTCAATGATCTCCAGAGGTGCCCTCCAACCCCTACAATGATTCTGTGACTCTGTAACCATATGGCCCTTAGCTGTGCCCGGTTATAGGATGCTAAACTCTTTCACTTCTCACACCACAGTTAAGTAGACAGCACAAACACTGGGAGACTTCGATGCGTAACGCTGAGAATGTGGCTACAGCATAAAAAGCAGGGACAACGCCGGCTCTTCCGTGCCCCTTCCGCTGAGGTGACCCTGGGGTCGGTCGCAGCAGAGCTGCTCAGCCGCTCGGGGCGCTGCGGGTCTGCGGGAGCTCTGGGCCATCCCGGCTCGGGCCGCCGCCGCCGCTCCGCAGGACTACATCTCCCAGCAGCGCCGCCCCGGGAAGTGCTGCCCGCCCGCCGCTCGGGTGGCCGCCGAAGGAGACGGGAGTCCGCCCCCCTCCCTCCCTTCGCTCCCCGCGGGATGCTGCGCTGAGCAGAGCCGGCCAGCCGCTCGCAGCCACCCGCACGGGGACCAGGCGCCGCGCATCCCGCTCCCTCCCCGTCTCCATGCGGAAATCTCCGGTGCGGCGGTGAGGGAAGGACGAGGGTCCCGGCCTTCCCGGCTGCTTTCCCGCCCCGCTGCGCTCTCCCGGCTCGGTCGGGGGTGGCCCTGTAAATGTGTAGCATTTGGCGGTGGTGCGTGGCGCTGGGGGTCTTCGCGCTGGGCGCTGCCGCGGGCGGCGGGGGCCGGCTGAGCGCCGAGCGCAGCGCCGTATGGGGGCCCGGGCTGCGCGCCGAGGCCGTGCTCCCCGCGCGCTACTTCTACCTGCAGGCCGTGGACACCGAGGGGCAGAGGTAAGTGCGGCAGCTGTTCCCGCAGACTTTGCTCTTCGCTGATGGGAGAAAAATCGACAGATCGGTCGAAAAGTTACTTTGTTACCTCGGAGGAGTCGTCCGCCTCCCCGCTGCCGGTCAAGATGATGAAATAAATTACGCGGAGGGAAAAACAGGGATTTCTGTTTGCCCTCCTCCGGCATTTACCTTCCCATACCAGGCGTGTGGCAGTGTGACCTTCCCCGAGCTAAGCAGCTTCTGATGTGTTTGCAGGTAACAAATACTAGCAATGGGATGAGATGAAAAAACCTAAAATGCTAAACAGTGAAACATTGGTCCAGGCAAAAATTTATGATTTAATCAGCTTTGTCAAATACTTAACAGTAACTGGGGTGTTTAATTTACAATTTAGCTATGTGAGTGTCCTGCCTATTTTCACTGTTAGAAATACGAGTGTTTCTCTCAAACAGGGTGGCTCCAGATCAGTAAAGTCTTTTAGGGTGTATGCTGTAGACCATTAGGTAACTTCATGGTGGTGGATGCCCTGTCCTTGGAGACATTTAGGGTCAGGCTGGATGGGGCTCTGAGCAGCCTGATTGAGCTGTAGATGTCCCTGTTCATTGCAGGGGATTTGGACTAGATGGCCTTTAAGAGTCCCTCCAACTCGAACAATTCTATGATTCATAGGAATTAAATAGGTAAACTTAGTGTTCAGAAGAAACATGTGGCTTTCCATTTCATCAGTGTACCTTCTCATTTCCTTCCTAAGCAGGGCTGCGTGGCTTTACCCAGCTATCCTTACAGGAATGGACTCCACATTACTCTGATTCCATAGTGATTGCTCCAAGGTTAGGGAATGCTTCTCAATTCCTAGGTCCAGAGAGATGCCTCAGCCACATCTCAGCCCAGTATTGAAATGTGACAAGGTTCTCCACACCTCTTCTGCAGCTTTCTACAGGAGATAAGTCCTCACCTTACAAGCTAGAGAGGAGCTCAGAGTGCTCCAGCCAGACTGTCCAGATTAGGTGCAGTGTGGCCCATGCAAGTCTGGCAGCTCCCAGTTCAACTTATCTTGGACTGCAAATATTTCCAATTGAACTGGCAGCTCTCTTGTAGGTCTGGGCAAATACATAATTGAATTACGTGGTCCTGCTACTGTATTTTTCTCCCTACCAAAACACCAGCATTTGTGATATCCCTTTTTTCCCCTCACAACCTTCCATAAAGATTAAGGGTTGCAAACTTTATTAGAAGTTTAACTTCATTCTTTACTTTTCTAAGTAGTATCTGGAAAAGGAAGTAAACTGGAATTATTTTGCTTCCAAGTATGTTAAAAAAAAAAAAAAACAAAGTACTGCTAAGCTGGTAAAATGAAGCTTGTTCTGATATATATATATACATATATATATATTAATATATCCACCAAGATCCATTTATTTCTGTGCTTTCTACCTTCTTATTTTACAGTGGAGCTATTACTAACGAAGAGCTCCACTCTCCAGGATTTTTAAAGGTACTCTGTTCCCAAGTATTCAAAGCAAAGACTGTATTTCCAACACTGTTCAATATGTAGAGCACCGAGTAATTTTCAAGATATGTTCATGAATATCTGAGTGGAAATGTTTTGATACCTAGTGTTTCTAAGAGCATGACTCACTTGAGGTAACCTGGCAAAATTCTCTTTGGGAAAACCATGTCTGCTTTGCGAACATTAGGATGTGCTGATAAAGACCTAGTGCTGCTCAGTGAAGTCTCTGGAAACCCATCAACTTTAAAAAATAATGGAGAAAACTAAGAAAACTGCTGTGTGTTTACTTCTTATTTAAGCTCTCACTTATTCTCTTGGTAGGTTCACTTCATCACCAGGTGAAAATGCATTCCAGGTGAAGATCACTGCTCCTGATGAACAGTTCACTCGGGTTGGTGTGCAAGTATTGGACAGGAAAGATGGTTCCTTTATTGTGAGATATAGGATGTATGCAAGCTACAAAAGCCTGAAGATAGAAGTCAAAACCAAAGATAAACATGTTGCAAAGTCTCCGTATATTTTAAAAGGTAAGAAGCAGCACTCTGCATAGATTTCATATTGTGGCTTTTCCTCAGAAACTGTCTCCTGGAGTGTTTTCAAGGATTGGTGTAGAATTCTGCAGGGCCTCAGCACTTCTCTGGAAATGTTGAGGACTATCAAATCCCACTGGAATGATGTACTATTTGTAAGTGTCCCACGTGTACTATTCACTATAGTAAAAAGGAGCAAATGCTGTGAATCTAATTCCAAGCAAGTATATGTGAGGGTTCGCACGGAAGCTGATGTAGATAGGCACGACTCCGTTGTAGTAAAAAAAAAAAGCCAACAGCCCATGTCTATTTAGAGTTGCTGAAGATTTGGCCCTAACGTACTAGTGCCCAGTAGACTCTCTTTTCTGATCTCAGTGGCTTTATACTGTGGCTTACTGAAAAAAAAATGTGTTAAATGTGTTCCTAACAGGACCGGTTTACCATGAAAACTGTGACTGCCCTCAGGAGGAGAGTAGTGTATGGCTGGAAGAGATGAGCTGTCCTCAGGTCTTTCCACAGATTCAGAGAGACCTAGCACATTTTCCTGTTGTTGATCCAGATAAGATTGCAATAGAAATCCCACAGAGGTTTGGACAAAGACAGAGCTTGTGTCATTACACCATCAAAGACAATGAGGTACAGTATGGGTTGATCTGAAGTACTTGTGGGGATTTGGTTGCAAGTGATACACTTAGGCTTCTTGGCTGTTTCCAGCTGAAAGGCCTCTTGTTATTTGTTCTTTAAGAAACTTCTTTTGCTGGCTTCTCTGTCCTTGGAACTGAATTCTTTGCAGTTTGTATATAAGCTATTAATATCTGTTCTGCTTTGTAAAATGCTTTTTGTCCATGTTACAACTAGAGCAATCGAAGCACAGTGAAGGCAAATTACTTTTTGAGCAATCAGTATGAGTACTGGGAACAGAACTAAGTCTCTTAAATAGTAGTTCAGTTTTCTGTTCTCTGTAATATTACTGTGGAGTGTTGTGATCATCCATCAGTGAACTACATTGTGCATAACTCTGAGATGGAGAAATACCACCTAGTTCAACTGAGATCAGAGCTACAATTCTCTGTAATAAAACTGTACTTACTTCAGTAGTTTGTTATGGATGTGAGAATAATAGAATACAATAGAAACCAACAGCCAGTTTCTGTTTACATGAGACTGATCTAAAATGTCTACAAAAACAGGCAAAGCATGTCTTCCACCCCACTGCTTTCCCATAATGAATTAGAGAGAGATGTATATAGTGTCCCAGCTGATTAATAAATCTATAAACCATACAATCTGACTAAGTTATTAAAAGAGCTATAAATTGTGTCAGCCATTCTCTGATGTTGAAAACACCACACCAGTAAAATATTTGGGTTATTTTCAGGTTTATATAAAGACCTATGGGGAACATGTTGGCTTCAGAATTTTCATGGATGCTATACTTCTTTCTTTGACAAGAAAAGTGAGTATATCGATATAGTCCTTTATTCTATATGTTCTAATTTATTAGACTTTTGCTTAACGAGTATACTTCAATATAATTTGTTGCTGTTTCTGTTAAAAATCTCTTATTTTCTTGATAATGGAAAGATCAGATCAATTTTCCTTCAGGTTGGAAAGCACTAAAACCCCATCAGTGGCATGTGGGGAAACTCTCAAGCAAAAAGCACTGCACTGACTCTTTTCTAGGAAATATCTGAAAAAAAGAAATGGATTTGTGTACATAGTAACAGAATATAGCAGAGCTGAAGTTTCAGCACACAGAAACGTGGGTAGCAACAGCAATACAAAGATATCAGAGTTGAGCAATATCTATTATTTTTGACTGTAAAAAGACAAAGCACTTGTCTTTCAAAGGAAAGAGACAGGAGCTACTGAAGTATGGAGTTGTTCACCTAAGAATAATCATTACAAATATATTCAGAAGTAATAAACACATTTTTAAAAGCATCTTGAAAGATAAGGCAATTGGTATGGAACAACTTGGGTTTATCATCCAAAAATCAAGTATATTTCTTTCAGGTTGTATAATTTTCTTCTATGACAAATATACACATAAACAGACTAAATAAATGAAAGAAATGTAAAGTAACTTTTTCTTTATGCTCAGAATTAGTATTCTATTAGATAGTGCCACTGAAAGGCAGTAAATCTATTGTGTTAAAGAAGCAAATTTAGCCTGTTGAATGGTTTTGTCACTGAGCATTCCTCAGGGATCAGTGCTGGGACCGGTGCTATTGAACGTCTTTGTAGGCAATGTGAACAGTGGGATTGAGTGCACCCTCAGCAAGTTAGCAGATGACACCAAGCTGAGTGGTGCAGTTGACACCAGAGGAAAGGGATGCTATCCGGAGGGAGCCTGGACGGGCTTGAAAGATGGGCCCGTACCAACTTCATGAAGTTCAGCAAGGCCATGTGCAAGTTTGTGCACTTGAGTTGGGGCAATCCCAAGCACAGATACAGGTTGGGAGGGGAATGGCTTGAGAGCGGCCCTGAGGAGAAGGATTTGGGAGTGTCAGTTGACGAAAGATTCAATGATGCAATGATGTAGATAAAATATAACACATAGCTTTTCTATGCCCGTTGTAACCATTAGATGGCACTGTACTAATGAAGTTAAGTGCCGAAGATTAGAAAGTGTAGCCAACCCTGTTTGAAATGAAGGCATGCAAAACCTTTTCTGTCAGAGTGCGCGCTGAAGACAAGAAGTATTGTTTTGGGTCTTTGTCTTTAGCATTTCTGGGTGTCTTTGCTAAGTCATTAGAGAAAAATATCGTCAATCATTTGGAGGGTTTTTATATTCCACACGATTAATTTCTCTGTAAATTTAATTAGAAAATTAATGAAACTTATTCTAGTCATAGGAGAATCTTGAAATGTTAGACTGTAACCAGCCATTGTGCGTTGAAGAATAAAGGTGTTTTTTGAGGAGAAATGCTTTGAGATATTTATATGTGGTGGGGAGCCAGCAGTGGGTTTTAATTTTATTTTCACATGTGTACGTATATTTTAATTTGAGGATTTGTACCTCCTTTACTTCTGTCTAGGTGAAAATGCCAGATGTAGAATTTTTTGTTAACTTGGGGGATTGGCCTCTGGAGAGAAAGAAACCCCCACAGAGCCTGCACCCTATCTTCTCATGGTGTGGATCCAGTGAATCAAAAGACATTGTCATGCCAACATATGACTTAACAGATTCGGTTTTGGAGACTATGGGACGGTAAGAAATCTTTTAAGTTGTTCGCAAAGTTCGCAGTGAATGGTCTTCCAAAAAGATATTCAAAAAGATATTGTTTTATTTAATTATTGAGACATTGGCACACTGTAGTTAGGCAGTAGGCAAAAGGCCAAATGCAGGGTGCTGCACTTGGATCAGGGCAATCCCAGGTATTTATAGAAACTGGGGGAAGATCTTGAGAGCAGCCCTGCAGAGAAGGACTTCGGGGTCCTGGTGGACGAGAAGCTGGACATGAGCCAGTAGTGTGCGCTTGCAGCCCAGAAGGCCAACTGTGTTCTGGGCTGCATTAAAAGAGCGGTGGCCAGCAGGGAGAGGGAGGTGATTGTCCCCATCTACTCAGCTCTTGTGAGGCCCCATCTGGAGTACTGTGTCCAGGCCTGGGGGCCTCAGTACAGGAAGGACATGGAGCAGGTCCAGAGGAGGGCCACTAAGATGATCAGAGGGCTGGAGCACCTCTCCTATGAGGAAAGGTTGAGGGAACTGGGATTGTTTAGCTTGGAGAAGAGAAGGCTCCGGGGAGACCTCACTGTGGCCTTCCAGTACTTGAAGGGAGTGTATAAACGGGAGGGGGAATGACAGTTTATGAGGGTGGACAGTGATAGGACAAGGGAGAGGGGTTTTAAACTAAGACAGGAGAGATTTAGGTTAGATTTTTCACCCAGGGGGTGGTGAAGCACTGGAACAGGTTGCCCACGGAGGCTGTGGGTGCCCCATCTCTGGAGGCATTCCAGGCCAGGCTGGATGTGGCTCTGGGCAGCCTGGTCTAGTGGTTGGTGACCCTTCACATACCAGGGGGGTTGAAACTAGATGATTATTGAGGTCCTTTTCAACCCAGGCCATTCTATGACAATTCTATGAACTTTGCATTCCTTACTTTTTTATCACCGTAAGAATTACTGATACAATGCACATATGGGTGTACTTACGTCTTACCTTTATCTTTGGTATTTGCCTATTAGTACTGTTAAGTTATTTCAAGTTACTGCACTTAAATAAATTAAAATCACATGTAAAAATATTCCAGAGACATCACCATTAAATTATTTCTTTCTTCTTCAGAGTCAGTCTGGATATGATGTCAGTTCAAGCAAATACTGGCCCATCATGGGAAGACAAGAATACCACAGCATTCTGGAGAGGACGTGACAGCCGCAAAGAGAGGCTTGAACTTGTAAAGCTCAGTAGAAAATATCCGGAGATTATAGATGCTGCTTTCACAAACTTCTTTTTTTTTAAACACGATGAGAACCTTTATGGCCCCATTGTCAAGCACATTTCATTTTTTGATTTTTTTAAGGTAAGCCACTGATCATTTTTGTAGAATTAGGTTCTCAGTGTTTCCCATTATCAAATAACTTTGTAAATATCAGTTATAATAAAATGATTTTAGTTTTTCAGCACAACACCAATGACAAGCATGAATAGGCATCCCTCCACTGGGATTAACTGCTGTGTAGCTCTTAAGATTGAGAATAATGATATTTGATTTACATCTGAAGGTTCTGTAGAACCTTTTGTAATCTAATAACTCCAAGTTCCTTTTTATTTCTTTTTCCTGATTCAGCGATCAGGACTACTAACATAACTAACATAGTGGGAAAATCAGTGGATGAAGTGGCACATCTACCCTCACATCCGAGGATGAGCGTCTAAGAATTCCGGAGAACTTAACTGATGAAGAGGGCATCTCTGTGTACCCTGCACTGTGATGAATTCCAAACTAAATAACAAAAGCTACTTAAAAACTGGTGCTTGCCTAGCCAATCCTACATTTCTCAATATCGGCAAGTCAGTAATACCAGTGCCCTCAGATTAATACAGTCTAACCAAGCTACTTGCTTCTTGTCTGTTAATAACATATGGTCATTTTTTTTCCAGTATAAATACCAAATTAATATTGATGGCACAGTGGCAGCATATAGATTGCCTTATCTACTAGCAGGAAACAGTGTAGTGCTAAAGCAAGACTCCATCTACTATGAGCATTTTTATAATGAGCTGCAGCCATGGAAACACTATATTCCATTTAAAAGTGACCTGAGTGATCTACTAGAAAAACTACAGTGGGCGAAAGAGCATGATGAAGAGGTAAAATATACGTTTAGAAGTACTCAGCAATGTTTCTTACCAAAATAAAGGAAGTAAAAGTGCATTTATTTTTTTTTTTAAACCTATTGTTTCCTTCTGAAAGGACATCAGAATAAGCGTGATGAACTACATAAAAGTAGAATCATAGAATCACTCAGGTTGGAAAAGACCTTAAAGATCATCAAGTCCAACCGCAACCTGACCATACTACCCTAACTCTAACAACCCTCCGCTAAATCATGTCCCTGAGCACCACATCCAAACAGTTTTTAAACACATCCAGGGATGGTGACTCAACCACCTCCCTGGGGAGCCTATTCCAGTGCTCAACAACCCTTTCTGTAAAGAAGTGTTTCCTGATATCCAACCTAAACTTACCCTGGTGCAACTTGAGGCCATTTCCCCTCGTCCTGTCGCCAGTGAGAAGAGACCAACCCCGCTCTCGCTGTAAGCACCTTTCAGATACTGGAAGAGAGCAATAATGTCTCCCCTCAGCCTCCTTTTCCCCAGACTAAACAGCCCCAGTTCCTTCAGTCACTCCTTGTAGGGCATATTCTCCAAGCCCTTTACAAGCCTTGTTGCCCTTCTTTGGACCTGAAGTACTTTTTAAAGGTACATAATACTGCACTTAGTTTGGAAACTATATTGAATTTTGGAGACTGCCTTACTTATAAAGTTAAGAATGCATAAATTTTTGATCCTTTCCATTCATCAGTAAGAGATTTACATTTATCATTTCATGGACAGTTCAGAGCAGGGACTTTTAAACATTAGACAAATATCAACGATAAGTTATCCTAAACTCCCAATGCTATACATGACTCTGGAATCAATACCAGCACACTGAAAGAACTATTTTTACAGAATTGTTAAAAAAAAACTTTTATTATCTTTGACAGGCAAAAAAGATTGCAAAATCTGGACAAGAATTTGCAAGAAACAATCTCATGGGAGATCACATCTTTTGCTACTATTTCAAACTTCTCCAGGTTAGTATATTTTTAACTGCTACCACTACAAAAATAGAAATCCCAGAAAGAGAAGTCACACAACACAGCTGCTGGAAATTGGCCAATCCAGTACTTGAGGCCACAAAGCACGCAGCAACAATTAAGAACTTCAGTTGGTGTATAAACATTGTTTGCAGCTGTTTCCTGTGAAGCTCCTTAAGACTATGCTGGTGGTGTGAGAGAAGCAATCAGGTCCTATAAATCATGATTTAATCTGCAATAATATGTTGCTCACAATGATCAAAGAATTCCATATCAGACGCACACTCCGTGAACCACAGCTGAAAATATCTGTGCATTAGCACCAAGATATTGAAACTGCAGTGAGGCACCCGAAGGGGTTCCTGTCAACAGTTAAGTATCTGCTTACTCTTTCTGTGTCACGGTGTGGATGGAGTAACAGACTGTGTAGCTCTAGAATTTTTATGGAATTATTCAGCTGAGTTGTTGCACTATTTACAACCGAGTATATAACGTAATAAGTTATGAATTGATATCACCTTCCTTTCTAAAACCTAGGAATACTCCAGTTTGCAAGTGAGTGAGCCAAAAGTCAGAGATGGCATGGAGAAAGTGCAGCAGCCTGACGATGACCTTTTTCCATGTACTTGCCACAGAAAAAAGGTATAACGCATAAAGTGTTAAATGTACAGCGCTGAACATATTTAGTTCAGATTCAACCAGACTGGAACAATCATTGCTCAGTACCACATAGTATCTATCAGTTACCAGGCTGTTAATGTCTTAGAAACATTTATTACTGTATTTGCAGGCCTAAACAGTTGAAATTTGAGTTTCCAATTAACTGAAAAATGTTTATTCTTTCTTGATTACAGACCAAAGATGAACTCTGACAGAAAGATTTTTTTTTTTTTTTTTGAGTATTTACCTACATTCAAAATCACTTCTTAAGGAAAGAAGGAAAAATTTAATTAAAACCTCAGTGGATATTATAAAGTTTACTCTGTCATGATCTATATATGGAAGAAAACCAGCCACCACCTATTTCGTTTTTATCATGCAGTAGTGATGGAGCCTTGTTCAAAAAACACTACAATTTTTATATTTTTTTTAAATAAAAACCATGTTTATAACAGTTGTTTGTTACGCTTCTGAGATACTTTTCAAGTAGATACTCTCATGATCTGATAAACTGAGATGGAATATTCAGGAAGGACATGGAGCTCTTGGAACGGGTCCAGAGGAGGGCCACTAAGATGATCAGAGGGCTGGAGCACCTCCTATGAGGAAAGGTTGAGGGAACTGGGCTTGTTTAGCTTGGAGAAGAGAAGGCTCCAGAGAGACCTCATTGCAGCCTTCCAGTACTTGAAGGGAGTGTATAAACAGGAGGGGGAGCGGCTGTTTACGAGGGTGGATAGTGATAGGACAAGGGGGAATGGTTTTAAACTGAGACATGGGAGGTTTAGGTTAGATATTAGGAGGAAGTTTTTCACACAGAGGGTGGTGACGCACTGGAACAGGTTGCCCAAGGAGGTTGTGGATGCCCCATCACTGGAGGCATTCGAGGCCAGGCTGGATATGGCTCTGGGCAGCCTGGTCTAGTGGTTGGTGACCCTGCACGTAGCTGGGGGGTTGAAACTAGATGATCATTGTGGTCCTTTTCAACCCAGCCCATTCTATGATTCTATGATTCAGTATCCTGAGACTAGTTACAAGAATGGTCTGCAAAAATGTCCAGATGAAACCTGTAAATCTATTCCCCACTGTATGCACCCAAAGTGGTCTTTCTCAGACCATAATTTTGTTCCTTCTGAGAGAGGCAATATTCCCAAAGACAATGATGTAAGGTTCATAACGTATTTTTTAATCTGAAGGAAAAATACAGCCCTTTAGAACACTATAGGTGTATTAGATACAAAAACTAAGTTCCATGATTTTTCAAAGATTTTTCCAAGATTTTTCCATAAGTAACATGGAGCACTGACTAGCAAAAATAAACCAGAGTCCCCATAGGAGCAGCCTCAGGCTGGAGCTGGAGCCCATGGAGAGGAGCCTGCAGTGGGGCAGGAGGGCTGTGGGAGCTGCCACCTGTGGGGACTCGTGCTGAAGCAGTGCACTCCTGAAGGGTGGGCCCTGTGCTACCGAGCCATGTTGGAACAGTGCCTGGAGAGCTACAGCCTGTGGGAAACCCACTCAGGATCAGTTTGGGAAGGATGGCATCCTGTGGGAGGGATCCTATATGGAGCAGGGGCAAAGAGAGACCATGGTAGAGCCGAAGGGACAAAATGTTAGGGACTAATGACAGTCTCCATACCATGCTCTCCTGTGTCACTTGGAAGAGGATGTAGAAGGGGGTGAATGGGAGATAGATGCTTAGGTTCAGCTCTGGGGCCCCCAACATAAGGACAAGGAGCTGAGGAGGACCACGAAGATGATCAGAAGGCTGGAGCACCCCTCCTACGGAAAAAGGCCAAGGGAGCTGTTTTTCCACTGATATTAAGGAGCTCAACTTTCATTTTATGAACATACCGATGTCATCTCCAAATCCTGTTCTGATGGACGTAAAGTCAAGTTTAAATTCATCCAATTCTCAAGTTTGAACATAACTCCCCCATCAAAAGTGAGGATTTATTTTCTCTGTAACACTGCCACCTTCAAAGCTGTAAGGCTATTTTATGTTCCTTTAGAAATTGGCTGTAAGCATTCAGATATGTACCATGCTTACTGCATGTTATTTTTGGGAGATCAGCATTCTTGAGGCATCTTGAGATGGACGACTATTATATCTGATTAACATGCATAACTTTCATCTGCCTGTAAGAACCTCCAGGTTAGAACTGCCAGTTCACACAGTTCACAGCCAGTCACACTGTAGCAGCAAGCTGAAAGCCGTAAGAATGCTGAACAACCAGAGGAGGTTTCAGGGAACTCTTGGCAGTGGGGATGAGACAACCACCTCAGAAGACAGCATAAAGATGCTTTTCTCAGGACCAACCCAGCCTTTTCAACTCACAGGTATTAATTCAGCTGATAAATGCATCAAAAGATTTGGTAACAAAATAATATTTGAATATATAAAAGACACCAACAATATTTACTTGGTAATGCAGACAATTAAATATTACATACTTTTCAAATGGAGTTACTAAAAACAGTACTGTCCAGACTAATTTGACAGATTTTCCATCTTTCCTTTAAAATGTTCTTTATTGTCTTGTATATTTTTTACATTCATAAAAAAATATTTACATTTTAGACCTTGGAAAACACTTGTTTTCAAAAACACACCTCCAGCTGACGTGCTGCGTTTAGGAAAAGCCAACTGCAGATATTACTTAGCCACTGCAAGTCATTTGTGCTCCAGTTCAATATTCTCTCTAAGCCAAGAAAAAACTTGTACATTTATTTCTTCCATGACATCATCTTCTGTTCGGCCTTTAACTGCCATCCCATGGTTTGCCTTATCAATCCAATGGATTTTTTTAGGGGCTTTCATTTTGCTTGCCACGCTTTCTAACAATTGCTACAAGGCAAATAAGAATGAGAAAGTTAGAAAATTAGCTGTTAATTGTAGAACGCACACAACCCTCACTTTACCTATGCAAAACATAATCGGCAGCTTTTAAAAACAAAATGGTTTTGCATGTACATTACACATTGTCCCAAATTCAAGCTGAAGTGTTTGAGAACAAAAGATATCTACTTTGCAAGAAACCAAGACAGGAAAACACTGCATTGTGATCACTGCACACCTGTTCTCAACAAAAATAATACTATCATAAATGGCTGACTTGCAGGTAGAACTGCTTTGCTAGAAGAATGTCACGAAAACGTGACAAAGGTAGATTAGTACAGTGGCAGTGCTCAGTTTTTGTGACTTGGAATGGTAAAAACAGAACAGCAAATAACTTGCTCCTTCCACGTGCCACTTAAGTTGTAAAATCTATCGTACTAAAAAAGGACAAAACATTAAAATCAGAATTATTTATTTACAAAAAGATAAGTTTCCTAAAGCAGATGATCAAGCGTGACCCAGACATGCTAAAGAGTAAAAGAAATCAGCTCAGGTTTCTCTAAATCTGATGAAGTTTTCTACCTAAAGCTTCGATCAGAGGAGATATATATTTATAGAACACTGCTAATCAAAGTTACAGCTGCAGATACCACTACAAACATCACTCAGACTCATTCCTGTTCCTCCACACTACGCTGTCACAGCAAGATTTACAAGGATACTCACTTTTTCACACATCTCATCTGCTGATCCTGAAACAAACAGCACCGGGCACCTGATAAATAATAAATCTTCATCCCGGAGCTTGGACTGCAGTTTTGGTCGATGCAAAGGGTACGATAAGCAGATCAGACCCTGAATGAAGTCGTCATTATCACCATCCTGGCTAAGCTGACGTATCACAGAGGCAGCAGCTCGTGAGCCCATGGAACGGCCTTCCTCCCATGTTAAAATAAAGGAAAAAAAGTATATCCACTATCACCTCATCTGCATTCTTAGCGTTAATGACTTATAAAACCAATCGATATGAATGTATTTTAGTGAACTGGTAGTACAAAATGCTAGGTATACTTATCTACTCCGTGAAAAGTACAAATTATAAATTTAACGTTTTTCTGCTAAAGACAATTGTCTGGTTGTAGTATGATTTCATTTAGAAAAGAAAGAAAAAGAAGATAAATGGGCAGGGATCCTCTGCAATACTGAGAAGAACAACAGCCCTTCCTATTGGTGGGCGAGAGGGAGAGAAAGACAGGTCCTACACTACAGACCCCTGGAATTTCAAACAACAATGCAATTACCTTGCATTGATTTTTTTTCAAACAGCCTTAAAATTCATAGAACAAAGTTTTATGCTCCTTACTACCAAAACTAGTCCAGCAACTGCTTATGCACACGTCAAATTTCAACTTAAAAGGAGAAGGAGTAAAAAATAAAAATAAAGAATAAACCTGTAAACATGAGGTCAGTTAATAACACTGAGTGGATATCAAAATATCTCCTCAAAGAAGAAGCATACGAGCTGACAATGCTCTATAATTGAGTGTCAGAAGTGGTTGATTCCAGTGGGATTAACTTGCCTCAGGGCAGATTTGGTTTCGCTTAGTCGGACAACATTCTAAGTTTCCAGTATCAGGTTATTCCTAGTTACCCCCATCTACTTCCCTTTTTCACACAATGTAGCTGACATTCTATCTGCCACTAGAATTATACACCGAAATCTGCTTTGGGAAAATAGCTGTTTACCAGTTAACTGGGATTCTTCAAGAAGTTTAATTAGGAAAGTCTGTGGGGATTATCAGAGAACTCCGAGTTCTATCAGAGAACAGCCTTGCAAGTTACAAGTGATAAGCAAGTTTTCTCCCGAAGTATCTGCAAAACAGTCTTCTGAACTTTTCCCCATCCTTCTAAGAGATCTCCAGTATCACGAGGACAGCGAACAGATCTAGATGATCACACTTCAAATCAAATTCTGTGAAAATGTCAGGCTAGATATTCCCACCTGTGATCCAAGAAGCAGCGTTGTTCAAGCCAGCCATGAGACAACTAAGCTATACACCCATTGTGCTCATCCATCAGTTAAAGAGCTTGCAGGACACCCAAATCCAGATCTCTAAATGGGCTTGGCACCTATGTTCCCACTGCAATCAGTGGACTTGTAGTCAATTTACAAAGATTACAGAGCATTCAATTCATTGTGAAGAAGATGCTCCTAGCTGAACTGCTCTGTCGAGGCAATACTGACCAGTGGGAGTTTTTTCAGCTTGTGCCCGTGTTAGACACCGAGCTTTTAGTGCCTCCTGAAAACTGTCACCCATGTCTGTTCTTTCATTTCTTACCAAAGCAGGACAGACTCCCAAGAATGGAGGAATCGTTTTCATTACAGTCAGTATACAAGAAAATTACGGATAACAAAAACCATACCTGCAAGGAAGACACCTGAAAGCTTATAATCATCAGAAAGCTTCAAGTATTCCTAAAGAAATGCGACAGGAAAGAAACATTACAGTCAAAATTAAGACAGCTAAGAAAGAGGTTGAGCATTTTTGTTTGCTTGCAGACACTAAACACAAAATGGGAAGCACTTTCAGCACTGCAGATTAAACAAGGAACAGTTATTAGAAGTTACTTGCTTTTTTCCCATAAAAATCACCTCATTATATTTTGCAGCAGAAATACAACAAGCAATTTCACGCTAGCTCTCAGCAAAGGATTTCAAACAGCTCTCAGCAAAATTTCAGACACATCATCAAGTTACCAAAACGTTAAGTGTTTCAAGCATTAAGTGTATCAACTTACCTACCTACATACTCTTCATTCACCAAAAATGCAAAAAAAAAAAACCAAAAAAAAAGAGGTAATACAAATATCCAACCCTGAGGCTTAAGGTAACATATTTCCAACAAAAAAACACTTAAGAGACAGTCAGACAGAACAGATAAAATCCAGCAACATTTTTTTCTGTTTTCAAGTGGAAATTGGATGTTATCTTAGTAGAGGTCCTTAAGTTACCTTTACATATCAGCATATTAATATAAACTCAACGACAACACCGTGCAAAAAAAAAAAAGAATAGAAAACAGACCCACATTAAAGCTAGCAAAGTCCAACTTCAAGGTAACATACAACTATGTAATATAATTACAATGACATCATGCAAATTAATTCCTTAACTGAACTTAGTTCTACAATGGAAGTGTCTGATGCCAGATACAAAGCGCTCAAGCTACCTTCTTATGCCCTACTAAAAGTAGCTAGATAATCACGGGAGCATTTCCACTCCCTCCTCCACGCTCCAGAACAAGAGACTCTAGGCTGATATTACTACAGCAAAACATTGCTCATTTTAACAAAATCTGGGTATAGAAGAACATTTTAAATAATGCAGTTGCAGCAGAAATAGATGAACATGGCCATATAACAATTTAAATTGATTTTGATATCAAAGACTACTTAGATTCTAGGGATCTCATACACTACATTCAACTACACCCAACCCCTTGCCTCAAATTCTCCTGCATCTGTCCCCTACATATCTGTCCTCCTGCATCTGTCTCCTTGAAGTCTTCTCTCATTCCCAAACCTTCAGAGATCCAGAATTCCCAGCTCAGCTTCCTTCCTCTGAAAAACCTCTCCTAAGGCCATATATTTTCACTTACTCTCCTTCTCCTCAACCAAATCTTTCTGTAATACCTACCTCCCATTTCCACCCTAATCAAATTCTTTCATTTTTCCCACCTACAGATTTCCCCATAGAACATCCTTGCCCTCTTCAAATACTTCTCTCAAGCTTGTCTTTCTCTCCTTGAGCTCATATGAGAATTGTCCCTGCTCTTTTTGCACATGGGCACAGCTCCAGTTAGCTAACTGTATCAGCTAACTATCACTTCTCATCTTCCCATTGTTGCTTGACTAATCTCTGCTGGTAACTTAAGAAACTCAGAATCAGACAGAGTGTAAATACATTTATATATTTTCATATACATGTAAACTCCTTACATCTATGGATCTAAGCTTTGGCAGAATTTGGTCACTTCTTACCACAACTGTTTTGTAAGCTTTAGCTCTGTAAGCAACGTTAAGGCCTTTACAAGTAAACCGCAGGCACAGAATTCCCTGTGATGCAAGGTAGGCTGCCAAAGAAACTAACTGAGGAAAATTCATATCTCCTCCAGCTCCATGGGTAAGAATCACTCCATATCTTAATTTTTTCTTCGGGACATTAAAGATTGCATCAAGTTGTTTGTTTCCAAAAGGTATTTTCACTTTAACCTACAAATGAAACAGAAAAAAAATGTCATTAGAAGAAAAAATTATTTTTCCAGTCTGCACATTGTGATGAAGAATACTGGATAATAGTGGGGGAAGAAGATTACAAGTTTACTCTTATTCCCTCTGTTTAAGAGTACTAGATGAGTAACTACATATGGCTGGACTGGCTCTGAGCAACCTGATCTAGCTGTAGGCGTCCCTGTTCATTGCAGGGAAGCTGGACTAGGTGGCCTTTAAAGGTCCCTTCCAACTCAAAGGATTATACAATTCTATGAAAAGACTAAACTGGAATATTATAGAAAATAATTTTGAATGCACTAGTTTTAGATATTACAAGCAATCATAAGAAAATAACAAATAAGTGTTTTTTTTTCCATTAAGTATTCAATAACTGGTGACAGACGTCACAGGTTTCATACGTGTTTGTAACTGAAATTCCAAGATGAACCAAGGCACTTGCTTTTTCACTGGCATCCAAACCCACAGAAATGTAAAACACAAAGACACATTCCAGCAAGTGTTTCCAGGATGCACAGCAGTAACCGCTCAACAAAGAGGCAGGCTGCATACTGTCACAGACTGATTTTTCCCCAGGAACAGGAGAGACACAACCTAGATACAATCAGCATCACGCTGCCAGAAATCTTCCAGTCCAGACAGACACATGGACAAGCTGATGATGATTTTCACACAGAGGATGGTGACACACTGGAACAGGTTGCCCAAGGAGGCTGTGGATGCCCCATCCCTGGAGGCATTCAAGGCCAGGCTGGATGTGGCTCTGGGCAGCCTAGTGGTCTACTGGTTGGCGACCCTGCACATAGCAGGGGGGTTGAAACTAGATGATCATTGTGGTCCTTTTCAACCCAGGCCATTCTATGATTCTATGATATGAAAGACCAGCTGACAAAAAGAGGACTGGAGAGCATACATGCCACCATATACACTAAAACTCTCAAAGTAAAGGGAAGCAAACTGGGGCTGGGATGAAAAGCCTGTTCTGCTCCACAGCATGCCCTACTACCACTGTTGCCCAAAGGCTCTCCTTAGCAAAGGGCAACAGAGGGACCACAGTGAAGAAGGTGACCGCCTGCTGCGTCACAGAGCTGTGACCCACACGGCTTCCTCATCACCTGAATGCATACATAGGATGCCACAAGGAGGACAGGCCGCATGAAGTGCATGGTTGTCAGTGGTCACGTTTGTATGTACAGAGAGTGACAGAGGTATGAACGCCCAGTGCTTCTGCTTCTTGTCTGCTGGAACGTTGCTCCGAAAGCTCCCGCACACGCGAACCTGACACTGCTCATTTCAGTTTCTTTCCACCAATTTCAAAGGGTCAAGACAAAAACCGCCGCTCCGGGCCTTAAGCGCCGGAGAGGAGAGGGAGGAGGGCCGGCCATACCTCTGCGTGCCCGCTCATTCCTCTCCGAGGGGCGGAGGTAGGTCCAACCTAAGGTTAAGACGCAAGCCCAGCCGAGACTCCAAACACCAACCAGCAGAACAGCACAGCGCAGCACGAGCATGCGCTAGCGGCCGCACGCCCGAAGCAGGAAGAGCGCATGCGCGGAAGAAGTCCCCCGACGTGATCCCACCCCACGTTGAGTGACAGCTCGCCTCCTCCCCCATCACCTTCCCCACAGGCGGTGCTGCGGTGTTTGATTGGCCCGCGGGCAGGCCCCGGGCAGCTTTTTCGTGTTGAAAGATAGCAGCTATACGTTTAACGCAATGCTTGTGGTAGTTATGTATTAAGTATTTCACGGATATGTTCAAAATAGTGTTCTAAAATTGCCTGGCAAGCTAGGGATCATTGGTCAGTTTGCTTTCATTACCAATGTACAAAATGCATGTAGAGTAGAACACATTCTCAGCTGTTCGGAGGTGCCATCCCAAATGGATCCACGTTCACCTGTTAGAAAACAAACGTGCTGTGCCTTGTGTGCTGAGTATTTCTTCTCAGAAAGAGTGGTGAGGCAGTGGCATGGGCTGTCCAGGGAGGTGGTGGAGTCACCATCCCTGGAGGAGCTTAAGAACTGTATGTGTGTGGCACTGAGGGACACAGGCAGTGGGCATGGGCTGGTGGTTGGACTTCATGATCTTAGAGGGCTTTTCCAGCCTTAACACTTCTGTGATTCTACACTGCTGCCAGTGCTGCCAGCTGGGTGTTACTAAACATTGACCCAGGTATTCAGTCCTCCTGAGAAGTCCATCTGTAACAGCAGACAGGAAGCCTTACTCGTCTAAACTCCTTAGTCCACCTACCTTATTTCTCCTGCTTTTGATTATTCACTTTCTGTTTTTAGAGCAGTCCTCGTGGAACATGTATCACATTAAATCTCTCCACGTTTAACTCCTTTCCACTGGAAAACTGTTTTCTTATGCTTTCCATATCTGGTATCAGATCGCTTCCTATTTTCTCCATCATTTTCTTAACCCCATTTTCATTACAGTACTTAAAACTCTTCTCTGCATATACACAATGTTCAAGGTAGGCTAGCTTAATATCCAGTACAGTCCTGAGCTGAGGAAGGAGGGCTGCTGCCATTCTGTAGCCTCTGGCCCTTGAGAGTACAGTCATCCTGACTTGGTTTTGCTGCACTTTTTCTGTAATTGCTGTCCTTCTGGAAGATAAGGATCCTTCACTATGACACAAGGGTTGATAATATTTCAGAGGCTAGGAACTTGAATCAGAAGTAGGTATATTAGATTCAAACTTGGGAATATGTATTTATAATGGATGCTTTCTGTTTTCATGAATTTCTGTATATTTAATGAATACGTTGATTAGAATTACATTCACATGTAAGGAGTTTAAGGGTTTTTTTTTTTTTTTTTTTTTTTTTTTTTTAATTAACTTTTGTGCCATAAGGCAACTCTTCCTTACCTAGCTACTCAAGGTTAGGTTCCAGTGTTTTTAGGGGAACATGTAAGCAGATTCTGATTGATTTTCAAGTATGCTGAGTAACTCCTCTGAAATCTAAGTGTTCACGACCAGGGGTCTTTAAAATTAGACAATTTTTCTTTACATGCTTAAATTTCATTTCATAACTTTAACCTTCCATCACTTCTGGAAATAGAAGTTTATTCTCAAAACAATATATGATGTGCAATAATCTAAATTTATCATCAAACATGAAAATTATGACAGATACGTGGTTTGACATGTGTCACTGAGAATATATGTTGTGTGTTATAATAACATATACACAGCTGTAGGCACCTGTGACAGATTTGATATGCCAAAGACAGCTGGGTTTGAGGAAACAGTGGCTGTTTATCAAAGAATGACATTATCCAGAATCTAAACTTGGGACTTGTTAGATTTTGGGACTGCATCACACAGATGCTTATATTCTGCAGTTAGTAATGTCATCTGCCAACAAAGTCAGTGAGCTTCTTGGTTAGAGCTTCATTTGAGACTAATCAGAAGGTGAATTACTCAAGCTGAGCTTAAACCTTTTCTGCTAGTGGTAATTTTGGAATTAATAAATAAGCTGTTGTGTTTATTGGATGATTTGTTCATTTAGCATTGAAAACATCACTGTTTTGTTGTTTTAGTTTTTATTGTGATCTCAGCTTACCCATTGCATCCATCATTAATTAGATGCACCAGACTCTTGGGGAAGACTTTTGGCTTTATAAGTGTAGTGCTAAACAGGGGGGCTATGCTTTGAGTAGAGATGTGCCATCAAACACAAATTTTGGACCCTATACCTTTCTCTTGGTCTTTATGAGGGATTTTGTGTTCTTTCATTATTTTTGATAAATGCAACCACTTCATTTTTAAATAGCAGCTGCTACATACAATTCATTAGTACACTGAGCTAGGGATTGCTGGCAGGAGGTAGTCCTGGCTATTCTTTCCTTGGCTGTCAGTAAACTGACCTGGCTAGGAAACAGTGGAACAAACTTTTCTGCTCCCACTGCTGCATCAGAAGAATTAATACTTTTGGCATGCTCATCTGCGAATGCTAAACTCTGTTCCGTACATGTTTTCATTCTGAAATGTCACTCCATTTCTGTCTATTGCTCATAATCAGATAAATAAGCACATTTAGGAATGGTAACAAACACTATTGTCACTGCTAGGATTACCTTTATTTGAACATTATAAGAACATTAAGATATGAGACTCTTTAACATTTAATTCTCACTCCAAAAAAAAAAACTAATGCCCCCTGCAGTCTTGTCTTCAGCAATCTAAATGAGTTACCTATTTAGATGTTACTGCTACTTATAATTTTAAACACTGTGTTACACACCCTAAACATGAGAACTCAGTACATTTTTCTTCTCATTGTAAGTTCCTAAACCATTTTCATTTCCATTAATAAACTGATTCATTCCAAGATACAGAGAAATGACATTATGGACTCTCTAACTTTAACTCAGACAAAATCACTTAGATTAGAAAATTGTCTTTTATTTATTCCTAAATTGTCAGAGCATAGGCTGTGTAATCCTGAGCATGCTACAGATGTCTATCATATCTTCCACAGTTACCATTTCTCCGGATCATTTATTTCATTTATGAAAACCATTGAATTAGAACCCTGTTATCCAAAGTACTCTATCAACCCCTCTCAGTATCATGTCACCTGTCAACTCTACCATCAACTTGGTTCTTACAAGCGTGCTTCGCATTTTTCAACAGCTACCTGCAAAGCAATGGTGTCAATGATCACTTCTCCACTTCTTTGTGTTCCGTAGTTTTAGTTGCAAAATTTATGAAAGTGGTGAGTAGAAATTTGAATAATATATGGTGACCAGTCCAAGATGCTCTTTGAGTAAGGCTGAAACACCTCATCTGACAGTGCTGTTTCTATCTTGGACTGGCATCAGTCAGCTAGAACTCAGCTGAGATTAATGGGTCAAAGCAGATATAAAATCATATAGAAATGGCTTTTAAAGCAACTTCAAAGTCTTTGGTAGTCTGGAAGAGGAGATTTGGGAATGCTGCAGATAGTAATATGTTGTACGTGTGGATCATTTAAAACCAACAAGTTAGAAGAGGAGAGGGCAGAAAGCAGAAGAGAAAGTAGAATATGACTAGCGTCTCCAACAGTATTCTCTTAGAGTCATGAACCACAGGACCACTCAGGCTGAAAGGGACTCCGGGAGGTCCAACCTCCTGCTCAAAGGAGGGCCAGCTGCAAGATCAGGCCAGGTTGCTCAGGGCTTTGTTCAGTCAAGTCTTGAAAACCCTCAGGGACAGAACCTGCACAACCTCCCTGACCAAATTTTTCCAATACTTAATTATTTTCCCTGTGAAATTGCCTCCCTGTACATCTGTAGTCTTATAACCCTGAAATTGCACTGTGTTTTGTCTCAGGCCGCAGGCTGGGTGTTAATTTACTAGCACAGGACTCAAGGCTTGTCAGGGCTTTGTCTGGACTTGTCTTCACCTTCCTGGGCATTTGTTTTAGCTTGTAGCAACAAGTATATAACAAACAAGTGATCATTAACCAACCTTGTTTTAGCTTTTTATAAGCTTTGTAAATTTGTGTTGTGTAAATTTGTTGTCACATAGCTTTGTGCTAGTATAGCAGTGATAAGCAGTTGTTTTGCATAGGTTGAGCTATGATTTTATTAAAGTGCACTGTACGGGAGTGCAGAACTGACAGCAGGGGCCTTCAGAACACAGACAGGAGAATGCTGGAGGCGCCAGGGCTATAAACAACTCACAGATGGCAATTACTGGGCATCAGAGAAATGCAGTTATGTCAAACAGTTTAGCGATATCAGAGGCAACAAAGACATAGATAAAACACACCATAAGTGGTAAATGTAGGTGTACTGGGGAATAACAGACTTATGAAGGGAGTGTACAGTGTGTTAGCAAACCTATAAAAATAACTTCGAGTGAATCCCAAAGTGAGAAAGAGGGTATCAACAACACTCTGAAAGATTTGAGATAGCGACCTCTCACATGGTATCACTCTTGACTGAGCGAATGCTTTCACTTAATAAACAAACATTGCCTCTTTTTAAGATTTGTATGCTTATGTTTGCTGGCACAAGAGCAGTTTGGGGCACTATCTCATTGCAATAAATGTTTTATCTCTATTGTATTAAGTTACTTTTGTAGGCCTTTTTACTGCTGAAGTGGTCACACAGAACTGCAGCAAAAATACGTCTTGCAAAAATGTTTCATCAGATTTTGGAGTGCTATTCACAGATGCTATATGTCTGCCTACAAAGTTCAGAATAGAAAAAAAAGGCCATCTTTGGCTGTCAGAAAACTGCCTAATTACCATTCCCATGTCATTACTGGCATTTTCCAATATCCTTATTCCCATGGTTGTCCTTTTGGGATCAATTTTTCATCCTGAATATCATTTTGTTGTTTTTAGACTATTTTACTATCCTTTCTAAGTCCTCTTTATCATTTCCTACTGTGCATTCTTTTTTTCCTCATATTCTTCATCTCAGCAAACCACAGATATAATACGCAATGTATATTTTCTCATCTCCCAAGTAAGGAAAGACTCTACATAAAGCTAAGCCTGATAACATTTTCTCTGATACAACACTGAATGTGTCCTGACCTATTTATTTTTTAAGCTTATTGCTCTGTGAAGTTAATCCTGTCAGGTATTCTGACTTCTACTTTAAGTAATAGGATGCATGTCGAAAAATCTGCCTTCCTTTTACAAGGCTTAGTGCCAAGTGGTATTAATCGCTTCCATGAAATTCTACAGGGGCAGAATCCACATGACAACTTTCAGCTTCAGAAATGCTTGGCACTTCTTTTCCTCAGCACTTATAAATCAATAGATTATATGACATGAATGCTTAGAAGAAAGACAAAACAGGACTTCATCCACAGTGAATACTTCGGAGATCCCATAGTATCACACAGGTTTTATGTATGAGGGACCAGTCGTCTCAGTTTTAACCTCTGAATTAGACAAGCAGCCTTGCCTTGATCACCTTGTTACTTTAGCTAAGCCAATCATTTACTTTGGGGACTGTATCAAAGATCACAGGTCCCTCACATGTCTCCTCTGCAATTAATCTCATTAGATGAAAAACAACTCAAAAAAAGTTCATTGCACTTTAGCCTTTTGTGAAAATGCTAAGGATAGTAACATTACACTTTGAAGTTAAGAGAACATATTGCCATAGGAAATTTGTATGTCTTTGCCAATGGCAGCAAATCAGAGGATACCTGAGCAATGACATCAGGCACAATGACCCTGAGGTTAAGAGGCAAGCTAGTGATAAAATCAGAAGGAGGCAGGCTTGGCAAACTGCATCGTGCGTATGCCAACTTGGTCTGGTGCACGCAGCAAGACTTTGGCCTTCTGCTTTATAGCATGATGGACAGGAGCAGAACTGATGAAAGGGGTGGTGAAAAGGGGACTTGGAAAAAGATCATCTACAGGTTGGAATTTATAGTGCTATTTATTTTGTAGTTTAATTGCTGCTTTCAGTCATTCCATTTTTATATACTCCAAAGGGATATTTTCTCCATGTGGTGGGGTTTTTTTTTTAATTTTTATTTTTCTCATTTTCCAAAGTGAATAACTGAAAAGTTTCTAGGCAGTGAGTTTAGAATTTTGCGCCTTAAGATAGCAAGTCACTTCCAGATTAAGGGAGACCTATCAGTCCTCAGTTTGGACTGAGGTCGGGTAGACCAGTGTTGTACTATTTCAAAATCGGTCTTAGGATCCAATGGTGTCAGATTGTGCTTGTAAACGTTTTATTCTCTTGGATGCTAGATTCTCTTTGAGCTCTTGACCCCATCCAAATGCTGGGCTGAGATTACAGGCCCTCACATGGATTGTACCCAATCCAAACCAAAAGTCATGTAACAATTTTTATCAGCACAGAAGGAGATCAGATTAGTGAACTGGTGAGATCTGTCAGCTATGTTGTCAAAGGAGAGTTGAAAAAAACTAATGCTTATGTGTCATTTTTGCACCATTGCATCATTCTGTTAAAACTCTTACAATTTTTATTTCAGTTTATTTTAGTGGAATCCATGAAAGGAGATGCAGCAGAGCTTTATCTCTGTAGATGCTTTGACACACCAAAAGGCTGTGCTGCCATTCAGCGAGACCTGGACAGGTTGGAGAGATGGACAGGGATGAACTCTATGAGGTTTAAGAAGAGAAGATGTTAAGCTCTACACCTGGGGAGGAATAACTGCATGCAGCAGCACAGGTTAGGGGCTGACGTGCTGGAAAGGAGCTCTGCAGAAAAGGACCTGAGTGTTCTGGTGGGTAACAGGTTGGCCATGAGCCAGCAGTGTGCCCTTGTGGCCAAGAAGGCCAATGGCATCCTGGGATGCATTAAAAAGAGCATGGGCAGCAGCAGGTTGAGGGAGGTGATCTTCACCCTCTCCCTGTCCTGATGAGGTCTCATCTGGAGTACTGTGTCCAGTTCTGGGCTCTGCAGTTCAAGAAAGACAGCGAACTTCTAGAGAGAGTCCAGCAGAGGCCTACAAAGATGATTAGGGGCCTGGAGATCATATCCCTTATGGGGAAAGGCTGGGACTGTTTAGCCTGGAGAAGACTGAGAGGGGATCTTATCAATGCTTACAAATATCTAATGGGTGAGAGTCGAGTGGGCAGTGGGCACAAACTGGAACATAGGAAGTTTCATCTGAACATGAGGCAAAGCTTCTTTACTTTGAAGGTTACAGAGCACTGGAACAAGCTGCCCAGGGATGTTGTGGAGTCTCCTCTGGAGATATTCAAAATCCACCTGGATGCTTTCATCTGTAACCTACTCCAGGGAACCTGCTTTAGCAGTGGGATTGGACTAGACAGTCTCCAGAGGTCCCTTCCAGACACTATGGTTCTGTGATTCTGTGATATCACTGTGGTTGTGACCTTGTAAGTGGTAGGGCATTTTTCTAGGACCACAGAATCAGAAACCACTTAGGTCATCTACTTCTTTACCTGCAAGCGCAGCAGTGGCCCATTTCAAGTCTGAATATTTTGAAGCCTTGTATCTCCAGCACTAACTTCATGATGCCACTTCTACAGCATATTACCAGATTTTGCATGTGATAATCGGGTACCTTGATAATTATTCTTTGCTGCAATGTCCTACTGGCATCTCTGTTTTTTCAGAGGATTAAAACCACACTTTCCACACCTTTGGAGCTCTCGTCAGAGTGCTGTGACATTATTCGCTATGAATATCTTGTGGACTACACATTGTCTAAATCCTAGATATGATTTTTTTTTTCACCCACTGCTAAACATAACAGCATATCA
Source organism: Pavo muticus (assembly GCA_016647715.1). Classification (NCBI taxonomy): domain Eukaryota; kingdom Metazoa; phylum Chordata; class Aves; order Galliformes; family Phasianidae; genus Pavo; species Pavo muticus. The sequence continues at coordinate 1,069,324 of JACDJE010000242.1, read as the reverse complement.
GATGTGGCACATTCCATGACTGTTTCCTTTGTACCATTTACTGTTCCCATAGTCAAACTGGGCACAGCACTTCTCTCTGGAAAGTATTTGCATGCTCCTCTTTGTACCAGATGTGTTGAGATCTATCAGATGCCTTTCTGGGCAGCAAAGGCCCACCACTTTTCCTAGTGCATGGCACTAGGAAGAAGTGGGAGTGGAGAATCACCTCTATACAATGCCAGCAAGAAAGTGGAGAGGACCCCAGGAGAAAAGCAGAGATCGTGGCCTTTTATCTTACAGAATGCATCAGCCCTAATCCTGCTGCATGCATTTTAGCTGCATCCACTGTGAATTTCCTGTGTTATGAAGACTTTGAGAGGAGTTTTCTCCTTCATCATGCACAAGACAACAAAAGCTGACAAGGTCCTTACCTGGCCACAGTATAACCCTCTCTGGTAACAGCAGGATCTGCTACTGTCATGGCACGTATCTTCAACTGAAGGAAAGTTTGATGCTCCACACTGACTTCAAACCATGCTGTACCACAGCATGCTTGTTCACTCTTGCACTGATCAAGTCCACTTGTTATTTTCACATATTTCATGTAAAACTATCTAAGAACAGGGGCTGTAAATGGAGGAGTTGTAAATACATTCCTTCCCAAATAAAGTCATCAAAGAATTACGTCTCTTTTGAAATAAAATCAATGACTATTTAAATACTTTGACCGCAACACATTGTATCAAGGTAACACAGAGAATCTTAGAGACTCACACAATAGGTCTATTTAAATAATTCCTTATATCCTGAGCTATATCTATATCAGTGAATGAGGCAATACCAGTGTATACCCTCAAGCTGATAATCATTTTCTATTTAACTGTTGGTATGAGCCTTGGCACAGTTCTGGCTAATGCCAACTAGCCTTCTTCCAGTCATAACTTGGGACATAGCATGAGGATGAGGTTACCTTGTTTTTTTTTGCAGAGAAAGAGATGAATGTCCTGGTTGCTTTCCATATCATTTCACCTATCTTTTGAACCTAAGCCCAAGCTTTTTATTTACCAGAATGGACATAATCACTGATGAGGTAATTTGTCATTTCTGTTCTGTTGATATCTGACATGCACTCTAGTAGCTGTGGAAAACTTCATTATGACAGCAGTAGTCATGCTTGCAGAAACACAGCTCCAAACAGGGGAAGGAAGAGATTGTGCCAGTTCAAACAAACTATGTAATCTGTTAAGTCCTTTCAGCCCCCTCCCTCCCCGTAAGCTTATATTAAAGAACATCATTAATATGGTGTTTGTTTCCTCTCGCCGAGGAGAAATGTGCAACTTTGTGTCTTCTTTTGAAATGGATTGTTTTCTAGTTGCACACACAATGCAGGTTATTACATATTTATTTTTGTGTTTGTATGCTGAAGTATCTATGTGCCAAGTTCCAGTCACAGGGCTTGTCTGTATAGTACTGAAAAATGTCTAATAAAGTTTAATACTGGCTTATACTTAAGTTCCATTCTGAGTTTGGGAAATGTCCCAAGGAAATTAATTACAGCAAGTCAGCAACCGAACTGGCTGGCAGCCCTCTTTATTGGGTACACTGACAACTGTGTGGAACCAAGCAATGACTTGCAGATCTTGCCAAGAAGTATCTCTAGCCCTTTGGTCAAACACCTCAAGACTCTGGGAAGATGGAGGTTTCACAGCTTTTTGGAGATTTACTCCTTTAAATTCTTGTGCTTATGGGTTCTTCGTTCTGGCCACCTTTTATAATAATACTTCAAGTATGCCACCAAAGTGGCAGCCATGCTCCTAAAGCCAATAAATGTTACAAGTTTGGTGTTCGTATGGAAAGCCTATTGCTGGCTCTGGACACAGGAGCACATGGTCTTCCTAAATCCTAAGGAGTTATTGTCTTAGCCAGAACTGCAGGAGTGTAATGTGTGTAGTCTACATCTTAGAGAGGAGGAGAAACTGCTGATAATAGCAAAGGAACAAAATGACTGAAATGTTAGTAAAAAGGTCCTCCCTTTACCAGTTTACTTTTCCCAATTTCAACAGAGTATAAAAATAAGACCACATGTTTGGAAGAAACATGTACATTTATATATCAGCAGATCTCTCAGCAAATGATAGAAGGATTTTCCAAGCTGCAAGGATTGGTTAGAACATCTTGAGCATCACAGCACCACAGGAATCATTGGTAATGTTTTCTACACTGCGAGGATTGGTTAGAACATCTTGAGCATCACAACACCACAGGAATCATTGGTAATGCTTTTCACACTGTCCAGTGAGTGAGTACAGATGGAGACTTGCAATGCATACCCATTGATGGGCTGTGTTTGCAGTCAGGGTGCTAATATCGTGTTTATTGGAGACAACAAAGCGTAGCCGAAAAAGAAAAGAAAACAAAAGAAAATCAAACACCACCTCCTTTCATGCTAATATTTCTACCATTTATTTTTGGCCAAAAGCTTTATGGGGTGCATTTTCAAATATCAGGACATGGGGATATCCACAGGTATATGCACATATGCTTACATGCATATAAAAATAAATTTTTAGGGTTTTAAGGACATTTTTAAAAAACAAACAAACAACAACAAAAAAAAACCTTATACAACTGTTGCTTTCAAATTCATGATGTTGAGCCTGTGGGAAGAAATTAACTTCCCCCTGAACATCATAACCCAGAATTTAAGTACCATTAATGCCCTATTTTGAGAGTTTAAATAGCACTAGAAGTTGCAAGGGGAGGAGGTAGAGTTCATTCACTGTGAAGTAATGCTTGTGTTAATAGTTACAGGTGGAGTGACCGGGAATCCGTGCCTGGAAGTGTGTGATCTTGCTGATTTCAGTGCCCTCTCTGGAATGCTTTGAAAAATCTCACATGACAGCTTTGAGGATTGCTGGATCTCTTGCTGGTCAGGTGCTCATTTTAGAAAATTATTCTTTGGGTACTCCCTGGAAGGCAGAAAACTCCGTCAAAACAACATTTAGAAGGGAAGAAGCAGAGGTGCTGCAAAACCAGGCAGAGGTATGTCTTTAGCACCCTCATTTCAGAGCAACCCATAAGAAGGACCTCTAGGTTAGTAGCATAAAAACAGTACTATGCTCCATAGGACATGGAGCTCAGCTTGAGTTGTTTTGTTCATTTGTGGGGTAGGTTTTGAAGCCCAAGCTGAACCCATGATGCCATGGGTAGCTAGCCAACAGTGCTTAGTGTAATGAGCTTGAATGTGTGTCCACAGGGCAGAAACACAGATCCAGTATCTCCCTGTTATCCCCATCCTTTGGGATCAATCAGTCAGTAATATATAAATAGATGTCTTTGTGCAAGGGACACCACTTTTACAAAAGGCATCTAAGTGTGTGACTTAGGCAAAATGTGTATTCCAAATCCCAAGAATGCAACCATGACACATCCTCTCATGCACTGCAAGTTTTCCAAATAACCTCAGAAAATGCCTGCATCTTGGCAGGGCTGCATGTGTCAGTAGTTGTGTCCTAGGTTTGAGCATTCAGAAGCTGCAAGTTGTGTGTTCACTGGGGAATATGCTTTTTTAGATATACTCCTCACATCACTCTTAATATACATAGCGTTGGTAGGCAGCCTTGTGAGCAAAAAGTAGGCAGACCAAGGAATTTGCTCTGTTGATATCAAATCATATCTGAGGCCGTATTTGATATAAGAGCAGTCTAGATGTAGCACAACTCTCTTCTGTGCCCTCCAGACCCACTTCCCTAACTGTTCATGTCTAGATGTGGAGGAGCCTCCCACACTGTCATGTCAAAATCCCAAATCGTAGTTTGATGGTACCTGGCCCAGTAGAATAGTGAATCTTGAAATGATGCCAGAATACGATCAGCTGGATCGTGTCTTATATCTCTAGTTCCCTGGCTGGATCCTTCTTTCCTTGGTGAATGAGCATGCATTGTCATGTCCACACCAGCCTTAAGTGTTGTTACCTGTAGGTCAGGAGCATAGCCAGGCACTTTTCCCTTGTCATGTAGTTTTAAGGAATGGTCCAGCACCTGCCCCTTCTTTCTTTTTCCTTTCTTCTGTGTTTGGAAAACTGTGCTTATGTGAAGGTCATCAGAACAAGGCTTGACTGTTGTTAGTGGAACAAGTCTTTGAAATTTCAGTTTCCATTTTCTTCTGACTTCCAAGAGTCAAAAGCATGTAGTTTGGCCCCTGATGAGACAAGATGTCTGTATCATATTGTAAGGTAGAAATGTAAGGTTATCATCCCTTCAGTTTGTCTGCCTCTGCGAATGCCTATTTGAGCCTCTTCCTGCTTTCTCCTGTATTTCTAAAATGTGTTGCTTTGAGGTGTTCCTGTAGGAAGTCTTGCTGAATTCAGGGAACCAAATAGGCAAAAAGCTAGAGAAGTGTATGACTCTTTTTCTGCCCCATGGGACTAGTTTTCTGCCCAGTCTGTTTTCTGCACCAGCTCATTGTGGTGTCACAGAAGGAGATGGGAGCAGCCTAGCCTCACAGGTAGCAGTTCCCAAAGGGACAGCACAGCTTCCATCACCCTTGGGTTGCACATGGGAACACAACGTAAGGCACAACATCTCCCACTTTCTCCCAGGGCAAAGGAAGGAACAGCAGCTCAGCTGACAGCTCAGCAAGGCAGAGAGACCCCAGACTTCTATTAGACAGTGAAGAAAGCACCTATGTTTGCATGTGCCCATAGCAGATTTTATTTCATTGCTGCTTGTTTTGGAAAGTTGGGAAGTGGACTGTCCCCAGGATATTTTTGACCATGAAGGCTTTCTAACTCACCAGTAACTTAATCCTCACAGAGGCAGGGAGATCCTAAATACCAGTCTGCAAATCTGATGCCATTCTTTACTCAGCCATTTTAGTTCACGTAACATAGCTCACCATGAATCCTGAAAACTGCAAGTAGAAAAAGACTTGCTAAATATATGTCAAATAAACACGATAAAAAAATGGAGAAAGAGAAATTTTGTTGCCAAACCTTTGTGAGTCCCAGATATTGATTAAGGTAATTTTAGTTTTTTTCATAAGTACCAAACAGTAATTTCCTCTTTCTCATTCATTAGCAAAACCTTCCTATGCACAATATCCCTTGTTCTTTGGAAGAATATCTGCACAATGAAAACAAACAAACAAACAAACTGTTTTCAATTTAGTGGAAAACACATCACATCTCACAGTAATTTTATTTATAGCATAGTTAACAAAACCACCCCTCCCCCAGGAACAAAAATCTCTCAGGATAATGGAAAGGCAGCCCTCACTTTTTCCTTGGTTGCAAACCTCATTTTTTCCTGTAGTTGGATGTTAGCTTCTCTGACACTGTGACAGATATCACAGACGATGTCCTGGCACCATTCTGACTGATCTCCAGTACAGGCTATGGCAGTGCTTTAACTTGTGCTTCTAACTTCAGGTGTCAGTTTCCTGAGGAAGGACCATGCCAGAGTATTTCCTCTTTGATCTAAGGTGTGGGGAGAGGAATCAGACGAGAGTTGGCCTGATGGTCTCTGGCCAGGTCAGGTAGCTAAATTCTGTGTGCTTCCTGGTGCTGTGGGGTCTCTGCTGCGGAGTTAAAAATCTGGATCGGTTTTGGGGCTGCCTGAGTTGAGCCTGAATATTCACCTGCATTCAAAAATGGCTGCACATTTTTAAATAGATATATCTCAAATGCTTTTCAAAGTATTTTATTTTTTTTTAATATTGTTTGTGCTTGCATATATATGTGTAGATTCCAAGTACACACATAAGCATACACATATTTCAACCAAAACTTAACTTCTTTTAAGCATATATAGAGACAGGAAGGTTAACTATGATGTCAGGGCTATTCCAGGAGTATGATACAGCTTAAGTGCATCAGCATAAGGAATAAGATTAACCTCAGTGCTTTCAAGACCCTTCTGTACTATGAAGTCAAAGGATTTTAGAAAAAGCTGTTCAAGAAGGCAATTAATCAGATGAAAACTTCTGAAATGCTGCACTCTGATAGAAATATGTGTTCCCACATTCTTATAAAATGAGAAGTAATGTGGAGACCTTCCCTAACGGAATTTGCAGCTAGCAAACAGCTGTTTTCTAGGTGATACTGAACTGAAGAAGGGATTTCTTACAACTAGATCACATCCACTTCAGATCTCAAGGAGTTTGCTTCTAGGGATCAAGGTCAAACATAAACTCTTAAGCTCTTGCATCACTTCAGCATACCATGTGTTACTTGATGCTTACAGCTATACATGTCCAAGTGATAAGCCATACCTGTGTCACCATGAACTTTGCTGAATTAAAGTTTGGGGTGCAGTTTTAGTGAAATGAAACCATTGACTTAGTAGGCTCGGTTTTTGTAGTAAACTTTATTCTAGCGGGATTGTGTTTCCATTCCAGGATGAATGGGTCCCATTACACTGGGCTACTTTGAATTAGAAAGATGATGCTGCCTGTATACTGAATTCTGGCATTCAGAGGGTTTATCACCTCCCTATCCTCCTTCTCAGCGTCTGAAGGAGGAGAGGAAATCCCCATCTTGATGAGACATCTGCAACTGCATGAGATGAAAAGGCACCCTGCCAGCCTTCCTGACACAAAGGGGAAGGATAACTGTTCACAAAGGCCCCTCTCCATCATGTTGACAGTTGTTCTAAAGTTTTCTGGATTAAGAGGAAATCGTTTTTCTATTTCAGATGCCTGTAGTGGCTAGAAAGCCTGAGATACACAGGGGTGCATAACTGTGGTATTATGATAGCAATATGCACTGTGGCCTGAGCATAATCATATGCTGGTTTTTTTGTTTGTTTGTTTTGCTTTCACTCTAGGATTAAAAAGGTCTCTTGCAAACTAATGCACAAGGGATGGGCTCAACGAGTGGCTGCAAACAGAAAAGCTTTTCAGAGAGTAGTACATGCACTTAGATGAAAGTGTTACACAGTGATACCTTGTGTTGAACAAGGATTTCTATGCATAAAATCCATGATTTCTAACATCTGAATCTGCTCTCTTAGAAGCATAGATGAAGGCGCTTTTAGCCCTTGTTTTATGTTTCCCAGACTCTTTCCAGGAAAGATTTGAGGGATTAAAAAAAAAACAAAACAAAACCTGTTATAAACTAGTATATGATAGAGCATGCCGGTAAATAGCAGCAGTTCCACAGGCATGCTTAGTACAGTTTCTGTATGTTCATTTCTGGCTCCCAGTTATCAGAAGTGAAACTGGAGCTCACTACCTTGTCTAAGAGGATGAAGTGGAAGTAGTCATAATTTTTATCTAAGCAGCTGAACAGAGCTGGAATTAGGTAGATTCCTTGTGCTGTCTAAGCATGAGCTCCTGTGCAGGTGGAGGCCAGAAAGCCAGTAAATCTTCCTTGAGGTAGCAGCTACATCTGTGAATTGCTGCAGGAATAGCCGTTATGGTATAATAACATAATGGATTTATTTTTCCCGTACAGTGCCTTGGTACAATAGCATATTTGTCTGTTAACTGCTTTTTGTTAATTGATGATGCATAGTGAGTTGTTTTATTGAGTTCTGTTAGAGTGGTTTCTTCACACATATACATGATGGGGTAATCATCTCCAGCCCTTGGTTCATATCCAGTCTGATGTCCACAATGCCTTCTGACATTGCTTGTGGGGACAGAAATGGAAAAAATTTAAAACCAGAGCCAACTGGGGAGTAGAGTATGTGGAGTATTACTGATACTGTCAACCATTCAAAGATCACTGTACTAAGTGATAGCACGCAAACGGATATGGTCCCACACTGGGAAACTCAACAGTAGATTTGAGTCAATAAGAGAAAGTAACTGACAGTAGAAAGATGAACATAAATAAAGCAATTGCTTAGGTACTAATTCAGCAAGCTTAGAAGGGCCAAAGTCTGCTCTCATCTGCTGAGGCCATGCTGCATTTTATGGGGAGTGAGAAGTGCAGTTGGGCATCTCTTAGGCATGCTTAAGTTAAATTGTGACTAGTTCTTGGCTGGGGCTTTCCAGCACTGACTCCCTGTTCAAAATAGGGAAAACTGATTGTGGTGCCTGCATTCTCCAACTGTTTGACACGGGTACCTAGGTTGGGTGTTGCGTCTGCATCTCTGAATGGGTTATGTGAGAAATCTTGGTCCAGCAGTCCAGCAGAGAAGGTAGCCTGAGTTATTTGCTGCCCTCCTGAACTAGAAATGCAGTAACAGCCATGATAACTCGCTAGGCACGTAGTCAGAGGTATAGGTGCAAGTCTCTGAAGCAGGGAGAGGACAAGATTAGGTAATATGTTTCTGTGAAGTAAGTGTTTAAAAGTACAGAATTATGCTAATAGACTTTTTTAGCCAAGAATCAAGGAGTGTGTTCTAAAAACACAACAGAGTAAGGAGGATGAAGAGGAAAAACAGATGAGAGATATGACTCCCTAACATCTCTATTGCTTTCCATGTGCAACATTAATGTGTTGGATCCATGTACTCCTGAATCCATTTGGAGAAAGGCCTGCTGTAGCACTTCTGCAAAGCACAAATGAGGCCTTCAAAACACAGGGTTCATTTCCAGTTCATGAGTGTCCCATTTAATTGATTTAGATGAGTCAGCTGAAGGGCTCTTGGCAAGACTGGAGCCTGTATGCCAGCACAGGCTGGTGAATGGAAGCAACAGGCGGTTGCGGGAAACAAGAGAGGGAAGATGTGGCTTTTCTTCCTCCTTTACTTCTGCTTCTCTTCACTCTGTTTCCCGCCACACAGTCCTGCTTTCTGCTTGCCCACACTCAAGTGCCCACTGGCCACTGTGGCACATGTGAACCTTCTTCTGTGGGGAGAGGGTTAGAAAGCTTGGTGGTATCACAGGCAACAACCTACTGGCCAGGAGCTGGCTGGGGAGGCAGGCCTAGATGTGGGGAGCCTAACTTCCTCCATGAGAAGGTTCTGGATGTGGCAGTGACTGGTGCTATGAGCCCTGGCCTGCTGGCGAACACCCAAATGAAGAACTTCTCAACCTCCAGTGCTGAGCCACTTGTAACAAGCTCAGTCATCTGTAGACGTTCTTTTCTCATGCTCCATGATGGATTTAGCAGGCCAGATCTAGAATTGAACGGCTGAATCTGAACTGTTATACTCAAGAGTGTCTCAGAGCTCTTTAAGACTAAGCCAGAGCTGATTAGGCATGGAAGGCAGCAGGCCACGATTGCTTCGTCTGGCTCTGGATGACATGGCCTGAGACCAGGCTCAGGAAAGCTCACCTAATCCTACTTCTGCTCTTTGGCAGCTGCTCACTGGGCACAGGATGCTGAATTTGTGTTAATTTGCTCAAAACTCATCCAGTTTTCTTCCTGCCTGAGCCTGGCTTATCTGCAAAGGAATCACAGAAACATACATTGGGCATTGTTTGGCTTAATTCCATGTGCTGAGCTAAATTCAGCCATGGAGATAAGGCCAGGGTGTGTGAGGGCCTTAGCATCATTCTTCCTACCACCAGCAGGAGCATGAGGTGGGGCAGCTCCTGGCCCTGTCTTCGTTTCTGTGTTGGCCTTTATCGGTTCTACAGAGCTCAAGTTGAAATGAAGGGACCTAGCTGAAGACAGGTGTCACCAATCATTTAAATGGAAATACTTGATACCACATTTGTATTCAGAGATCAGAGCAATGGAATGAGCACAAAACTCTCTTCTTAAACAGCCCATCAGCCCAATGTTTTAATTAGTATTACATACATGACATATAAAATACCTTATAATGTATACTATATATTACAATAGAAAAAATATTATTATAAACATTGTATATCATTATAATATTTCATTACATGGACATCAGTATTTCCCTCTTATACACAAAAGATAGGTTTTGATTTTTCTTCTTCTGGATGAGGCGAGCTGTTGCTATCATGCTATCTTTACAATTTCCAACTTGGCTTCTGCAATGAAATCAAAAACCAGTCGTCAGTTTGCAAACATGTGGTCATGCTTTTTAAATGAAACTGTGTGATGCTCGGAGTATCAGGGCTGTAATTCAAGTTGCTGATCACAAAGTGTCCAAGTCATTTTTCTTTCAGGATATTGCTTTGCACTCAACCTGAAGATTAACTTACATCTTGTTGGGCCATCCAGGATATCTGTTACAGTTAGGAAGAGTGATTAACAAATACCGGCAAGGCATCCTCCTAAATAATGTTAGTATTGGTGAACTTAAATGAAAAGATATTACAAACAGCAAACTTTGCTATATGTGTGTTTTTCTTTTGCTGTTTATTAATTATTACTTAGAAGCAAATAAGAATTTGGATGTTTTGTTAGTGGTAATGTAGAACCAACAAATCAAAGAACCTGTTTCAAGGATCTTCTGAGCACAGAAGCAAGTCTTCAGAGGAGGCAGATGTTAAATTACAAGTGCAGAAGTAAACCTTTAGAACTCTGTGAATTAAGTAATACGTTTGCAGAAATTGCCCCCTTCAACTGAGGTTATATTTGCTTTTTCACTCATAAAAAAAAAGAAAAAAAGAAAAAAAAAAAGAAAGTGGTATTCTCTGAAATGATTTCCTTCTCTTTTTGCTGCTTCCAGTTGACTCTGGTCATCTTACCTCTTGCCATGCTGGTCCCATATAACAGTGGCTGGAAAGACCTGTGCTGCAATGCTCCTAACAGTTGTGCCAGCATTGATTTTGAAGATGTATTCTATCACCTGGAACTGAAGGAATGACTTACTGCTCCCAATTTCTTCTGCCAGTAGAGCAGCAGGGAAACATTTTTCTGGTTAGGCAAGATACAAACCAGTGATATGGAGAAGGGATCTTTGTGGCAGATGCCAGAGAATGCTCTCAGAGAGGTCTTTTTTTGCTTTTACAAGCACACTACAATACATCCAATGCTTTAGACATTAGCCTTCAGAAAATAGCACTTTGCAGTTTGTTATTGAAGAGGGAGGCTTGAAATGATGAAATAGCCTGAATGTGCCTGGGGGAGTTGACGTGAGGGAATGGAGGCAACCTTACCCTCATTAGCAACATCTTAAACCAGAGAGAATGTCCTTTCTCATGTTTCCTGCACAGATGCTGGAGATAATCCTGACTGTATAAAACTTTGCTGGATATAGCACTGTTTGCAGAGTCTCCTTCCAAGATTGAAGAGTGAGCACATTCTTATCCGGTCTTCAGAGCTGCACTTTGGAAAAAACACAACTTGCCAATGTTTCCTGCCATGCAGTCTTCTGACAGCATACATGTCTGCAACAGTAGGCAACATATACACTTTTTAGTTTAGAAATAGATTGCAGTTTTGAAATACGAATGAAATATGAATGAAATGTGAATAGAATAGTGTATCTGTCTATCCATGTCATTTGCTCTGTTTAAATGAATATTTTCTATATAATATTGCCAGAAAGCACTGTTTAACTCAGAGGACACTCAACACTTACCATCCCCTGTGAAACTTGTTGGCTTATTAGGTGTTGGAAATACTTGCCACATCCTTTTGGATCTAGCAAGGCTAGATATCAAGGCTAGTGACATGATAAGGTGGCAAGCTGCCCCATGCTCAAACGCATCTGTAGCTGTCATTCAGCAAAGTAGCAACACATATTTTCCAATTTAATTTTATTGACTTTAATGAGATTTGGAATGCCCTTAATTATTGTGTTACATTTGAGTGATCTTCTGATGTAGAGCTTCAACCAGAGGCTGTACAACACCTTCCAAACCTGATCTGACCCTTACACCTGTAACCCACTGTTTATTGTAGGCCCCAATAAAATGAAGTCATGTTTAAGAATGGTTTAGGAATGGTTTATGTATGATTGCTTCTGCCTTGGGCTGGAAGAATGTCTTTCTACATGCAATTGCAACCCAATTTGCTGTGGCTTCTAGGAAATTACACTACATAATGCTTAGACTGTTACATGAATGAGAAGTACAGCTACTACTCAGTAGTGATAATTAAAAACAATGACATTTATTATGCAGATCTTTCTGAAGCTCTTCAGCCTATCAAAGTTTCCCTAGATATCTTCTCCAAGAAAAGAAGACTGGAGGAATGAGAATTGGTTTTTTAACCTACTGATTGAGAAAACTTTCTGTCTTTTTTTACCTATAATCTCTCCCAAGAGTTCTGTCTCCTAGACAGAAAAAAGTCTAAACCAAAAATGGCAATTTTAAATCCCACTTGGGGAGCTAAATCCAAAATGTATATCCTGTGAGCTGTGCTCTAAGCTGCCTTTTCTTTAGCAAAAATCTACCCTGTAGCTCCATTTCCACATGTCTCTGTCTCATCAGTTGCAGGCCATAGTTACAGTTATTCAAATACATGTACTTCTGTCTGAACACCAGACCCACAGGGTTTCCTAAAGAAATGCTTTCCCATCTATTGCACATTTGAAGACCTATGTTTAAGCCTAACCTTTGCCTTATGTCATACTTCTCTCTGACTGCCTGGTTGAACATGTGCTGTGGCACCCACCTCTGGCCCACAGAGGATGCTTGAACCTCTTCATACCAGGGCGTTGGTTACATCAGGGCAGACTATGAAAAACTCATTTAAAAATAATCATCAGCCTGAAAACTGGACCACCAGTTTGGAAGATAAGAGAAAGGCAATATAGAGACACTTCCTTAGCGTAGGCTCCTTGATGCTATTTGGTACTCCAGGGTAGGTGAGACATCTGCACAGGGTGGCAGTTATGGTGCTAGGCTGAGGAAACCCATGTTCTTCTTGGTACAGCAACAGGATGCCAAGCAGGATGTTTCACAATTCTGATTCTAGAGAGAGGAATTATTTCTACGTTCACTGGTTTTACCTGAATGTGGGTGTTATCAGCTGGAATTGAATCCCCTCTCCTGGCAGGAATAAGTGGCTAAAATACAGTAGCAAGGGTATGCTGGGTGCCCCAACAGGACCCCAGTCACTGCTAAGAAGGCTGTGTGTCAGCATGCTCAGCATCAGAGCAGCCGGAATTTCTTTGAGGTGGGAAGGGCAGCTTTTATCCTGCACCAATGTGCTGGTTTTGTGTAGAAGTCTTTTGTTGTGCCTGCTGTCTGGGGTGGCTTGACTGTCTCTCCACACTGATTTTGTCCCACATACACCACTGTACACTTTAAAATGCATACTGAAGGCTGTTGCTGAATATTCCATTTTCCATTTACTTAGTTAGTTTAAACCTACTGGTCTTGTTAAAGTGACTTTATTAACACTGTAACAAAAGGAACCAAGGATGTGAAAATAATGGGGCTCAGCCCTGGGTGAGAGGGGAGAGCAGGAATGTCTCACCCTAGGTAACTGTTATTCACAATATGTCTTCACCAACTTTCCAGTGAGATTCACTTGGCAAATACACACAATTTTCTGTGCATATAAGCACTCATACATACTCTTGCTTATGAGCATGTCTTTCCATTGTGATAGTAGCTTACACAGCTCTCATCCCTTATTTTATCTCACCAAGCAGGTGAGAGGATAACAAATTCACTCCAACAAAGCCCTTAATGCTGTGTTGCTGTTTCATGTCAGCCAAGGGGATAAAAGGTGATCTCAGTGCTGAGGTGATGAAAACTTTCCATTGACAGATCCAGGCACAACCATTTGAGCAATATGAGATTGTAAAGACAACAACTGAACTGGGACCAGTGCGGAGAAACCTGTTATCTGAGAAGCTTGGGCCCTATCCCAGCTGCTTCAAAAATGGAAGCTTTCAATTAACACTTTGCACTGTGACAGGCAATGGCCATGGCAAGTATTTTCCTATTTGCAGAGAAAAGTGATATCTTCTGTATCGCTAAAATAATCAATTAACTAAAAGGAATGAATTCTGCCTCCTTTCAACTGCAACACCATATCTAAGTCAAAGGACTTCACGATTTCAGAACTCAGAAGCATAATTTAAGAGCAAACAAATAAAATACAACCAAAAAGATCAGTTCTAATGCAAACCAGGAGGATACAAGCACAAAAACACCCTGTGTATGTGCAGGGTTTCTGGGACAGCAGATTGTTTTTCTTTTGCACTTGGTTCATTTAAACCAGACCACAACTTACCACCACCTGGGGGAGGAAAGAAGATGCAACTCCTTCAGAAAGAAATCCCTTAATTTGGTGTTTCAGAAAATTTTGGCAGCTATAGTCGGATTGTTTAAAGGATGCCTCCCCTACAAGTTGTGTTGGTGATGCTTCAATACAGGCTTAGGAAATGAGAGCACCATATAGAGTCCAGACAAGGTGCCGGGGAAGCTTCGGCATCTGCCTGTGGGCAGCTTAATGCTGAGCACAGGAGGATGCACTGACAAAAGGCAGAGCCTCCTCAGCCTGCATCAGTGCTGGATGAATCCTCAGTAGTTAATGAATCATAGAATCACTTGAGTTGGAAGGGACCCTTAATGGTTATCTAGTCCAAATCGCCTACAATTAACTTCACTGTTACAAACGTTACAAATCCAACGTGTTTAAAAGCCAGTGTTAGCAGGGTTCTGCATGGTACAATTGTGCATTTTGTAAAAAGTTGGGCCATATTAATTACAACTGATGGCACTTCTTTTACTCCAAAAGAAACCTGTTTGTCCATGATCTCTGCTCCTGTTCTTTCTCTTTGGGCCAGACCATGTTCTGGTCTGACTTTTCTTGAAGGCTGAGCTGCTACTGACTGAAGTGCAATGCTGCCTAGAGTGGCCAAAATGTTAGATTGCAGTGTGGAGTAGAGGGCACAAACCAGTATAGGTGAGCTCGCTCGCTCGCTCGCTCGCTCCTTCCTTCCTTCTAAATTTTTTTGTAGTTGACAGTTGCTGTGAAAATGCTCAGCTGAGGTGGTACAACCACTTCTCTGTCTTTAGATGAGATGAATTGCAGAACAGGTGGCAATTAAAACCAAAATAAAACTGATTAAGTCTTCTAGATTCTTCTAAACAAAATTCATAACTTGTGCGTGGATTACTGCGTGGGAAAGTATTAATGATACAGCATCTGCAACAACTGTTTCCATTTAAAATAGCTTAAGAGGGTTGCTTGCCATGCTAGTAACACATTTCAGTATTTGACCAGTGGCTTACATTGAATAGTTAAATGCCATTGCTTTTTGTCTGAATGTCCATCTGCTGAGTGATTTATTATTATTCTTATATGAAGGATGAGTGGATGAAAAAGGTAATACCCCTTCACCATCATCTCTACCTGGGACTGTCTTCTCTGGGGTTGAGCAGGCAAACCATTTGCTGGGCCTAAAATGAAGGAAGTGATTCCCTCTTCTTTGTGGTACTGCTGGTGGGAATCAGTTTTAGCCCTGTGGCAACAGTCATGTCAAAATAATGTCTCTGAATAACCTTACAAAAGCTGCCAGGCAAATCTTTCACAGCTTTAAGTATTACTGGTAATCTCCAGATAACATAATTCTGTTTTCTTCAGGCCAGAAAAAGCAGCATTACTGCAGGGGCAATGGGACAGCAGCTTTGCCAAGCCCAAGGCAGTCCTGCAGCTGTGGTGCTGGGACTTCTCACTTCACACCTGCATACACTGCAACAGGGCAAGACAAAGAAACTCACCCAGATTAAGGGTTCCTGCTGATAGAAACCATGCCAAACTCTCCCTTCCCTTCAGATGCTCAGACCTTGCTGTATGTCCCCAAAAGGCAACATAGCCCAATTGGTGTTTCACAACATTTATGTTGGTCACCTCCTATTTATTTCCATGAAAACCTCAACAGATACAGAGAGCACAATAACACTGTTTGATAGAGCAAATTCCCAGCTACAAAACACTCTTTTTCAACATAGTCACCTCCATTGCTGTGCATTTTCACCAGTGGTGAACAGAAGCCTGCATGCTGCACTCATATAAATCTGCACCAGCAGAGATGACCCACTGTTGCTGCTGCTACTGCTGAAATGCACCACCCACCATTGCACTGTACTCACATCCACTGCTTAGTCTCCATAAACATTCAGAAAGCATCAGTGAATGTTAATGGGTGCAATTTTTTTCCATGTGGAGGAGTTGGGCAGAGGAATGTCAGATGCCATTCTGTCAGACTGCCCCTCTGCTGCCATCTGTCACGCAGCAACAAAAGTGAATGGAATATCGGTGGGAAGGTTCAGTTTCTACTGCCATACCAACATCTACTTCTGACATCATGGGCCAGTATAATAAAATAGAAAACATCCTGGGATCCTGAGAGAGCTGGCTGATGTGATTGCCAAGACACTCTCCATCGTATTTGAGAAGTTGCAGCTGCCCAGAGTAGTTCCCAGGGACTGGTAAAATGGAAACATCACTCCCATTTTTAGAAAAGGGAGAAGGGAAGACCTGGGAAACTACAGGCTGTTGAGTCTCATGTATGTGCCTGGGGAGATCATGGAACAGATCCTCCTGGAAGAGATGTTAAGGCATATGAGGAATGAGCAGGTTATCTGAGACAGCCAGCACCGTTTCATAAGATTGTGCCTGACCAATCTGGTGGCCTTCTATGATGGAGTGGCAGCATTTGTGGACAAAGGAAGGGCAAATGATGTAATCTACCTTCTGCAAGACCTTTGACATTATCCCACACCACATCCTTACATCCAAATCAGAGAGATACAGGTTCAAAGAATGGACTATTCAGTGCATAAGGAGGTGGTTGGACTGCCACAGCCAGACGATTGTGGTAAATGGCTCTATGTCCAGGTGGAGGCTGGTCATGAGTGGTGTCCTCCAGAGGTCCATCTTGTGACTGGGGCTCTTCAACATCTTTATTGATGACCTAGACAGTGGGACTGAGTGCATCCTAAGCAAATTTATTGATGACTCCAAGCTGAATGGTGCAGCTGATGTGATACAAGGAGAGGATGCCATCCCAAGGGACCTGAACAAGCTTGAAAAGTGAGCCCACATGAACCTAATGAGATTCAACAAGGCCAAGTGCAAGGTATTGCACTTGGGTTGAGGCAATCACAGATATGTGTACAGATAGGGAGAAAAAGTTCTTGAGAGCAGCCCCATGGGGAAGAACTTGGAGGTTCTGGTAGACAGAAAGTTGGACGTGAGCTGCTAGTGTGTGCTTGCAGCCTGGAAGGCCAACTATATCCTGGGCGGCTAAATCAAAAGAGGGATGGCCAGCAGGAAGAGGAGGAGTTTTGCTCCCCTCCACTCTGCCCTCATGAGGCTCCAGCTGGCCCACAGCACAAGAATGACAGGACATAGAGTTGTTGGAGTGGGTCCAGAGAAGGCCACGAGGATTATCAGAGGGCTGGAGCACCTCTCCTGTGAAGACAGGCTGTGGGAGCTGGGCTTGCTCAGTCTCGAGAAGAGACAGCTCAGGCCTTTCAACACTTAAAAAGGAAGCTTGTAAACACGAAGGAAATGCACTTTTTACACGGGCCAATAGTGACAGAAGAAGGGGGAACGGTTTAAAATGAAAAGAAGGGAGATTTAGATTAGAAATCTGGAAAATTTTTAACTAAGATGTTGGTGAGGCACTTTCATAGGTTGCCCAGAGAAATTGTGGATGCCTCATCACTGGAGGTGTTCAAGGCCAGTTTAGATGGGGCCCTGGGCAACTTGATCTAGTGCCTGATTTAGTGGCTGACAACACTGTCTGTGGCAGAGGAGTTGGAAATAGATGATCTTTGAGGTCCCTTCCAACCCAAGGCATTCTATGATTCTATGACTTTTGGAACAGCCCATGTATAAGTGGAAAACAGAAAAAAAACAAACTAGCAAAGCAAAACAACAAGAAAAACAAAATACCAAATACACAAGAGCCATCTTACAGCTGTGTCTGAGGTCTTACATTCCTTGCAGTTCAAGGCAAAAGTCACACTGACTCCAATGACAGTATTTTACCTTACAGTCACAGTCCGACATTATCACTTTAGTATCAATACCATCATCAGGCTGGAGGACTAACTCAGGCACAGAGCTGCTCTGACTTCCAGTTGATTTTTTATTTCAGTGCACAGTACTTACAGAAAGAGATCTCCTATTGCCCTTTGAATTTGTAGTCGAGCTCATCAAAGGCCAGGTTTGTTAAAAAACACTGCACTCAGGTGGCTGCCAAGTCAATAGAGCTCCTTCCATCTGATGCTTTTTAATGAGACCAAGTTACTCCTCTAGTATGCAGTGAACATAATTTCTAAACTTAACTCTTGTTGCAAAACTAATTGCTTAATTACAGTGTTGCTTGAGCTACTCATTAGTTGTACTGAAACTACTTCAAATCCATTTTTGCCTTCCTTCCAGGGAAACACCACATTTTTCACAAGTGGCAGTTAAGCAAGGAGTTTCTTTGGTTGGGTTCCACTAATGAACAATTCCATCAGCTCTTACCACAGCAAAACTCCCTGACTTTAGTAGCTTCTCCTGAATAAGGACTTGCTTAATTTAATCCCAGGCAAATACTATTACAACAGAATATAACCGTGCATCCCATGTCAAAAAAAAGATTGTTAAAACGCCCTGCCAGCTTCATCTCCATGTGGTGTTTGTTGGTTACAGTTGACCAAAGCCTACAGTGCTGTGAATGGTGTGTTCACCCTTAATGTAACAAGCTCTGTTTGGTTTTTCATCTGTGTATATAGTAACCAGCCCCAAACGGATCAAATAAATCAGCTCTGCTGTAAAACTTCCAGTTCGGTAAATTAAGACCATTGCAATCTTTGTTCTATAAAAAGCTCTGTGGAATTAGTTCATGATCTCTTCCCTTGCCATAAGGAAAAAATAGCAGATGGCATTGAGTCTTTTTCTGAGACACCAGCTGAGAAATGGCAGAGGGGACCAAGAAAGTAAGGCAGTACCCTGCCTGCAGCAGGGCTGAGAGCTCCTTGGTGAAGGGGTAGAATTCTTCACTTAAAAATTGCAACAGACAGTTCAGCTCCAGTGACTTCCTCCCAGGGAGTGGTGTATCTTCAGACAAAGAGACGAACAAGCAATGAGAAGAAGGTGGCCCTGGGGGAGAAAACTGTCCTGTGAGGGACAGGGCCAGCCCAATGCAGAGGGAGCATGGTGGAGGACTGAGATCAATGAGGAAGTGCAAACTGAAACAGCCTCTCAAGCACACAGCTTCGAGCTTTGTAAAATTGCCTAGGCAAGAACAGGAGACATCACCATAACTCACTGCTGAGAGAAGCACAAGTATGTGGCTTTACATAGCAAGTAGGATATCATCAGCTGCAACAAGCCCCACAGGCATCTTTATTTTCTCCACTGTCAATACTGCCAATACAAAGGTGAATGATCTGGTTCACCAGAAACTTCACACAGCCAACTGCACTCTTCACACCCAGCTGTACCAGATATTGATCTTCCCTCCCCACACCTTCCTTCTCCAGCCAACTCCTTAACATGAGTGTGTTCTGCCTAATTAAACAGCTATGATGTGTTTAATGGGCCTTTGCCATGATAGGAGAGACTTACAGAAGCTGGTGTCAAAATATCAAAAGCCTTTGAAGAAGCCATACCCTTGTCACGAAGGAAGGCACCTGCCTCAGTTAGGTGCTCAACAGAAGGCCTGTGTCAAGGATAAGGGATTTTTTTTTATTTTAAAAACATAATAAAAACGCTGGGGTTACTTTAAGGATTCCCTCCATGCTGCTTTGCACCTTTGGCTGTCGCTGATTGGGAAGGCCACCGGTATCACTGGATGCTGAGGGCTCATCCCACTGCCCTGGGAATGGGGAGAGCAGCCCACTGAGGATCATAGAATCATAGAATGGCCTGGGTTGAAAAGTACCACAATGATCATCTAGTTTCAACCTCCCTGCTATGTGCAGGGTTGCCAGCCACTAGACCAGGCTGCCCAGAGCCACATCCAGCCTGGCCTTGAATGCCTCCAGGGATGGGACATCCACAGCTTCCTTGGGCAACCTGTTCCAGTGCATCACCACCCTCTGTGTGAAAAAATTCCTCCTAATATATAACCTAAACTTCCCCTGTCTCAGTTTAAGACTATTCCCCCTTGTCCTATCACTATCCACCCTCGTAAACAGCCCTTCCAGGATGTTAACCCAGAGTCAGCTTCACCTGGCAGTTGGTTGCTTGTCAGCAGCTAAAGAGTCCCTGCAATTTGGAGAATGAAGACACGCTTCCCACCTCCAGAAGAACTCAGCAGGTGCCTTCAGCAACAAAGATAAGAATCTATTTTAGGGCTGGCATCTGCTGTTCTTCTTCAGTAGTTCAGCAATTGCCCATGAAGGACCTCCAGCAAACCCTCAAAGGGAGCAAGACCCTGGATTTCTACAGTGGCACTGCAATGATGGTGTTTTGTTTTGGTTTTCTTTTTCAATATTCTTTCTTTTCTCTCTTTTTTTCTCCTCCTTATAAGAACCCAACAGCCCCTTATCTTTTTGACTACTGATATACTTTGAAAGCAGTATAGCAGTTGCCAGTGCCACTAATATCTCTTTCCTAAGTGACACCAAGCTCAAGCCTGTCCGTATGCATTATGCTGTGCCTGTCAGCGCAGAGCCTCATTTATCATTTTCGCACCTCTCACAATGTATCAGAGATCCCTTTGCAATTCTTCAGCTTACTTATAAGTTCACTCTCCTGAATAATTACATTACATCATCACCATGCCGTCTCCTTCACACATCCTCTGGGTACTCTCAGCAGCACCACTCCCCCATGACACACTGAACACCTGCCAACTTACTGCTTCCTCATTGTTAACAAATTATCAAACCAAAAGATAACTCCTTTCTCATCCCATCAAAGCTCGATTTCTATAAGGATCTTTAGCATGTACCTTTGCAAAAGCTTGTGAAAATTCACAAGCGTGATATTAAATACAGGATGCTAAACTACAAGTTTGGTGACCCTTTCAGAGGATATTATTAGGAAGAAATTCTTTACTGTGAGGGTGGTGAGACGCTGGAACAGGTTGCCCAGAGAGGCTGTGGATGCCCCCTCCTTGGAAGCATTCAAGGCCAGGCTGGATGGGGCTCTGAGCTTTGGGTCTAGAGGGAGGTGTCCCTGCCTATAGCAGGGGGTTGGAACTAGGTGATCCTAAGGGTCCCTTCCAACCCAAACCATTCTATGATTCTATGACATTTTAAACCCTTTTCCCTTTCCACTGGAAGCCTCATCATTCATCACCTCCCAGCACTGCTACTCCTCAGTGCCAAGCCCTGCTCCAGGTGGCAGCTGGTAACATCCCTGCAATGTCCTGGCAGTTTGTGACCAGTCTTCCTGATAAGCAGAAGGAAAGCCTGCCTGCATTGCTGGCAGTCTGAGAGAACAGCAAAGGGAAGAGACCCACACAACCAGCAGGGCTTCACATAAACAGAATTAAAACAAGCAAACAAACCTCAAGCCACACTTCTCCCCCTCTACTCTGCCTATTTAAGATCCACCTGGAGTACTGCACCCAGGCATAGGGCTTCCAGTACAGGAGGGATGCAGAGCTATTGGACCAAGTCCAGAGGAGGTCCATGAAGATGACCAGAAGGCTGCAGCTCCTGTCCTATCCTATCCTGTCCTGGAGACAGGATGAGGGCTGGGCTTGTTCAGCCTGGAGAAGGCTCCAGGGAGATCCCATTGTGGCATTCCAGTACTTAAAGAGTGCTCATATGCAGGAGGAGGACCAACTTTTTACATGGCCTGATAGTGGTAGGACAAGGAGGAATGGTTTTAAATCCAAAGAGGGGAGATTTAGGCTAGATGTTAGGAAGAAACTTCTCACTGTGAGGGCAGTGAGGCACTGGCACAGCTGCCCAGAGAAGCTGTGGTGCACCATCCCTGGAGGCACTCAAGGCCAGGTTGGATGGGGCCCTGGGCAGCCTGAGCTGGTGGGGGGCAGCCCTGCCCATGGCAGGGGGTTGGGGCTGGGTGGCCTAAGGCCCCTTCCAACCTAAACCATTCTGTGATTCTATGTCATAGAAAGCAGTCCCCTCACAAGGCCTGAAGTGGTGGTAGGTTGCCCTCTGCCCACTCAAGCCTGCAGACATTTTAGTGCCATGGTGCTGCACCCCAAATGAGGCTCATTTGCAGCATTAAACAAAAAGTGCTTGGAGAAAGACTGCAGCACAAGAAGGATTTGTAGAAATTATGTTATTAAGCATATTTGAACAACACTTGTATTTCAAGCATCTAATGTTGCTACCTGCATAACTTACAAGCAAGAAACGAAGCCACACCTAAATTATTTCTAACTATGCTGTACCACTGATCCTGAAGCTGCTTTTCAGCTGGCCTCACAAGACAGAACAAGGAGTGAGCCCTTTCCTTCAGTTTGATTTTAAAAGCGCAGTGCCTGTGCTCAGCACTGATCCCAGTGCTAAAGCTGAAGGCAGAGCACTGGCAGCAGTACTGGCCTGAGCTACATCAATCTGTGGAGGCAGAACATCGGTATGAGAGCCAGGAGCGTGCCCGCTTGAAAGATCATGTCATAAAAACAATGACAAAAACCAGCTCAACAGGGACGGCAGTCACTCCAACAGCGACATACCTGCCTTCTTTCTGCTGTCAGCTCCTGACCTAGATCAGGGCTCCCCATTTCCACGATGAGGGGAAATGGAAGGGGGCTGTGTAGTGCTCAAGGAGCAGGCGCAGTATTTAAGACATAGTTTAGTAAAGTTAATGCTCGGTCCCTAGGTTCCATAAATAAATAAATAGATATATTCTTTTAAATACTAGATTTCAGAGAAAAGAGACCAGGGAGCCTCGGCGCAAGCATCCAGGCGTCTCCCGCACTCGGTGCGACTGCTGGAGCCGTCCCGTGGCCGAGGTGGGAAACGCACAGCCCCAAAGGACTCATCTCGGGTCCATACTCAGGAGAATGAGACCCGAATTCACAGGCTGTTCCCCCAAAAGTTGCGCATCCTTACACGATGAGCCGAATATGCATTTCTGCCCTCCTCTCTCGCTCTGTCCCACAGCTGCCTTCCAGCCTTTTGGCTTTCACAGCTACTTGCAAACTTTTTTACTCTGAATTTTTTTCCTTAAATATCCTTTCTGAGGAGAGGGGAGGGCAGAAAGGCAGCCACGGAAAATGCACACAACTGCTCAATTCTTAACGTGTGTAAGGAACGCACATCTGGCGTACCTCTGACATCTGTAACTCCCATTAGTGCTGCAGAGCAACAAGAGCTCCCTGTGGGAGTGCAGTTCCCATTGCTGCTAGCAGGCACTGCGGGTGCAAATCGCTGCTGCTCCTGATTCCTGGCTGCAGGACTTGATGCAGGGAGGCCGCCAGGCCCTGACCTTCCCTTGGAGCCGCCTCCGTCCCCTCACTTTCCTCCGTGCTTGGGCTGTGCCTCCCACACGCAGCTGCTCCCTTGGGTCAGGACTGGAGATCTTAATGGGGCACAGCCAGCCTGGAAAATGAGACACTGGAAGAGCCCGAGTGTTCTGCTTCTGAGACTGCAGCACGCGGGACTATGAGGTTCAGGAGCGTTTTTGTTTCATGCCACAAGTGGAAAAGATCTGAGCATGGGGCAGCGAGCCCTTCGCACGCTGCCTGGTCATGTTGCTGTAAATAGCCCACCAGCCCCAGTGGGCAGCGCGGCTGCTTCCAGGTGCGCGGTGGTATAAAAACCTCTGGAACGGGCATCGGTCTGTGGGAGCCTCCCAGCACCCTGCACCACAACAGGTAACAGCACTGCTCCTCTGCCCTAACCCTAGCCCTGCTCTGCCTGCTTCCTGCTGACTAACAAAGGAACTCAGCTCTGCGCTCCTCGCCTACTCTGCCAATGCACACCTAACCCCGGTTTGACCATTGGTTTTCTGCATTTGGATGCATGTACCTTGTGGGCTCAAATATCGTAAGGGCGTACAGCAATGCTCTTGGCATTTACATACATATACATACACACACACACACACACGTATTATGCAGTGTATGAGAACTTTGCATGAATGCTCAGAAACCCTGAGTGCTCGCCCCGTCCTCACTCACACCGCAGTGCAACTGCTCTTCCCCTCCGAGCACATGGAGGGGCTTTTTGCCTGGTAATTCTGACTACAACCGGCAATGTGGCGTGATCTTGTGCCAAGAAAAGGGAACAGCCTTTCAGCAGAGCCGTGCTCACAGCTGAGGACCGAGTGACACAGTACTATTGCTCAGTAACCTACTTCTTTTATTTTGGGCCATGTGGTCAGATCCGAAAGCCCTTTCCAAGCAATGAATCTGAGAGGTTGAGGCAGAAAGCTTATTAGAGGGGATAAAGCTGAATAAAGCTAAAAGCTGAATAAAGCTAAAGCTGATAAAGAAAAAAGGAGGCTGAGGGGAGACCTTATTGCTCTCTTCCAATATCTGAAAGGTGCTTACAGCGAGAGCGGGGTTGGTCTCTTCTCATTGGTGACAGGTGACAGGATGAGGGGAAATGGCCTCAAGTTGCGCCAGGGAAAGTTTAGGTTGGACATCAGGAAACACTTCTTTACAGAAAGGGTTGTTGAGCACTGGAATAGGCTCCCCAGGGAGATGGTTGAGTCACCATCCCTGGATGTGTTTAAAAACTGTTTGGATGTGGTGCTCAGGGACATGATTTAGCAGAGGGTTGTTAGAGTTAGGGTATTATGGTCAGGTTGTGGTTAGACACAATAATCTTTAAGGTCTTTCCAACCTGAGCAATTCTATGATTCTACGATTCTTTAAAGCGTTACCATAAGGTTTGTTACCATTTTACAATTTTGTTGTAAGCATTTTATTACCTTGTCAGATAATTTTGTGACTTATTCCATCTTCTTAAAGTTCTGAAGAAATAAAATGTGGTGTTGCAATTTATTTTGTTGGCAACAAAGTCAAAGTCCATCAGTGTAGCCCCCATAAGTTTAAACTCTTTGGAAACCACAGAATTTAGGTGATGATTCCCTTCAGAACCACTTTGCCAATAAATCAGCTGTTAATCACCACAAAGAGCCAGCAGTTTCTAAGGGAACAGATTTTGCTTGTCGTATTATCTTCCCAAAATTAAATGTTTATAAGAGATGTATCACTTTCAGTGAAATATGGATCAGAAAACTGTCAAAACTGTATGAAATGTCCATTCTAGTAAGACAGCAGCAACTCGACCACCCTGCTGCACATGATGATGCAGATACTGCCCATGTGCAACAAGAGCACCCAGTAGCGACCTGTGCCCTCAGCCCTCAGGTAGAGTTGGTCATTTACAATAATAAATGCAAGCTGTTGGTACATTAATGTAATTGAATCCATGTAGTTTGCAGCTAAAAAAAAAAATTACTTCAATTTATGAATCACTAATAGCTGTGGCAGTAGGATGAATGAAATAATAACTTCCTATTATGCAAAAGCAACACCTACAAAACGATATGAATGATGCTGCTGTAGCATCCAGAAGCCCGGCATGATGTATCTATCACTATGGATAAATGCAGAGTGCATAAGCTGTTCTCCCAGACTGCCACCTGAGAACTTGGACACCTGAGGGACTTCAGGGCCAGACCAGGTCCATCAGTGTGACCGATGGTTATTTTTCAGATCTCTTGATCCTTTTAAGAAGGGCTCTAATAAAAACAGCAAAGCATCTTTACGAATATTTAAGCCGACTCCTATTCCTATTCCAGAGCTTAGCAGAAATGCTAAGTCATGGCCTGAACCGGTGATTGAGTACCTGGTGGGAAGGCAGGGCCAACCCAGGCCAGCTCAGGTGCGTGCAATGCACCTGAGTGACTGTATGGGGTGGAACCAGGATCCACTGCTTCCCAGACCTCATTTAAGGGTTGGCAGGGGAGGTGAGGGCATCTTTTGCTGGAGACTCCTGCCTACCTGAGGCCTTCCAAAGGTAAACAGTTCTTTTCCTTCTCTTCTGTACCTGTGGCTGCTGCATTTGGGCTCGTTCTCATCTGCTGTAGCCAAGGACTTTGCCACCCTGCTATTATCATCCCATTATAGCATTACACGGAGGATCTCAAAGAACACAACAGAGGAACGTGTAACAATTTTTAAAATGTAACAGAACATCTCTCATTTAGTTTAGAATTCAACACGTCTGTACTGAATGATTTCAGAGAAGCTATTTATTGCAAGTGCTTAGCAGTGGAGCAGCAAATACACATTTACTAAGCTGTCTCAAATACAGTCTGTGGTACACATTTACTAAGCTGTCTCAAATACAGTCTGTGGTATTCACACAGCCAACTGGAAGTCTGAACTGCTGCAATAAGAACTTGTTTTTTTCATATCTGGAGCTGGAATAAGAGCCATTGCAGAGAGCAGGCACTGTACTATTGAAAATGTTAGGTTGCATAGAAACTGCTGCTGTTTTCTGAGGGGGCACCAGCCAAAAGAGGGAGAAAAATGACCCAAATGCCGAGAACTGGCTGCTGTAGCTCCAGCATTACCTTCCATCTTCAATCTCCTACGCCTCCACTGTATCTTGAATTATACACAGAAGGTGTGCAGCCAGAACTCGTTACCTGCCAGATGGAGGCTATCTGAGGAGGAAAAATACAAAACAAAATCTGCAGAATTCCAATTACTTTAAAGCATTCTCCCTTCTGAATTGGTAAAAAAAAAATAAAATCACCTGCCATGACTGTGAACAAATGTAATGCTACAGGAGGTGGCACACGAATCTTGTGCCTGTGAATAAACAGAGTAGTAAGGAATATATTGGGTATCAGTAGAATTGCAATGGTGTCAGCATTGTGGGTGCAAATAAACCACCTCCACACATCAGCAGTCATTCTGCCCTTAAAAACTACCTGCAGGCACTGCCAAGCTTCTCTCCTGGGGACTGGATGAGATACGCAGAGGAACCTCTGGTGATGTGAGGCTACCCAACCCAATCACACAAGCCTGGGCAGAGCCAGAGCAGGATGGGGGGATCCCACAGCCAGCTTTCCAATCATCTTACACAAAGGAATTGCCCTCAACTTTCTATATATATTATACACACATATATATACTTCTATTTCAGCTCCACAATCTCCACACAGGAGCTGCCATTTCCCAACAAAATGCAAAGAGCAACAGACTGCCAAACAGTGGAAGGAGAAGCCTGTGAAGAGCCATGTGACTGTGAGAACTGCACTTGCAGCTCCAACTGCACATCAACAGCGGAATCCAACTCTGGTATAATCCTTTATAATACTGTAATTGCTGTGGCATGCTGGCATTTCATCACTTCATTTTTCTGTCTTCAGCTAGTAAACGTCAATCTGTCACTTTTCTTCTTAAGCTCTACTTTTCCCAGGCTTTTTTTCCTCTGTTGTAATCTATTTTTGGACCAAATCTAGGAAGAGTGTTCTAATTCCATAATTGACTTGTATATTGTCTAAATAGAATCCAGAGGTTTTTTACATCAGAGAATTATTTCTTAAACACCACAAGAAAGCTGATTTTAACATGTATTGGTTGGGCTGGCACTGCTAAAGCTTTGGTATTACAAATTTTAACACAAGCTGGACCACTTTGCTTGAACACTTACCAAGAACTGCAGGCAGGCATCAAAATCCATGCAATCCAGAGCAAAATTGTTCCTTGCAGTTGAATGTTGTATTATCATCTATGCATATCCTGCCAACAGGCTTCCAACGGCTGCACAGTCATTAAGTGTCCTGATTTCCAGTGAGTTTGGATGGAGCAGTTAAGCTGAGCTATCCTGAACACTCACCCTACGAGCCTGCATGCTATGATGAGACACGTTAGCACTACACTACAGTAGGACAGACACTTGCTCAACAGCAGCGTATGTTTCAACATGCACTGAAGAAGTGTTTCAGAACCCTCTTTTTGTAGAAGGGTTAAAAATTGAAGAAACCCAGCTCTTTTATTGAGTGTCGGTCAGGTAAAATATAAGTGGCAGGTGTCCTTTTTGAACCATGAAGCTTAGCATTCTGTATCTGCTGGCCATCTTCTAGCAGGCATATCAAGTTAGTTAAGTATGTTACTATTTAAAAAGGTGCAACTATTTGGTACCTGATTTCAAGAGTCAGTAGGAAAAAAACCAAGGAGAAGTACTTAAATCTCAAGCATAACATGAGCTGCAGAAGGCAACTTCTCTGTATTTTATATTTTGATATCTGTAAAGTGCCGTGTAAACACTCAATCATGGTAAGGACTTAAAAGCTCGTCCAGTTCCAGCCTCCTGCCGTGGGCAGGGCTGCCCCTACCAGCTCAGGCTGCCCAGGGCCCCATCCAACCTGGCCTGTATGCCTCCAGGGATGGGGGCATCCATAGGTTCTCTGGGTAGCCTGTTAAAAACGCTGCTTCTGCTCCTTCAGCAGCCAGACTGCCCACGTCTGGAGAGCAGATGGTCTTGATCCCCATCAGCCGACAGCTTTTGCACTGCATGTGCTCATGTACAACATTCACAAAATACTTCTCATCCTTTAAAAAGCTGTGCATTAATACATGCATATAAAATACCCATTTCACCTTCTCTCTCACAGATTCACCAGTAATTCTTAAAATATTGCAGAACTGGGCTCCTGCAGTTTCCCACTACTTCGACAAAGAGCATTACACTTATGCAGGCCAGCACATTGTCATCCAGGAATCCATAGAACACTATGGAGCAGTGGTATGGCCTGGGGTAAGTACTCAATATGGCATCCAGGGAGTTGACGTGACAGATAAATCAGAAATGACAGTGGCAGACAAACCTCAAGCTAGCATTTTTTTAGTTAACAGCTATTTCTTGTGAGGAACCAAGCTGTGAAGTACTAGAGCAGAAAGCTCTGCCTTACACTGATATGGTAGTTTGCACCAAAAGAAACGGGGCATGTAAGTGAATAGATGGTAAATTATTTCCACTTACAGAAATAAAAAAACCAACATGCACACACCTACCTTCCTATTTGACAACTGGATGAAGATACTGGGGAAAAAAAAAGTTAAAATTGTTTGGAAACAGTTGGAAAAAAATGTTCAGTTTCTTCCACGTTCCCAATGAGTCACTGCTGGGAAGCAATCAATCAGCATTACAAAAAAAAAAGACTGAAGAAGAAAATTGTGAAAGATTAAATAAGGGATTTTAAAGTAATGAAAATGTTTCTTTTAAATAACAGTCTGGAACTATTCCACTGCAGTATGGAAAACCATACTTGCAAACAGGTCTTCTCCAGTCTGTATTGCTCCCGCGGTGAGAAAGAACTTTAAGTACACTCAGAAACATGGCCCTGAAGGAGGAGAGGGTTTCAGAATTTTTCAGATCCACATTTATTGGAAAAGCTCACCAACAGTGTCTGACCAAAAAGAAGAGAAAAATAAAGTGCATGGGTAAATGAAACAGTACCTTAATCT
Organism: Pavo muticus; assembly: GCA_016647715.1. NCBI lineage: Eukaryota > Metazoa > Chordata > Aves > Galliformes > Phasianidae > Pavo > Pavo muticus. The sequence continues at coordinate 1,040,204 of JACDJE010000242.1, read as the reverse complement.
GGAACGTCAGAACATCAGTTCTCAAATTAACCAGGTGTCAGAATGCGGATGGTAAAACTTTCCAAGAAAAGCGCGAGGTTGTGCAAATTGGGCTGGTGATTCATGAGCTGTCAGCCTTCCCAGAGCAGGTAGGCAGCGTTGCATTATGAGAAAGCACAGGAGTTAAAACCCTAACACCAATCGAAAGACGACGAGCAAAAGGGCAGTTAATTTCTTTGGCATCTGTTTATGTTACTTATCAATAGAATGGTTCCCACCTGGACGCTACCTATCTTGAGCTGTGAGTCACAAAAGGTATACGTGTCTGCTGCAAATCCATTATCTCCCCAAACCTAAAATTAGTAACAAATTAGTTTAATTGGATTGCTTGACATAAAGAACAGGACACAATGTTTCTTTTCCATATTATGTTTATGTTACAGCCATCAGTGTTTTCCACTGTATAAAAAAATACAGTATAAAAACATCAAATTAATTTTTGTGCAACTTAATTGATACCATCTTATGAATACGTGGTAACTATTTCAGGCACTGGCTTTGTCTCAGTATCTGGAATCAAATCAAGAACGATTCAACCTCAAAGACAAGAAAGTTTTGGAAATTGGTGCTGGAACAGGCTTGGTTTCCATCGTGGCTTCCATCTTAGGTCAGTAAACTATTTCCTTTCTGATTTCTTATGAAACACAATCTAGATCTGTGACTGCCACTTGAAAGCCATGAAGCAACAGCTGAAATTAATACCTTTGCCACTACTTTTTAAGAAAATGAAATTAAGTTGAATACTGTTTTATTAATAAAGATTCTAGTTATTGATGAGGGGGAAGCAGGGGAAGTAATATCAAAAGAGTTTATATCTTTAGGTTCAACTACGTACCTTTGGATTAAAACAGATTTATGTATTCTTTAGGAGCTTATGTTACAGCTACTGATTTGCCTGAAGTTCTTGAAAATCTCTCATTTAATATTTCAAGAAATACACACCACATGAATGTGCACAAACCTGAAGTGAGAAAACTGGTGTGGGGAGAAAGCCTCAACGAAGACTTCCCTTTATCAACTTACCATTACGATTTTATACTGGCAAGTGATGTTGTATATCATCATACTGCTCTGGATGCCCTGCTAGCAACAATGGTATACTTCTGCCAGCCAGGAACAGTACTACTATGGGCAAATAAATTCAGATTCAGTACAGACTATGAATTTTTGGAACAACTTAGCAATATATTTGATACATCCATCCTAGCAGAATTTCCAGAATCAAATGTCAAGTTGCTTAAAGCCACGGTAAGAGAGAACTGAAGAAAAAACAACTACTAATTTTGATTTAATGCCTGCCTCTTGCAGTTTGGAATGTGATGTGGAATTATGGTACGCCCTCTGTGCATTTATGTCTGTGAAGCTGTAGCTGTATCTGAATTCTGCACTTTGTTACAAGAAATCTGGCAAGACAGTAATATAGTTCATTTGTCTTGGATCCATACTTACAACCTATTCAACCAGACCAATTTCACTCCACTGGAGGAACAATGTCAGTAAGTAGTCAGATAGCAGGGAGGCGTTAACAGAAAGTATTGATCTTCTAGGCTGCACTGAACTCCTGCTGTTTGGAAGGTGTTCTCTTTCAGCAAATTACATTTACGTACTCCTGGATAAACCAATATTTTTAGCTTTGTTATTTGTTTTTATTACTTATAAAACAATCTTTTAAAGTATCAGAGTGCACATGGTGTTTTTTGATCGTCAGTTTTGCACATTTATTCTGCTGTGTTTTACATTTTTAACATTATTAAACATTTATGTATAGCTTTACAATACCTGGTCAAGATTTAACTGTCTGGCACTTTATACATGTATCAGCCTGTCCTGATACTCAGGTTCACATGGATTTTTGAGTTTGCCTGAAACCACTCCAAAATGAAGATTTACAAGAGCACCTATGCATCAGCATTTCTGAGCTGCATGTGTTAACAGTTTCAGAGGTTGAATTTTTCTTTAAAAAAAAAACAAAAACCAAACAACAAAACCACAAATGTAAACTCTTGCAAACAATACGGATAATTATGTCCCATTACTTTCGTCTAATAAATAAGATTTTAGCTACTCCTGAAGTAGCTTTAAGGCCTTCATACAATTGAAAATGAAATTAAGATCAAACGTGTTAAAAGTCATTTTACTGTAAAAAATACAGAGCTTTTACAGGTTTGCAGTTAAAATTAACAGTTAAGAACCTAACATGCATGCAGTAAGCTATATCAGCCTAATTCCAAATCCTTTGTGTTGGCAGTTCTGGCACATCCATTGCCAGCAATGGGATGCACAATAAGGTAACTCCCTGATGACTGGAGTCAGGTTAACAGGTATTAAGCTGTACCCAGGTGCCTTTACTGATAAATACACACAATTTAATGATCGACATTCAGTAATGAAAACATGCGTTCCTATAAAAAAGAAAAAAATCAAACTTATCTTTTCATATCCTGCCCTTATAGGATTACTTTAGGTTTATAATTTCCAGATTTCTAGAATACACAATAATCAGGGGGATACATAACAGGAAGCCAGTTTTCAGAGAAAGTTGCACAGTGAGTCCATCCAAGTAACTTCATTAGCTGAAGGAAAAAAGCAAACATGAAAAAAAAAGTAGTGAGACGCTCATGGGTCTTGTTCTTCAATTTAAGTCCTTCCAACAAACATTGCATTGACATTAACAACTCACTAAGGATATCTGTAATCAGAAAGATAAGTCTGGAGAACTTTAACTTACTTAGCTGTTTAGTAATTCCCATTAATTCTCTACCTATATTATACTAGTAGTATTTGTGATTACTAACTAACGATAACAGTGGTTAAACACCCACATAATGATCTAAACATGCAGAAGAGTTTTGGCAAATACTCTAGAAAAAAATGAAAGAAGAAACTGCTATTAAAAATTAACATCAAAAGCTTGGATAAGGTTAACATTTTAAGTTTGAGTTCTACAATGTAAAATATAACAGAGATAATGCCTCCTACGTTTAAACATTTACTCAGCATTAATATAGACCCATCATTTTACTAAATACACTTTACCTGAATGCAGTTTTTTAAGTTGTCTTTTGTTGGCTTTTCTTCCGCAAGTTTTGTTGCAAACTTGAGACCTCTCCCATACATTTTGTTCACCAATGCATGCTTATAGGCAAAAGTCAAAACCTGCAATGTGAAAATAAAACAGTTCAGATATTAAAATACTAGGCTCTTACAAGGCTTAACAAATAATAGCAGATTCTCTTCAGGTAGTAGAAGTGATTTAAAGTAAAACATTTACATGAAACAGATTGCATTTTTTTTTTTGGCAGGAAAACAGATGATTCCTAGTAGCAGTTATAAACAAGAATGTCCTAGAAACTACTTATGCCTTCATGAGCATATCTGACTTTAGAACACTTTATGCAATACAGACATCATTGTTCGAATTCTTTAGTCATCACGTTTTTAGGTTCTTTGGATTTTCATTTGCTAGAGGCAACTGCATGGTAAAAAGTAGTTTAAACAAAATGAAATCATCAAGAACCAGGCAGACGTATCTTTGATCCACAGAAACAAAGACCCCATTAAGAGTGTTGGTTTGCAAGAAATAAACTTACTGCAGAAACAAATATGAACATATATATTGAATGATACATGTGTATATATATGTATACATACAGAGGTATGCACATAGTTATAAACAGGCAATGAAGACAGGTAAGCATGAAGACAAACCTCAGGTTTTGGTCAACTCCTCAATACTGGCAAGTACTGTATTAAGAATAGATTATAAGAAAACTTCCTCTTGATACTCCAAACTCCAAAGACAGAGCTCACAATACCTGACAATGCTGTAACTAGCATATGTAAATGAATGTGTTTACTTCAGAGATAATGTGAAATAAATCAGGCTCTGAACACTCTAACAGTGTTCAGAGTGTTGCAAGGTGGTTCATGCTATTTCACCCATCATTAAGAATTAGTGATGAATCAGGACACTTTCATCTATTCCCCTTGGAATACTCACAGTAAGTAGCCTATTTTACTTTTTTTTTTTATTTAAAGAGTGACAGCACCAAAGTTGGAGAACATGGCATTACTATTATTTTTAGTACAGTTCTAATGCAATCTGGTATTAGAGTTTGCAATTCATTTTCCCCTCACTCAGTACAATGATTTTCCTTTTCTCTGCTTCCTGAAATGAAAGTCAGTTTTCCAACAATGTATACTTAAAATACACCATTGAGAAGCCAACAAAAAATACCTCAAGGATGTTCAGAAATAAATATTTTGCATTATAAAGACTTAAAATATTTTCCTTAATATTTTATTACTAGAATCCAATATTCCTATCCTGCAAGGACTGAAGAACCTGCCGAATTTTAGCTAACTGAACACTCCTACTGAATGTTAATTGACATGCAATATTTTGCAGTATCTATACCTAAAAGACTGAGCTAGAAAAGGAAATGGCACACTTAATCATCATGGAAGTGAAGGTACAGTTTTCAGGCTCTGAAGAGCCAAATACTTCATATGCCAAGCACTCAAGCATTGCCCATTCTTCTTCTGTCTTCCAGTATTATTTGGTTACGTTGAAGTATTCACTTAAGCTGCAATAGCTTTTGAATACGATTTGTACTAGTTAAAGCACTCACACATATGCAACAATGAGCATAAGAGCACCATTCACATACAAATCTTTCCAAATATCACTATTGGAAAAGTACTTTGCATGCCGCATTCTCAATCCAAACACTTCTGAACAACTGCTCAGTGGATCCATTAGCAGACTCGATTGATTAAACTAAACTTAAATAAATAAAATGAAGGAAAAAAAAAAAATCCTTTCTGAAAGTATGATAGAACCACAAAACAAACCAAAAGAAAACAAACCAAAATTAAGTGAGAGATGCATTGGAGCTTTCAGCAAATATAACATATTAAAGGCTAACCAGAAATAATGTCACTGCTCTATGAAGAAAGCTCTTACCTGACCCTGTAAGTTTTGAATGGTTATTGAACATCAGTGATAAAGGCAGGATGAAAGCCACTTGACAGCATTTCTTTCGTAACAGGGCTTCCTAGAGTTTTTGTGGCAAGAAAACAAAGTATTTTACGAAACACCCTTACTCTGGCCAAATAAAAGTTTGGGTATTTCTAAATGAGAAAATCTCTGAAGGACCAAAAGGTTGAAACAATGCTCCAAGCCCTTTTGATAAAAGATCATTTCTGTCTAAGTTCTTGAAAAACAAACAAACAAAAACCAACCCCACAGTCAGCTGTAAACAAGTAAAAATACTAAGTTTGTTAGCACTTCAGAAGAATAATGCATGAAATGCTTAAAATCAGTATAAATTTACAAGCACAGATTTAAGAAATATTACTTCATTACTTGTGCATATATTGATCAAATTAAGCCTTACAGTTACAATAGTGCAAGCTTTATAGTATCACAGAACTGGAGGTCACTCCTCGATACGTGTAAACAATATAAACGGGAATGCTATTAAGATATAACCAACAGCTGCTATCAGCATGTATAACAACAGCAAATAAACAAATCTATAGCGTACAAAAACAGCTGCTAGATGTAAGAATAGGAATGAATTCTAAACGCTTGATATTATTTCATAATTTCAATAAATACAAGGCCAGCTTTTATAGAACAAATGATATAGATGAGAAACTGGCCCAAGAATTGTATCAAGGGAAACAAAACACAATATGAACTTTTAGGATGTCTTGGGTTTGGGAAATAAATGTTAGTTCCTACATTCCCAAGCCAATGGCCTGTAATAATAAGCGTACTAACAGCCAGACCCACAGAAATAGTTGGTAATAGCCTGCCTAACTTGCTGACAGCTACAGAAAGATGCATAGACTTTGGAGGATAAAGTTCTGAAATGATCTCTCAAGACATTTGCATGGCTACAGTACTTTCAAATCTGAAAATGCTCCTTAAAAACCAGCACAGTTAAGATCCAGCAAAACAACTACCTAATGAAAACCTTTCTGGGATCTTAATACCAATATTTAGCAAAAAGAAAAGAGTCTTGTATAATTAGTTACTTCATTATTTGAGCTGTTGATTAAAATGTATCTACATTTACAAATAATTAAAATGCTACATTACACAAGACCTATAGACAACACACCTCACTGCAAGAATACTGAAGCTGTCATAATTATCAGGGAGTGAGCCTCTTCAGGCTCAAATGTAGCTTTGGGAATAAACTAAGGTCTCTCAGCTACTTATGTTGACTCTCTGCTCTATCAAACATTACAAATAAAAGCAATATTCATACAAAAATTGACTTATCTTATTTTCAGACAGGGAAGGGAGTTCATGGAATCAAATGCACAGCAACAAGCTTTTGGCAGTAACTGAGTATGATCTGCTGGAACAGACAGCTGCATCTGACAGTAATATGAAAAACACTCCAGGCCAAAGATGCTTAAAAGGCAGGATGGAAAGGTCTGGGTATTTTATCTGTTTGCTTATTTTTAAACATGACTTTTTGCTAACCTTTGGATTAGCTGTTGGAGATAAGGGGAGTTAAATTCTATAATGAGTCAGTGTCAGTAGGAAATAAGTAAATCCTACTACTCTCCTGTAGAAGTTTTGCTTAAAACTGGTCATTTTGGCCTGCAAAATTTACAGTTATGTTCAGGTAAATAAAAATCAAAACTTATACTTCAATACTAAAAAAATACTAAAGCACTATCACAAATGTGCCTTCATAATCAAACAAATACTTGAGCAGAGCTACCCTCAACTGTGGTATATTCGAAATGCTTTTCTATATAGAATACATATTTTCTTTCATGCATCACTTAAAGTAAAACTTCAGAGACAAGTGATCTAACTAGAACAGATGGAAGTAGGAACAATGTTCTTACTGTCAACAGCAAGCACCAGTCTCCCTACATACTTGCTATAACATGATGACAAGCATAACACTTCAATGGAAAATAGGCAATTAAGGGAACTTAAGAACACCCCGTGGTAATGCACATACTTCAACAGCAGAAGAGAGGCAGCATACAAATAGTACTTGATTTACTAGAGGGTGAGCAAAAACACACAGAAGCGATGATATTCTCAATACACCTTCAGAAACGACATAGAAGAAATCGTGCTCTCTCCTGGTTTTCAAAAATTCACTTAGCTTTTAAACACTGTCATCTGGAAGAACTTTGACTCAAGTGAAGCTTTGAGGTAAAAACACTGTTTCTATCAATGCAATGTTTCTATCTAAAGCTGTTAACGTACTTGAAGCACTAGAGTACTGTACAGATTATTAACATCCAGTTGCCCAAGAAGGCTGTGGATGCCCCAGTCCCTGGAGGCATTCAAGGCCAGGCTGGATGTGGCTCTGGGCAGCCTGGTCTAGTGGTTGGCGACCCTGCACATAGCAGGGGGGTTGAAACTAGATGATCATTGTGGTCCTTTTCAACCCAGGCCATTCTATGATATGATTCTATTTCTCCACTTTTTGAGCTTCAATGACACAAAGTCATGTTCACATACAGTAAGAGCTCCACATTTTCAGTTCTACCCTCATATGTTAGAATAACTTAGCTGCCTCTTGAGGATTATGAGGATGTTCAACACAAGGCCTACTCCTGATCCTATATTACTATTCCAAACTTTACCTTTCCTCTTTCCACATTTCTATGCCCCAAAAAAGAAATGAGTCATCCAAGGTTAGGCAATTCAACCAAGCTGTAACACTTCATTTTGTCGCCCATTTAAGTCTTTCCAGAACACAGTCACAGAAATGCATTCTAGTCTTTTTTTGTTGTTGCTTACTACCAACGTGAATTTTGTCAAGTCCAAGGCAGTTGTACTGAAGATTATCATGAACAGAAAAGACACTTTTGCCCTTTGCTGCAACAAAGCAGACAAACTTGTCTGTTTCTTAGAATTTGTTTTGAAGCTTTCAATACTACTATGTTCTCAATGATACTCTCAAACTTCCCTCTGGAAATCTTGGTGGCAGACGGACAGATGGACTAGATGATCTTGGAGGTCTTTTCCAACCTTGGTGATTCTATGACTCCTAAAAGGATGTGAGCTACACGAACATTAAGGTTCCTCTTAGATGCTCAAAACTTCAGATTTTCCTCTACCAGTCTTCAAAACAAAATTATGTGCGCTAAGCACGTTGTTTCTAAAGTAGTAAAATAATCCATTAGTAAAACTTGTATGCAACACTGAGCCAGAGACTTATAGGAACAATTATTCTACGTGGATAAAAATTTAGAAAGGAAGAAAACTAAATTCTAATGGTGATATTTAAAACAAGAAGACACTTGTGTTTATTCAAGCAGAAGGTTGAGAAAGTTTTAAGCACAATCCCACCTACAAAACTTGCCATGATAAAAATAGATGAATATTGACCAGTCAGCTTGAACAGCAGATACAGTTTGGTAGAAGCGAGTGGAACGAAGGAGCTGCAAATTGTTAAATTCATTTTTTTGTAGAAAAGCAACAGCCCATGATACACACGTATTGCTGCTCTCACAGTTTACAGCAATAGATAGTAGAACATAACTATATCTTTCCTATCTATTTTCATGTCAGACTATACCATAATACAGATCTGTAGTCTAGGATGTTAACAGAGCTAAATAAAGCATAATTGGATCATCATTATATGTTTATGTTTTTGAATGACCAAATGCAATGGAATTGCCAGGTCATGGCCTCAACCAGTGGCTGAGCACCAGGAGAGAAGGCGTGGCTAACCCAGGGAGATCAGGTGCAAGCAATGCCCCTGAGTGACCAGAAGTGGCAGAGCCTGGGTCCACCTCTCCTCACCCTCATTTAAGGGTTAGCAGCCAAGGGAGCAGCATCTCTCAGGATAGTGATCACTCTCCTCTTGAGCTGTCACTGTTTATCAGAAGGGATGAGCCAGTTTTCCTTCTTTATTGTCTATTATTGCTCTGTAGTGCCTGTAATCCATTTGAAGGCACTGTCATTACCTTCTTTTGTCATACACAAAGAACACTCCTTTGCTGACTGGAAAGCACAGTGCTATCAGCTCAAACAGCAGGTCTGAGCTGTCAAATTGCTTACTAGTTAGTTCTCCTGGAAACTACCAGGTGGGCATGACACCTGTTAGCAATAGAAATAAGAGAACACAAATCACAGCAAACAAAACTTCTATAGAGAAGAGAAGAGAAACAGTACTGCTTTCTCTTTTGAGAATAACTCCCCTGGGTCTGGCCTTAGTTCTTTTCTCCAAATCTGTTAGCAAGGAAAACCATTAGAGTACACTACTGTCTCCTTTCAAAGCAAACTAAGACCTGAAGTCACACTATCTTCACTCCTCGTTCCTTTAAGAGTTTCCAGGAAGAGAAAACAGAAGTAAAAATGTGAAAAACTAAGCCTCAGTTCCAATAATCATACGTACATGATGATACTGCTTGAAGTATTCTTCTTTCCCTTCAAGTTTTTTTTGTTTAATCTGCAGGGGTTAGAACTGCTGAACAGTACCACTGGAAAGATGAGAGGCTATATCCATGATGTGGTCTTTCGAAAGATTAAATTGATAGCGAAATTACCACTGCATAATTGCTGACCAGCCAACATGTTTGCAGAATGCAGAAAGCATGAAAGAAAAGCACCACAGAAACTAGCAGGGTATCTAAGCTACTTGCCAAGCTATGACTGAAACATCTCAAAGAACTGAGACTTCAACACCTGCGTGGATAACTCATTCTAGTGCTGGATTGCTTTTACAGCACAAAGATTCTCTTTCACTTATGTAGTAATTCCTGTGGTTTGTGCCTGCTGCCTCCTGCCCTGCCTCTGGGACTACTGTGAAGAGCCTGGCTGCATCTTTTCACCTCCTGCCTTCATCACACATTATTCACAATAAGAATATCTACCTGAGCCTTCTATTTACAGGTTAAACAGTCTCAACCTTTCCTCATACAACAGATACGACAATCATTTTTGTGGCCCTTGTAATATTATTCACAATAGTCATCACTACTATACTGATACAGGGCAATTTGTTCAGCAGCAAGAGACCAGAGACGACAAACTCGAAATGGGCCATGTGGGGCCGAGTAAGTGAGGCTAGATATGGGCACAGGACAGAAAAAGCATAGGACAATGACTTATCTCAGGGGTCGTTAGGATGACTCATTTTCAGAGCTTTCAGAAGCCACTGGTCTAAAATATCCAGAGCATTCCACAACAGTTCTGCACTAAAAGTAGTATCCCTCATCAGTTCAGATTTGCTTGACTAGTAACTCCAAGAAAGAAAGCAAACAAACACATTGCATAACCACAATGGAACTCACTCCCACATGAAATGCTACAACATTGTTGGCCTTTCAGTTACTTATTTAACAATACAGAAGCATCTGTTTTCAGAGCAAAACCTTAACTTGCACACAGATAGGTTCCATGCTTGGATCCAAGAGAGGTTTAAATCCCTCATCTGTCCAAATCAAACCAGAGTTGCTCATTCCAGACCCAGAGCACTTTTCTTGATACGCTCCCAGCAGGACAGCTATGCTGATAGTTTTTCCATTGAAAATATTCACATCATGTTTATAATCAAAAGATTAAAGTAGAACAGCGTTCGTTATTCCTAGTATTGTACTTACAGATAAGCAGCAAGAAAATTCTGTCCTACACAGTATGATTAAAGCAGAATCTGCTACCACGGGATACTATAATCAGATGAAGATCAGAAGGAAAATGCTTAAAAGATGCATGTGTACAAGAATACGTGCACTAAAAGAAGTGAGAGCAGCCACCATCAACCTTCTTGTTCAAACCTCCAGCTAAAGTTCTTACTAGGAAGACTATTTTTTGTCAAGAAAATTAATTATCTTTATGATTTTCTTTTGTAACTATCTGAAGTGCTTTGGCAGCTTAACTGAAATAGAAATAAACACATTAGCCACTTCATCTTCCAAAGCCATACGTAGAGTTACACACAGCAACTAATTAAACAATGCACAGTAACTCAAACATTAAAAAGTCAAACTCAGTGAATTAGAAGCTACACAAGTATAATGCCTCAAATAATTTTTTTCTTCTGGAATAGCTGTTTCAAACTGAAACAGACAAACTCAGTCCTAGTATCAGTAAACTTAAAATAACAAGAAATTTTTTGCTAATAAATTTTTCAGTGTTAACATTTCCAAGAATTTCCTCTTTTACTTCTACAGACATTACTGACAGCAAAACACAAAACTTCTGCTGTTTATTTTGTAGAAGAGGCAACAGAATGGAGGACTAAACAGAGTAGCTGTTTGTACTCCTGCATACAGCTACCAGCAGCTCACAAGTTAACCAAAAACATTGCCTGAAAGGTACAGAGAGAGGCAACTCAATAAAGCAAGCACCTTCTTCAAGGAAATCTGGTACTCTATACCCTTCCTTTTAACCCTACATTAACATACAGAGAGATGGGCTTACCACAGATTTGATAGGCTTTGCAAAATCTCTATGGAAAAAGGTCCTTAAGGAAGCACAACTTATGGGGACAGCATGAAAATGCAGAAGGGAGGAACGTACGTGTGCACAAAGAGGTGGTGCATAATTCCAGGAGGAGCATAAAAAATTACAATATGCAAAAGGAAGGCTGCTCTGCACTCTTACCTTGCTGTCAAATATATCAGTCCATTTTGTTGTTTCCCAGAACGTCTCTGTCAAGGCTTCTGAGCAACTCTCATGATCCTCATCTTTGCCTTCAGCATCACTGGAAGCAGCCCCATCTTGGGTCTGCAGATGAAGAAGCTGGTCAGCCAGCGCGCTTCCTTTTCGACAAAGTGCGTCCACTAAAGTAGTCTTCTGTTTTTCCATTTCACTAGAAGAAAGCAGCATGAAGAATATTAAGGACTCTTCATAGACACATCATTAAGAACAGAACCAGTACTGACGATCAGCAGTTAGCACACACAGATTGAAAATAAGCACGAACATCATCTTAAAAACAGGGCTATTTACTGTAAATAAAACTAACTGAGAAAAAAAATAATTATGAGACATACTATCCATGATAAAAACTCGATTGTTCTCCTCAGTTTGAAACATCTTTGGTGTCTTACGGCAAGGGCAGCTCAGGATTTTAAAACTGAGTAAGCCAGCAGCTTTACAGCTCTTGGCATTATAAACAGAGTCAAATCCAGCACTAACATAAACAGATATACAATTCTGCTGACTTCAAAGGAATTGCACCCATTTAAAGCACCGTTACATCTGGTGTTCAGTTTCAGCTGTTAGATTCAACCACATGACCTAACGGTTCAACTTACCAAGAAACGTTTAGAATGAAATTTATTACAGCATAACTTTGCTTTTATGTCAGTAACTCTAGAATTACACACACACACATTCAGGAAAACCAGACTAGTTTTACAACTGAGATCTGGTATATTATCTAACATAACAAATAAATGTTCAACCTCCCCCCTCTAAGGCCCTAATCTTCAAATCTATAGCTCTTGTATTTGTGACAAAAATCACACCACAATAATTCTCCAGACTAGGGTATCAATTTGAACAGACTGTCTTCCTTGGGATGAATACTGATAATTCAGAGAAACATATCTAACATACCTAAAAAAAAAAAAAAAAATGATTCTCAAAAATACTCAGAAGTAGAAGTATGGTAACCATATCTTTCCCAAATGAGATCTTTGGCAAGCAGTTACTTCTAAGACTGCTGTCAGTTTTAGCTTCTAACCCAGTTACAAAAGGTTGCAAAGCATTATGAAAAGGAAGTTAGCATTCCAAACACAAGCCTCTACATCAGTGGTTCCTCTGATGTGACATTAAGCTTGATACAACCTTAGTATCTCATTTTTTCAGACTCACTTACATCCTGAAAGCACCCTTACTTTATCGTTTCTGGGCAACAGAAACGCAGACTTCAGTGTTCCTGTATTCTTGAAATATAATAAGGAACAAAATCCTGCAAACAAGCTTGAAACTGTCTGTGCTTAGAATAATAACACAAGCCATTCAAAATAAATATAGTCATCCCAATTCTTATATGCAGAGAAAGTACAGAGATTACAAAAATAGGATGCAAGAAAATTATTTACTGGTTAGGTACTTTTTTATAGTAGTTGCATCAGGTCTGGGATCAGTCTTCATAGCAAAATAAACTGCTAATGCGGTTTGATCAATATGAGAGATTACAGTATTTGCAGCTTCAACAATTTCATCAAGTCTTTTCATACGTTCCTGAAAGAAGAGGAAGAAATGTATTCAGTGATATGAAATCATGCTACTTGATTGTTGATTTTATTACTACTAGGATAACTGCAAAGGCATGCAGAAATAAGATTAAGCAATTCAATATGCCCTTTTCTACACTTTCTCCAACTTTTCACATGGAAAAACCTGATGATAAGTCTGCATTATCAAGACACCCCACGTACATAGTACACTTCACTCAAAACAGACTGTAAGAAAAAGTAAGCACACAGATGCAGATTTTACAGGAAGAAAACACCTTCCAGAACAAACTGATAATCTCTCAAGAAATAACGGTAGCAGTTATTCACTTCTGACTGAAATGCAAAATCAGAATCAAACAGAAAAAGAATTAGAACTACTGCCATACACATGAAGGTGTATATCTTCAAGATGAACAACAATAACCCACACCCATGCACACAGACACTTCTGTGTAATAGTTCGCAGTTCTCATTTTTGAGGACAATGACAGATGGTAAATTTAGCTGTATTATTTCAAAGGGTTACTGTCCTCACTTGTCTGGGCAATTCTGCCATAACATATTATCAGTTCATAAGAGGAACAAAATGGGAAATGTGCTCTGCTCAGATACCATCAGAGTAACACTCTGTAGCCTAAAGCAGTAAGTAAGCTTACGATACAAACTGAACAAAGAACAGATGAGAAGCCAACATACTATATGAAGGCACACCTTCTTTCATTCTATTGCAGGATTAAGTAATTCACATTCAGTTAACTTACATCACTGTCAATATAATCAGGAATTTCTGCTTTACTGTACTGAGCACAGCTGTGGCAATCAATTCAAGGCCAAACTTATGAAGATTCAGTTGTTTAAGCTAAATAGATGAAGAAGTGAGATGAAATTTTGAAATGTTAAATAACCTTTTCAGAATCCAGTTGATGAAGTCTCGCAACATACAGCGGAAGATGATTAGGAAAGGCTTCTTTCAACTCGTTGTACACATCAGGGGTATCCAGTCTGGAAGAGAGGAGGACAGAAATGAAAATACAGATTCCTAAGTTCAAAGCAATGTTTTTCCTAGTTTCTGTTGTACAGCTGCTACAAGGTTCTGTAGTAACGACAGCAGACATACTTGGTCATCCATTGTATTTTTAGGTCTCGTAAAGCTTCAGCAAATTCTTCTTTTACATCTTTTTCTTTTTCCTGGTCTCTTTCTTTTTCTTTGCTGCCATTTTTACTCTTGGATGGTGATGGTATCAGATGATAGTGAACTGTAAGGACATCCTGGAAGTGGGAGAAGAAGCACATACTGAGGGGGATACAAAAGCTAAATAAATCACAGCAAGCAACTACTCTGAGCTACACATACACTGAATAGGAATTCCAAGAACAAAAAGCATTAACAGTCTCTAAGAACTATTTTTTTAAAAGCAATATAAAGGTGCAAATAACAAAATAGCACACTTGGTACAAGACTAAGCTTAAAATTGAACAAGTTGACTTTTGTGTATTCAGATAATTTAATATAATATTAGTTAGGATAACAGCAGCTTTTTCTTTTGTTGTTGTTGTTTTTAAGGAGAGCAAACAGCTTGGTTAAAAGGTAAAGAAGTCAGAGATCCTGTCCTACAAATCTGGCAGTAGACAAGCAAATGAAGATGACTGAACTCTAGAAATACTACAGTAATTCACATGTGAATTACATCATACAATAAACAAGTTTATTTCTCCTGAATGCGTGCTTCTTCCCCTGAATTAGCTACTGCACTCACAGCCAACTGTGTCCTAGCTTGCTGCTACAAATGTCCCAGTTTCATCTGCATTTGCGTTCAAAATAGGTGGAAAATAACACAACTTATTTGCTACTATGAAAACTCTAAATGCTAGCATTGAAATATAACTACAGCTTGAGTTCATGCTAGTCAACAATCAGCACAAGAAAATCAGCTACAAGATTTTCATTTTAAATAGCTAACTAATCTAACACCATGCTCCGAAAGCCAATCCTGAGATAATTTATAGGTAAGTTTTCAAATAAGCCAAAATTAGACTTCAGTCTAAGACATTACAGCTGCTGGGGGAGGCTATTTTGTTGTTTTTATTGATGCCTTAAAAAAAAAAAAAAACACCACAAAAACAACACTAGGAACTGAACACTGAGGGCATATATCCAGCTATTCTCTATTTAAAATATTTCACAAAGAAGATTACTTCAACTTAAATACTTCAGATACAGTTATCCTGTTGAAATACCACGTAAACTGTTGTGTTGCCTGATCAACTGTTCTGGCAATTTAGTTATTCAGACCAATTACCCTGAAACAGACTTGTGTGAATGCATAAATGAAATCACTGCATAATGAAATGCAATCTTGCGCATGATATATTTCAGTCATTTAAACAAAAAGTATAAAGGTGACTATAAGAAATGACTATGCATAACTTTGGAGTAATGGACCTTAACATCACACTTCTGAATCTATTGAGGAATGCTGAGGCAGAACAATTTTATTTCAAATGACAGTTAATCAGACCAGCAGCTTGCTAAGCAAGGCATACTGAAAACTATGCTGGTAAGACAAAATGACATCAATATTCCCTTCTGACAATTCTTCCAGCTACTTACTATGCAGTTACAGGTTGAACTACAGAAGTGACATTTACAGATAGATTTTTTAAAGGTTGTTTAGAACACCAGTATGCATTGTAGTTTTCACAGGAACTACCCTACACCAATGTGAAGCGCATGACCTATGTACACACACCTAAACAAGACTTCAGCAATACCTAGACCAAAGCATGACAAAACGATACACAGATTCACAAATTCTGTATCCTCATGCAGTAGAGGATACAGAAGTCAGGAACAGGGTGCTGGGGCTGGCTACAGTAATTAGAAAGGTAGAAACCAATAATGTAGTTCATTAAAGCAAACATTTTAAGATGCCTAAGAAGTTAGTCCAGTAAGAAAATCTGAATCACTAGTTTGCAGTGTTTTATGAGACACAGTCTACTAACACTTGCCTGAGAAAGAAATCCGCCTTCCTGAAAGTATTCTAATATTTCAGGATTTCCTTACTTAAGGTCCTCCTCTACCTTGCTTAGCAACAGAAGTTTGAGGTTATGTATCCAAATGGTCTGGGCATTCTCAAGCCTTGTCTATATCAGAAGGCTTTGCTAGTCCAGTTCAAGGTTTCAAATCAAGTATAATTACTTTAGCAAAATCCTAGTTATAAGGATGAACATTTTCATTTAAAAGACTAATTCAATGTAGGTCGCTCTGAAAGTAATGCCTCCTATTTATTTCCATGGTAACTACATCAGATACAAAGAATACGATAACGCTATTTGATAGAACAAATTCTCAGCTACAAAACATTATTTTTCAGTGTATTCACCACCATTAGTTTGGCATTTTTGCTAGCAATGAATAAGAGCCATAACAATCTGTACCAGCGGAGGTAACCCACTGCCGCCATTGCTGAAATGCACCAGCCACCACCTCACTGTGCTCACATCCACTGTTTGGTCTCCATAAACATCCAGTAAGCGTTGATGAATGTCAGTGGGCACGTTTTTTTCCATTCTAAAGGAATACAATGACACCCCTTTTCTTCAAATGCACTTTGATGTCAGACATCATTTTGTCAGAATGCCCTTCTGCTACCATTGGCTGCATGGCAACAAAATGGAATGGAATATTGGCGGAAGGTTCAGCCTCCACTATCATATCACCAACCATTTACTTCTGACTTCATGGGCCAACATAATAAAATAGGAGGCATTACTTCCAAGAGCAGCCCTTGCACATAGCTAAGCCATCAAAAGGGCAGTAAAATCACCACTCTCTCAGCCAGCTGTTTTTGGTCTCACAAGATTCTACAAACACTACAAGCTATGACCACTGAAAGGAAAACAATAGGCCTCATCTCTTGGCACTTTTTTCAAGAGTTTACAGAAAAATATGCCTGCTTCTCTGCAGAAATCAAATGCATCTTAAAGGGTAAATAAGGTGGTCTAATAAAACACGATAGGCGTAAGATAGACTGAAGGCATCTCCATTTTCTTCTCTCTATTCCATGAGTGAACACTAGCATTACTTAAAGCTCTGCATCCCCCTCAAGTTACCAAACACCCCAGAATGACGCTCGTTGCCTTTACAGAAACTCTTATCGGAGATTAAGGAGAAGGAAGGTAGCTCTTCGTGAATCACAGAACCACAGAATCGCAGGCGTTGGAAGGGACCTCAAGGGATCATCAAAAGTTCAACCCCCCTGCTAAAGCAGCTTCCCTACAATAGGTCACACAAGAGCTACAAACTGAAAGGCAGCAAGCAAGAATATTATACCTTGAAAGGATTACTTTAAGGCAACTTACAAATTAATGAGAAAGCTGCCCTTTGTTTAACCTCTAAAAAGCTTAAGTAGTATTAAAAACTTTGTGAACATGGTATGCGCTTTGGTCAGTATACTGTGTACAATTTGGTAAGCCTCAGAGGGTTTACTTTTAACTTGAACTATAACTTGTATATATACAACATGTACAATGCCCTCACAAGACCTATATTAATACTTAACAATTTCATTTAAGTATTTTAATTTATACTTATGTCTGATGTTTCAACATCTGGAACTTTATATGGAAATTCCATAAAAAATATTATTTTCATTTCAAGGCATTCCACAGAATAACTAACTAAAACCTCCTTGAAGAAAAACATCTTTGGTCTTATTTTCCATTTAATAAATGCCTTGCACATGCATGTCTACGTGCACACAGTTGAATACGTCGAAGGAATTTGTATCTTCTTTAAGATGCAGATAATTTGCGTAACATTGTTTTTATGGCAACTATTTTGTTTAACTGAAAATGAAGTACCTAACCTCACAAGCCAGACTTACACAAATTGGGCAGGCACACTTCATTGCATTATTGAAAGCCTCTTGGATAGACAAGGATAATGTCTAAAGCTAAAAGGAAGTAATCTGACACATTTATTCTTACGATTGATTTCAGAATTGCATTTATTATGCTTCTACTATTATTTATTAATATCTGCATAGGAAACAATAGCAAGCTAGGGAGAAAGACGCACAAATTCTCTACCACTCAGCCAGGCAAGGAGAGGGAGATGATTGTCCCCTTCTACTCTGCTCTTGCGAGGCCCTGTCTGGAGTACTGCATCCAGGCCTGGGGATCTACAGAATAAGAAGGATGCACAGGTGTTTTTGACTGGGTCCAGAAGAGGACCACAAAGGTGATCAGAGGGCTAGGACACCTCCCTTATGAATAAAGGCCAAGGGAGCTGGGCTTGTCCAGCCTGGGGAAGAGAAAGCTCCAGAGATATCTCACTGAGGCCTGCAGAAGAGATCGGGGAAGATTCTTTATCTGGGACTGAAATGACAGGACAAGGCGTCCAGTTTTACAGTTAAATAAATAAATAAATTAATTAAAGGAGATTTAGATTAGATATAAGGGTGAAAAAAAATCTACTCAGAGAGTGGTGATGAACTGGAACAAGTTGCCCAGAGAAGTGGCAGATGCCCCATCCATGGAAATGTTCAAGGTCAGGCAGGCTGGATGGAATCCTGGGCAGCCTGATTCAGTGGGAGGTGTCCCCAGCATGTGAGTTAGAACTAGATGACATTAAGCTCCCCTCCAATCTAATTCACTCTGTAATTCTATGACACTGCTGTTTAAGAGCTGCATTATGTAAAATGACAAAATTGTTTCTTATAAATCAGATGCCAGTGCCATTTCCATTCTATATTAAAAAAAAAAAAAGCTGGAGACAAGGTAAAAGTCAGATTGTAACCATATAACAAAAGGTAGTTTGTGAAAGAAGAAATGTATACAGAACCAAATTTTTAATTATTATTTTTCAAATGTGGCTGTTTAGCATGTGCTTACACACTGCAAACCAAGGGTAAGTCAGCTTCCCGTGCCAATACAACATGATTCTCTCTACTTCAATGGGAATCAAGAGTTCCAAGAAAAACCATCACTGAATTCTGAACTTTATACTTATCAAGTGATCAGTAGTCAGAGAGGAAGGAATTGTTTTTTTTTTGTTTTTTTTTCCTAAAGGTCTAGACATACTGAATACAGGAAGACTTTTCACAAAAACCCATGCCTAAGGGTTTTTATTTTTGTGTTCAGATAAAATTAAGTCCTTTGGCATTGCTTTTGAGCCAGAAAATTAGGGATTAGGTGAATGCTTCTGGGCTACGTGTCCAGTAAGACAAAGACTCTTGCTTATACTGTGGAAAGAACCTAATGTCTTTTTGTCCAGTTACAAAAGAATTAACTATCAGCTTTGGGAAATCAAGGTGTTATTTCCTGGCACAACCTCAAGCTGCTTTCAAACAAAATAGAAGCATTTTCAAACTGCAAGAAACAGGCACCCTGGATTTCTGGTAGCGTCAAGCATACAGGAGCAAGCTAACATTGCCCTTCTCCATACCTCCTCTCTCTACCCTACCACTCCTCCCCCCAAAAAAAGCACACAAAAAAAAATCTGCAGACTGGTCACTGGTATCAGAACAAAATTACCCATAAAATTAAAACACTGCTAATCCTATAAATTGGTCATGGACTTACCTGCAAAAAATAAAATAAGAATCTACATATGCCCTTTTGACTGACCAGGCTACAAAAGAAATACAGGAACAAGTTTTTGAGCCTGGAAAAAAACCATCTGCACTGCATGGAGACTCAGAGTGACAAGGCAGGGTAAACACTCAAAACTTGCCCAGAAGGATGCCCACAGACCTGTACTCTTGGAAAAAGCTGTTCATTAATGAAGCTATTATGGATCAATGCAGTGAAATACAGTGAATTTCATGTATTCACTGTTAGTGTGCAGGTGCCTCTTGTAAATAATAGGAAGTACCCAGAAAAGGAACAGCTTTTATTTTGGCTTGGGCATATATACTGCTCAGGTATGAACACAAATCTGTTCTAGAAGCAAAAGAAAAAAATATAGCATAACATGCAACCTCCTAGATCTCGAGTAAAATTAAATTATGATTGGAGATTGACTCCCTTATTACAGATCTACTTAATGAGGACTTTATATCCTATCCATTGGAAACCATGCATTCAGAAGGATTTTTAAAACACTTTTCCAAAAAGCGATCTGCATAATTTTCAGTCAAATTATGAAAATAAAATTGCTGCAAGGTTATTAAATTAAAATCTTTCTGAAGTCTAATCACACTCCCATACAGTTATTACACCACTACCAAATTAAATTGGCAGGCCTAGTTACCAGCTCACTTAAAGAAACCAACCAACCAACAAACCAAAACCAAACAGATTACTGCCATCAGCTGTGGTATTCACAACTCTCATACCTTATTTCTGATAAGAATCTTAACTAATTTGGATGCCGTTCCAGAGGACAGTATCTTGAAAACAAGGGAATGAAAATAGCCTTATAGCTTCAGAAGAACAAAACAAGAAATGAAGATAACCAGATAACCACAAACCTCTCCCCACAGACAGCCCTATAGAGGTAGCCTGTTAAAACAGACCTTATTATAAAAAAACAAATATCAGTCTTTGTCTGCTGAGAGACCATCATCGAGAGTAAAAGTATGAGAAAGCATAAGACTGAACATCACTGTTAGTCACTTGCTTTGTCCCATTCCCCAAAATGCATTTTATATACGCCACACATTCTTTTCCCCCCCAAATTCCACTACCTCCTACACCACTGTATATACTCTAGCCTATAGCAAGTAATACTTGAATAAAACTCAATCTTGAATTGAGACACTTCTCAATCAAGTTCATCCTCACTAACAGAAGCTGCTTTTTAAGATATTTTTTCCACAACTGTAACAAAGGCCTCATAAGCAGACAGTTGTTTTGGTATGCAGTTTGGTATCCAATACTATGTGAAGTGTTAGGTTTGTATTCAATTCCTAATCTGCAGACAGAACACAATGAGTAGAAACACCTGCCACAGAAAATCTTCACTACAAACACTGAAGATGCCTGTATATCTCACAGAAAGAGAAGTTACAGACCACTAATCACATGCATTTTCATGGCACTTTCTGCAGTAATATTCAGATGCTCACGTGCCTCTCAGTTACAGTGAGATGCGTTTATGGTGCTGAAGCAAATAACCCAAAACTAAGGAGGTAGATGAGGGAAACAAATTAAAAAAATCAATACTGGCAGACAAATTCTTTAAGTCATATGCAAAAAGACTTATATATAATATATATCTTTGTCAAAAACTAACATTCAGTACCTTTTTAAATTTTCCTTGTCGCTTTGCTGCAGACTGCCCCTGGGAGTTAGAATAACATACTGTAAGAAAACATGCACACACCACATAGGATGGAGACACCTTCTCTGTATAATTACGGTTATATTTTCAACCTGCATATTTTTAAACTGTTAGAGAGTCACATCTATGACCAAACATGCTCTTAAAGCATGCCCTTTCATTTTAAAATTAATAAAACAGTACATTGTTGTGTGTAGTTCTTTATTCCTGTAAGACAAGCAAGTGTTGTTAACCACTTAGCTTACATTAATGACATTACAGAAATTCATTTTCCAAAGCGTAGATTTGAAGTTTTGACTGTTTAGTGGCATTGTTCCATTTCCTAGGAAACGTACAGAAATAAGACATTTCCCTGAAATTGCACCCCACTTGCTGAACTGGAGATAACTCCCCTGACTACTCATTCTCTTTTGTTTGCTGTTAGATACTGAGATCCACTCAAGGCAATGTAAAGAAGTTCATATTATTTGATATCACCATTTTTTCAGTGAAATATGAACATAACATTTAATCCTTAGAATATGATACACAACAGGCCTCAGGTAGATTTTCTCTGAATGTAAGCTCTTACATATTCTTCACCATCAAGAAATGAAATTCAACAGACAATACCTATTACCTCCTACTTCCCAGCCCAGAAATCCTTTTATATAATCACTTAACCTAGTTATAAAATAAGAATTAGAACCAATAGTTCAAGAAAGTGCAGAATTCAGGTTGAGTCGAGTACACTACACTGTACAATGGATTTATCATGGATTTCAAGGAAGTATGCTTGCAGCTTTGCAGGAACCACAAATATATATAAACTTTTATATTTTAAAGTGCTTAGCTACTACTTTTTTTTTCCACCCCTCATTCATTCATTAATACTTTTGGCAGACATTATCTAACTTGCAGTTACACCTCAGATTAGTATGTGAAGATTAATTTTCTTCAGAAGTTCTACCAGCTACGCATCAGACTGAATGAACTACGCCTGTCTACTCAACAAGATCTAAAGGTATGTGTCAACCTCCTCCCAGAGACTTGGTTTCTTTTAAAAAAAAAAATACTTCAGTTCTATCTAAGTTGATCAAGTCACATTTAGTGATGAATGAACATGGATTACTTCTAAATACTAACCATCAATAACCAGCACTGCTCAAAGTTTATTCTTCTCTTTGCCAACTATTTAAAAATACTTGAATAGCTAAAGGAATCACAAGATACACAGACGCGTGATCTGGTCACTTGTTAGCACTGCTGCACTACGAATTCATTCAAGTTAACAAGTAGCTTTTATAGGATACTACATTATGAGCAAAAATACCACATGGCTTTTTTCCACCACAACATAGAGATCTTATGCCATCCTGTTGGAGCATACAGTCATGTTAGTGGTTGACAACATCAGTCTGCAGCAGGTAAAAATATCTGCTTAAGTATTTGAGTCAACAAAACGCCTTCTCTGTAAAAATAACACGTAGGTGTTAAAGAAGGACTTAAGATTTTTTTTTTTTGCAAACTGTATGCATGCAAGAAAGAGTATAGTTGTTTACTAGAGAACCAACATGCAGAAAACACATATGTACATATTTTTCACTCAAAAAATGACACCAAATAAGGCATTTCAACAAAGTCACTTTTATAGGCTGCCACGCCAACAAAAAAAAAAAAGCAGTTGCTTCTAGAAATAAGGATTCAGAGACAAGGAATCAGAATTCAGAATTTAGAAGACGCAATTACAATTGAAATTTAAAGATGAAAATAAAATTAAGAAGTTACTCTGACTTTATAATGAAACAACTGCTTCAAAAATGCATTATGTCACTGGAAGTGGTGCTCTTCACAGTACTAAAATTGTAACATACAGTGAGCTTCCTTGGCATGCCATTTACCCGCTTCAGAAATTTCCAAAAAAGAAGCTATCATCCATTAAAGATACTCACAGCTTTCTTTCCAAGTTCTGTTTTAGACAGTGTAAGAGCTCCTGCAAGATAACATCCTGGTCCTGCTCCTTTTGGTATTCTATTCAGAGAAAGAAGACTCCGCTTTAGAACTAGGTTCAGTAACGTTTTATTTGGACTACAATAAAGAGTTCGAACAGCGTGAGAAAAATACAAGAAAGATACCAAGCGTAGACAGGTAGACACTATCAGACAAAGCATGATTTTATTTAGGTGTAGAGGTGGTTGGTTAGATGTAGATGAGAAAACAGGACTTCAGTAACTTACTTGTCATCAGGCAGAGATGTAACAAAGAACGGCTGACTGTGTTTTGGTGGTAATGTCAAACTGTTGGATTTCTTCTTTCCTAAGAGAGCGAGGCTATGGTTTTCATAAATATCTAAGCTCAAGGTACTAGACAATCTGTGTGAAACAATAAATGGAAGGTCTTTGATGCGATCCAGCTCACTGTTCTGTTCGTGACGAATTTGTAACCGAATAGTGTAATCTCCTTTTTCCAGTTTCACAGAATACTGAAAGAAAGAAGCACTTGTAAATGTCAAGATTAAATACTTCACCAAGAATACAGAAATCCCGAAGTAAGACTGTCCTGTTTTTCTTGATTCATATAGCTCTGGTCATTAGAAATATTCTGGATAGCTTAGTTTTGAAATTTCTTGAAAACAGCTAAAACACATTCATGATCAATTGAAAATAATTAATAGTTTTCAGACCACAAGATAAGCTGACATAATTCATTCCCATTCTAACACTGTAGTAACTGCTCAAACAGAAATCAAACTTCTTGTTAAACGTTCAGTGCAAAACTTTTGGCAGGTTTGCCTTAATACACATTCTGTTTACTACACAACTTTGGGTGTTCAGTGGTTAAGATCACAGTACGTTTTCTACTGTTCTATCAGTTTCACACTGTGGGACTTAAGGCTGCACTTTAAAAAACTGGCAGACTCTATTACCTGACTCTAAAGCCGTCAACACCTGCCATTAGGAATAGGCAGATGACATTTATTTACAAAGCAAAGGAAAAAAAAACCACATGGATTTTTTGTTATGAAAATGTTCTTTAATTTCTACCAACTTCAGAAGGCACCACAAGGGTATTCTGAGTAGCAGAATGTTAAGCTCCATTTAGGATGTTTCTGGTACTGTTGCTATAAACCAAAAAGGTAGTCCTGAGAGGGGTTAATTAAGGACTACCCTTCTTTCTCCCAGAATCTCCTTCTTCTGGATTAGAATCATGCTTCCCGTTGATATAACTTCCTGGATTAGAAAATTTTGAATTGCTTTGGAATTGTTCTATGGTGCAGAACATCAGAAATGCAGTGTGGTGGTGCACCAGGTGCAAGTCACAGACTACTCTGGTAATTTTCAAGACACGCTTCAGAAGTTAACTTTCATATGCTTCCAGAGTGATCAATCCCTCCTTTGAAAATCACTTTGAAAGACAGCAACAGGAAGTAACTGAGCTTTAGCATTTCTATGCTGCTTTTCTTTAAGCAGCCTTCTAAATGCTAAAGCTCAGTTACTTCCTGAATGAAGCAGCACCTGAGCTATCAGACTACAGAAAAAAAAAAAACAATATATGCTTTTCACGTAAACAGAAAAGTTTACGGTATCATCTTTGTAAAACAAACAAGAAGTCACTGAAGGCAACTGAACTTCAGTTCATTTCTTGAGAAGCCCCATCAAAAATACAAGAGATCACGAGTTAACTGCTTTTTGTAGAAATAAAACATACCAGAGCTCTTACTCTTTTCTTGGAAAAGTGAATCAAACTCACAAAGTTTGATTTCACAGAAAGAAATCTGTCAGTTATTATTTTTTCATACAAATATATACAAATATATCACCACTGAACGGTATAACCCTACTTTTTCTCATCTCTTCACAAGATGACATCATGCCTACGCATCAGGATCTGTTAGGAGGTAACAGCAGGCATGGAAGGGGAAAAAAAAAAAAAATCAAAATTTCACAATGTGCAGAAAACAGAAGATATAATAAATATAGTACTCTATACCTGGTGTGGATAGGCATCTCCTGACCCCATTTGTCTTTTGTTTTGGTCAAAAATAATCCACAGTTGGCTATCAAATTCGGATTCATACAACAGTTCACAAAGAAGCGGACAGCTTGGTGTTACTTCTCCACTCTTAGGCTATTAAAAGAAAGTTCAAAACATTTCAGCCACTGTTGAATAAAACAAGTATAATTCTTACTTGCATTCAGGAAAAAATTTGACCTGAAACCATTTGAAGTCATGGTAGCTCCTAAAGAGAACCTGATTAGAATTCCGGAAGTAGACAATCTAGAACTTTAATCTAAGAATTTGTTTCTGTCCGAAAGGTAAAGTATAAACCCGTTTTTAAAAAACAGGCTATATTTATCAATGACTTACAAAAAAAACAAGAAGCATAAACTCTACCTGATGGAAGTTGTAGGTCAAAATCATTTCATACAGTTGGCGGTTATTTGGTAAAATATCTCTGGATCCCAAAGGTTTTATTTTTGCACTCACTGGTCTGCAGTTAAAATAAACAAAGATGACACTGCTAAGAAGCATGTATCTGATGTCAGAACTTGTATTCCTTAAGCAGGAATATATTTTGAAGCACATCTGAATACAACACTAAAATCTTTGGTTAAAATGAATGAGGGTTCAAAAAGAATGCTTAATAACATCACGGACACTGCCAAAACAAGCCAAAAGAACTCAGTAAGCACATCTAAGCTCAAAACTAAAAGCCATTAAAAAAAAAAAAGAAAGGGAAGAACAGCAGACTTTATTATTAGGAAAAAAATAAAGTTGCCTTACATCTCATCTGTGCTTCAATCAGCACTTTTATTCACAGATTGAAAGGTTAAGGGCATAGTAACTGGAGGACAGACTAAACAGTTGATAAATGTTTGCTATAGAAATTTGTGTTAGAAGAGAATTTGTAAGAGAAATTGGAGTAATACCAGAATTTCAATGCATATTGCCTATGTAAAACTCAGAAACAGCTGAGATGAGCTGTTATCCTGAAAAGCACAAATCCTTCAGATCTTAAAGAACACAGGCTAAAATCAACAAGATAAAAAAAAAATCACAACTTTGGAAATAACAGAACTGACGACATAAAGTAGTCTATACATCAGATAAGACAATTAAGCTGTAGAAATCTGACAGTCGTTAATTATACTATCAAAAATCTTTCTATAGGATCCCGTCAGCTATTCCAGTGCAACCCTGCCTCCAAGCATTTAACGAGAAGCCTTTCAGTACTTTTCCTCCCCGCTGTGTTACGATTCACTACTCCATTCAAGAGACTATCAAACTTTAATTGAAATATATAAATATTTCTTATTAATATTTGTAACTGGAGTTAGTTTACTACCAAAGGAATGCCTTAAATTTTACAAGGAAATAAGAATCTCTATTTTACAAGCCAAGAACGAGACAAATATACATGAAAGGATTGTTTTATTTCCTCACTTACGCCATATAAAAAAAGTCAGATATATCTGAATCTAGTATTAAGCAGCATATACAGTCATTACCAAATTCCCACTGACCTCAATTCTAGTTACAAGTCTCTATGAACTCTCAGAGTCCAAGACTGCTACTGCAGGGCCCAGAAAATGGAAAATGTTAGATTACTGACCATTGTGAAATTGTCTGGCCAAAACCTTAAAAAGTACTCCTTAAAGTGTACGGCATTTCTTTCTCCCCCTGTAGCTACCAATGTTAGTGACTGCTGCACTGATTAGTAATTTTTCCTCCACATCAGCATGTGTCAAACTGACACAACTGACAACAGAAGAAATACAACTTTCCACACAAAACACAGTACCAGATTCTACAGTAAAACATTTCCAATCAAGCTAAAGAGAGAAAATAATGTTTCCAGATGAAAATTAGGCAGGATCTGAGGCAGCTGCTTCAAAAAAATAAAAAAAAACAAGGTGGCACAAAATAACTCTGTAGAATTTCTTTCTTTAGATATTAAAATGCCTTTTTACCTCTGCCTCCTTTGGAAGCACTGAGAAGTTTCTGCACTTTTTTTTTTCCTTTCAAATTTAGATCATGAAAAATAATTTATATGGAAGATGTCACAATAATTGTCCAATGGAACTAAAAAATAACACGCTAAGAAATTTAACAGGATTTCTAAATTCATGCCTCCAAAACCACTTAAAGTTGTACAAGAATACTTTTGTTACCCTAGATTTCACTGTTCATTTGTGACCATTATAGCCACATACTAACAGTTCTCTCACTTTTGTCATACAGCTCCTCAGAAACAGTACCTGAGAGTTTGAATCCAGCTTTTCAGGTTTATGCATGGAGCAATATCCTCATATTTCAACATGGACTGAACATCAAACCGTACGATTCCTTCTGAAGCATGCTAAGGAGAGAATACGTAACAATTATGCTTCTACGCATTTGTAACATCAGACATGGACCATATGATTTATCTCTCATAAATGTAACAGCTGTAACTATCCATACTAGAAGTAATACTGTGAGTTTCGAAGTGTCACAAGCTTATCTCTGTTTTAAGAAGGCAGACATACTGGGACTTGAAACAACAAAACAACAAAAGCAAGAAAAGTTACTGATATGGCCAGAAGTCTCACTCATTTATTTTTCCAAGACTACCCACTACTGATAATTTAAGGAATTCGTACAGAACTGTATAAATCACACGTAGGGCATGTGATAGTTTCCTCTGAACATGTAATTCAATAAATGCAAGTATTTTTCATCTAGAATCTTAAATCAAGTATTTTATAGTGTTTCTGCATAGGATTGTTATTACAGAATAGTTTATCTTAACAAAAAAGAAACAACAACACACAAAGTTTAGCGATGGTTAAAGTCATTTGGGAAGTTGACTTTCTCTAGCAGTATTTCATGACAAAGCCACCAATATATCAGCTTTACTAAAATACATTTTATTAAATTTTAAAGTGTTTAAGAAAGTGTAAAAACGTATTCTCTCATTTTTTAACTCCTCACTTTTCAGTTCACCTGACATCACTGGTGTGGCTTGAACCCACTTCAGTACAGGCTGCCATGCATAACACCAACAACTGCTTCTTCCCCCTGCCTTACTGATTCAAGACCTGGTTCCTTAGCACCGCTCACCCTTTCCTTTTCCCCCCAGGTTACTCAGCTCTTAGAGCCTGAATGCATTCAACTGCAATTTGTTCTGGCTCTTAGCTGAAAAAAAAAAAAAGGGAGGAGCAAGGAGAAATCAGTATGGTACTGCTTCCTGCAGAACCATCTCAGCCCTTGAAAAGGAGGTGGCAAAAAAATCAAGCAAAGGCAGGTTGCACAGGACAGCAAAGAACACTGGAGCAAGGAAAAGTTCTGTAAATAATAAGATACTGATGTTTTTAGCGACTTTCCAGTCTTTTGGTATCACAGAGCCTCAGCAGTCACGATGCTGCCCAGCCATCGTGCCTTCAACTGACCTAAACAATGAATCTCAAACCAAAATTGGCACATCTCAACAAAAGACTGAACAGAATAAAGTAAATTTTAATGACATTTTATTCTGAAAATGCTATTTGGAATATTGTGTTTCAGCAATTGTGGTCCAGCAAAGTTTCTTCACACAAAAACTTAACAACAGTTATAATGTGAACCCTTCGGTATGCCCTTTCTATTGGTGTCGTAGGTATTTTTTTCTTCTGCTCATTTTTTCCCCACTGATTCATAATGAAAGGCATAGAAAATTCATAACTAATGGTATTTGTGCTCAACTAAGTTTCTATTTACCTATTTTTAAAGGAAAACACAAACATCTCAGGTATAACCATGCTTTTAGTCTGCCTAAATACAGAAAAGAACAGAGAAAACTTTTTTTTTTAAAAAACCTGAGATGTCAGAGGACCTCAGAATAATTCTAGATAAAGAGCCTGGAAGACTTACCATGTTTAGCTGAGGAGTAGCACAAAGTACACCATGAAAAGAAACTGTGTAATTAATGCTAACATCGCTAAGGCTTGCCCACCACCGAGCAACACAAAATTCAATTGTTTTTCCAGCCTGTATAATAAAAATGCAAAGTTAGACAGACAAACTTTCATCTTCACTTTCTATTCACCCCTGCCTTTCTCACCCCAAAGCCAAAAAAAGGGGGAATATAGCTGAAAGTATACCCTATAATGTCCAGTTTACTCCAATTGTATTAATTTGTATGGTAACAAATAAGACACTACACTTGATTCCCATCAAAACAAAGTGTGCCAGGGGTACACACTACAAAGAAAGCTACAGCTTTTAAACATTACACATTCCTNGTTATTATTTTTTCATACAAATATATACAAATATATCACCACTGAACGGTATAACCCCATGCAGAAAACACATATGTACATATTTTTCACTCAAAAAATGACACCAAATAAGGCATTTCAACAAAGTCACTTTTATAGGCTGCCACGCCAACAAAAAAAAAAAAGCAGTTGCTTCTAGAAATAAGGATTCAGAGACAAGGAATCAGAATTCAGAATTTAGAAGACGCAATTACAATTGAAATTTAAAGATGAAAATAAAATTAAGAAGTTACTCTGACTTTATAATGAAACAACTGCTTCAAAAATGCATTATGTCACTGGAAGTGGTGCTCTTCACAGTACTAAAATTGTAACATACAGTGAGCTTCCTTGGCATGCCATTTACCCGCTTCAGAAATTTCCAAAAAAGAAGCTATCATCCATTAAAGATACTCACAGCTTTCTTTCCAAGTTCTGTTTTAGACAGTGTAAGAGCTCCTGCAAGATAACATCCTGGTCCTGCTCCTTTTGGTATTCTATTCAGAGAAAGAAGACTCCGCTTTAGAACTAGGTTCAGTAACGTTTTATTTGGACTACAATAAAGAGTTCGAACAGCGTGAGAAAAATACAAGAAAGATACCAAGCGTAGACAGGTAGACACTATCAGACAAAGTATGATTTTATTTAGGTGTAGAGGTGGTTGGTTAGATGTAGATGAGAAAACAGGACTTCAGTAACTTACTTGTCATCAGGCAGAGATGTAACAAAGAACGGCTGACTGTGTTTTGGTGGTAATGTCAAACTGTTGGATTTCTTCTTTCCTAAGAGAGCGAGTCTATGGTTTTCATAAATATCTAAGCTCAAGGTACTAGACAATCTGTGTGAAACAATAAATGGAAGGTCTTTGATGCGATCCAGCTCACTGTTCTGTTCGTGACGAATTTGTAACCGAATAGTGTAATCTCCTTTTTCCAGTTTCACAGAATACTGAAAGAAAGAAGCACTTGTAAATGTCAAGATTAAATACTTCACCAAGAATACAGAAATCCCGAAGTAAGACTGTCCTGTTTTTCTTGATTCATATAGCTCTGGTCATTAGAAATATTCTGGATAGCTTAGTTTTGAAATTTCTTGAAAACAGCTAAAACACATTCATGATCAATTGAAAATAATTAATAGTTTTCAGACCACAAGATAAGCTGACATAATTCATTCCCATTCTAACACTGTAGTAACTGCTCAAACAGAAATCAAACTTCTTGTTAAACGTTCAGTGCAAAACTTTTGGCAGGTTTGCCTTAATACACATTCTGTTTACTACACAACTTTGGGTGTTCAGTGGTTAAGATCACAGTACGTTTTCTACTGTTCTATCAGTTTCACACTGTGGGACTTAAGGCTGCACTTTAAAAAACTGGCAGACTCTATTACCTGACTCTAAAGCCGTCAACACCTGCCATTAGGAATAGGCAGATGACATTTATTTACAAAGCAAAGGAAAAAAAAACCACATGGATTTTTTGTTATGAAAATGTTCTTTAATTTCTACCAACTTCAGAAGGCACCACAAGGGTATTCTGAGTAGCAGAATGTTAAGCTCCATTTAGGATGTTTCTGGTACTGTTGCTATAAACCAAAAAGGTAGTCCTGAGAGGGGTTAATTAAGGACTACCCTTCTTTCTCCCAGAATCTCCTTCTTCTGGATTAGAATCATGCTTCCCGTTGATATAACTTCCTGGATTAGAAAATTTTGAATTGCTTTGGAATTGTTCTATGGTGCAGAACATCAGAAATGCAGTGTGGTGGTGCACCAGGTGCAAGTCACAGACTACTCTGGTAATTTTCAAGACACGCTTCAGAAGTTAACTTTCATATGCTTCCAGAGTGATCAATCCCTCCTTTGAAAATCACTTTGAAAGACAGCAACAGGAAGTAACTGAGCTTTAGCATTTCTATGCTGCTTTTCTTTAAGCAGCCTTCTAAATGCTAAAGCTCAGTTACTTCCTGAATGAAGCAGCACCTGAGCTATCAGACTACAGAAAAAAAAACAACAATATATGCTTTTCACGTAAACAGAAAAGTTTACGGTATCATCTTTGTAAAACAAACAAGAAGTCACTGAAGGCAACTGAACTTCAGTTCATTTCTTGAGAAGCCCCATCAAAAATACAAGAGATCACGAGTTAACTGCTTTTTGTAGAAATAAAACATACCAGAGCTCTTACTCTTTTCTTGGAAAAGTGAATCAAACTCACAAAGTTTGATTTCACAGAAAGAAATCTGTCAGTTATTATTTTTTCATACAAATATATACAAATATATCACCACTGAACGGTATAACCCTACTTTTTCTCATCTCTTCACAAGATGACATCATGCCTACGCATCAGGATCTGTTAGGAGGTAACAGCAGGCATGGAAGGGGAAAAAAAAAAAAAATCAAAATTTCACAATGTGCAGAAAACAGAAGATATAATAAATATAGTACTCTATACCTGGTGTGGATAGGCATCTCCTGACCCCATTTGTCTTTTGTTTTGGTCAAAAATAATCCACAGTTGGCTATCAAATTCGGATTCATACAACAGTTCACAAAGAAGCGGACAGCTTGGTGTTACTTCTCCACTCTTAGGCTATTAAAAGAAAGTTCAAAACATTTCAGCCACTGTTGAATAAAACAAGTATAATTCTTACTTGCATTCAGGAAAAAATTTGACCTGAAACCATTTGAAGTCATGGTAGCTCCTAAAGAGAACCTGATTAGAATTCCGGAAGTAGACAATCTAGAACTTTAATCTAAGAATTTGTTTCTGTCCGAAAGGTAAAGTATAAACCCGTTTTTAAAAAACAGGCTATATTTATCAATGACTTACAAAAAAACAAGAAGCATAAACTCTACCTGATGGAAGTTGTAGGTCAAAATCATTTCATACAGTTGGCGGTTATTTGGTAAAATATCTCTGGATCCCAAAGGTTTTATTTTTGCACTCACTGGTCTGCAGTTAAAATAAACAAAGATGACACTGCTAAGAAGCATGTATCTGATGTCAGAACTTGTATTCCTTAAGCAGGAATATATTTTGAAGCACATCTGAATACAACACTAAAATCTTTGGTTAAAATGAATGAGGGTTCAAAAAGAATGCTTAATAACATCACGGACACTGCCAAAACAAGCCAAAAGAACTCAGTAAGCACATCTAAGCTCAAAACTAAAAGCCATTAAAAAAAAAAAAGAAAGGGAAGAACAGCAGACTTTATTATTAGGAAAAAAATAAAGTTGCCTTACATCTCATCTGTGCTTCAATCAGCACTTTTATTCACAGATTGAAAGGTTAAGGGCATAGTAACTGGAGGACAGACTAAACAGTTGATAAATGTTTGCTATAGAAATTTGTGTTAGAAGAGAATTTGTAAGAGAAATTGGAGTAATACCAGAATTTCAATGCATATTGCCTATGTAAAACTCAGAAACAGCTGAGATGAGCTGTTATCCTGAAAAGCACAAATCCTTCAGATCTTAAAGAACACAGGCTAAAATCAACAAGATAAAAAAAAAATCACAACTTTGGAAATAACAGAACTGACGACATAAAGTAGTCTATACATCAGATAAGACAATTAAGCTGTACAAATCTGACAGTCGTTAATTATACAATCAAAAATCTTTCTATAGGATCCCGTCAGCTATTCCAGTGCAACCCTGCCTCCAAGCATTTAACGAGAAGCCTTTCAGTACTTTTCCTCCCCGCTGTGTTACGATTCACTACTCCATTCAAGAGACTATCAAACTTTAATTGAAATATATAAATATTTCTTATTAATATTTGTAACTGGAGTTAGTTTACTACCAAAGGAATGCCTTAAATTTTACAAGGAAATAAGAATCTCTATTTTACAAGCCAAGAACGAGACAAATATACATGAAAGGATTGTTTTATTTCCTCACTTACGCCATATAAAAAAAGTCAGATATATCTGAATCTAGTATTAAGCAGCATATACAGTCATTACCAAATTCCCACTGACCTCAATTCTAGTTACAAGTCTCTATGAACTCTCAGAGTCCAAGACTGCTACTGCAGGGCCCAGAAAATGGAAAATGTTAGATTACTGACCATTGTGAAATTGTCTGGCCAAAACCTTAAAAAGTACTCCTTAAAGTGTACGGCATTTCTTTCTCCCCCTGCAGCTACCAATGTTAGTGACTGCTGCACTGATTAGTAATTTTTCCTCCACATCAGCATGTGTCAAACTGACACAACTGACAACAGAAGAAATACAACTTTCCACACAAAACACAGTACCAGATTCTACAGTAAAACATTTCCAATCAAGCTAAAGAGAGAAAATAATGTTTCCAGATGAAAATTAGGCAGGATCTGAGGCAGCTGCTTCAAAAAAATAAAAAAAAACAAGGTGGCACAAAATAACTCTGTAGAATTTCTTTCTTTAGATATTAAAATGCCTTTTTACCTCTGCCTCCTTTGGAAGCACTGAGAAGTTTCTGCACTTTTTTTTTTCCTTTCAAATTTAGATCATGAAAAATAATTTATATGGAAGATGTCACAATAATTGTCCAATGGAACTAAAAAATAACACGCTAAGAAATTTAACAGGATTTCTAAATTCATGCCTCCAAAACCACTTAAAGTTGTACAAGAATACTTTTGTTACCCTAGATTTCACTGTTCATTTGTGACCATTATAGCCACATACTAACAGTTCTCTCACTTTTGTCATACAGCTCCTCAGAAACAGTACCTGAGAGTTTGAATCCAGCTTTTCAGGTTTATGCATGGAGCAATATCCTCATATTTCAACATGGACTGAACATCAAACCGTACGATTCCTTCTGAAGCATGCTAAGGAGAGAATACGTAACAATTATGCTTCTACGCATTTGTAACATCAGACATGGACCATATGATTTATCTCTCATAAATGTAACAGCTGTAACTATCCATACTAGAAGTAATACTGTGAGTTTCGAAGTGTCACAAGCTTATCTCTGTTTTAAGAAGGCAGACATACTGGGACTTGAAACAACAAAACAACAAAAGCAAGAAAAGTTACTGATATGGCCAGAAGTCTCACTCATTTATTTTTCCAAGACTACCCACTACTGATAATTTAAGGAATTCGTACAGAACTGTATAAATCACACGTAGGGCATGTGATAGTTTCCTCTGAACATGTAATTCAATAAATGCAAGTATTTTTCATCTAGAATCTTAAATCAAGTATTTTATAGTGTTTCTGCATAGGATTGTTATTACAGAATAGTTTATCTTAACAAAAAAGAAACAACAACACACAAAGTTTAGCGATGGTTAAAGTCATTTGGGAAGTTGACTTTCTCTAGCAGTATTTCATGACAAAGCCACCAATATATCAGCTTTACTAAAATACATTTTATTAAATTTTAAAGTGTTTAAGAAAGTGTAAAAACGTATTCTCTCATTTTTTAACTCCTCACTTTTCAGTTCACCTGACACCACTGGTGCGGCTTGAACCCACTTCAGTACAGGCTGCCATGCATAACACCAACAACTGCTTCTTCCCCCTGCCTTACTGATTCAAGACCTGGTTCCTTAGCACCGCACACCCTTTCCTTTTCCCCCCAGGTTACTCAGCTCTTAGAGCCTGAATGCATTCAACTGCAATTTGTTCTGGCTCTTAGCTGAAAAAAAAAAAAGGGAGGAGCAAGGAGAAATCAGTATGGTACTGCTTCCTGCAGAACCATCTCAGCCCTTGAAAAGGAGGTGGCAAAAAAATCAAGCAAAGGCAGGTTGCACAGGACAGCAAAGAACACTGGAGCAAGGAAAAGTTCTGTAAATAATAAGATACTGATGTTTTTAGCGACTTTCCAGTCTTTTGGTATCACAGAGCCTCAGCAGTCACGATGCTGCCCAGCCATCGTGCCTTCAACTGACCTAAACAGCGAATCTCAAACCAAAATTGGCACATCTCAACAAAAGACTGAACAGAATAAAGTAAATTTTAATGACATTTTATTCTGAAAATGCTATTTGGAATATTGTGTTTCAGCAATTGTGGTCCAGCAAAGTTTCTTCACACAAAAACTTAACAACAGTTATAATGTGAACCCTTCGGTATGCCCTTTCTATTGGTGTCGTAGGTATTTTTTTCTTCTGCTCATTTTTTCCCCACTGATTCATAATGAAAGGCATAGAAAATTCATAACTAATGGTATTTGTGCTCAACTAAGTTTCTAT
This sequence comes from Pavo muticus, assembly GCA_016647715.1. Taxonomy (NCBI): domain Eukaryota; kingdom Metazoa; phylum Chordata; class Aves; order Galliformes; family Phasianidae; genus Pavo; species Pavo muticus. The sequence goes on along the minus strand of JACDJE010000242.1, from coordinate 1,004,226 downwards.
TTACCTATTTTTAAAGGAAAACACAAACATCTCAGGTATAACCATGCTTTTAGTCTGCCTAAATACAGAAAAGAACAGAGAAAACTTTTTTTTTTAAAAAACCTGAGATGTCAGAGGACCTCAGAATAATTCTAGATAAAGAGCCTGGAAGACTTACCATGTTTAGCTGAGGAGTAGCACAAAGTACACCATGAAAAGAAACTGTGTAATTAATGCTAACATCGCTAAGGCTTGCCCACCACCGAGCAACACAAAATTCAATTGTTTTTCCAGCCTGAATAATAAAAATGCAAAGTTAGACAGACAAACTTTCATCTTCACTTTCTATTCACCCCTGCCTTTCTCACCCCAAAGCCAAAAAAAGGGGGAATATAGCTGAAAGTATACCCTATAATGTCCAGTTTACTCCAATTGTATTAATTTGTATGGTAACAAATAAGACACTACACTTGATTCCCATCAAAACAAAGTGTGCCAGGGGTACACACTACAAAGAAAGCTACAGCTTTTAAACATTACACATTCCTTTCCCACTCTGGATGAGGAGCTACAAGATATGGTTTAGTAGCTTATGGTAGCAGTGGTAAAGGAAGGATGGTTGGACTCGATGATCTTGCAGGTCGTTTCCAACCTTGTGATTCTATGATACTATGATTCTTTCAAATTAAACAGACAGGGTAATTTATAGAAGACATTAATGTGTATCAGAAAATAAGATAGTGCTCTCTACCTCAAGAAGACTTGAAGCTTGGGAGGTTTTTTGTTGGTACTGTTTTTTTTTTTGCTTGCCCTTTTTAAACTAACATGATTAAATTTACACTCAGACCGTGTATCTTACTGCCCCCACTTGACATTTTCACACAGTACAGGACTGAGCAGCACAGAAATCACAACCTCTCTTAGGCAGGGCAAACTTGATCGGTGGACTCATTCACACACCTGAATATCCTGGTTCTATTTTAGACTCTTTAACTAGAATTAACTAAAATAAGTACAACTGTAAGCCAGTCAGTATCACTTGGCTTCAACACTGAAGAGATTTCTCAGATTATCACATTAAGCATTAAAAGCAAAACGTGCTGAAAAACCTATTCAACAGCCTTAGTCCCTGTTTAAAAGGGAAACAAATCAGTCTGTATGAACAAGTACTAATAAATTGATGAAGCTAACTGAGAACTTTCCGAAGCAAGAAAAAGGTTTTGTTCACTACTGTAAGAAACAGGTGATTTATTTGGGTTGTTTTTTTATTTTATTTTATTTTTCCCCTTAAAAAAGGCAAAACAAAAACCCAAGATCAGCAACAACAAAAACCCAATGCTCTCTTTCTCCTAACCCCCAGCATGACTTACTAAGACAGGAAATGCTTCAGTCACTGATCCTTTTTCTGGTAAGGACAGAAATTTGTAGAATTCATGACTTCTATATGCTTTTTGTTTCACTAGCTGAACAGCATGAAGCACAAACTTGGCAGTCACATCAGAGGAACATGAACATATCGTCACTTCTAGACAAAAGAAGAAACAAAGTTTAGTTACAACAGTGAAGAATTTTAGACAGGAAATGGAGATTCGACAGAAGACCGCCATTTTCACAAGACAATCACAATTTTTAAGTTACAAGGCCCATATGTAAACAATGCCTATATATCAGTTATTTATTAAGACCTTGTCAGATTAAGGAAAACTAAGCAGGTTCAGAGATCAAATAAGATAAATGTTACTCAACTGTATGGTAAAAACTAATAGGACAGTACACATTATATATCTGTACAGCATAGATCACTGCTGAGTTTCAAATTAAGAGTCTTATCCGTAAACTTCAGTACATATGAAAGATTTTTATTTATTAATAGCACACATGTAGAAGAGAAATACTACTTTTTTCTCCCCATAGGATTACAGGCTTCTTGCCCATCACATTTAAGGCATCATGCAAAGCTATGCCTACGAATGCTAAAAATTATGCACAACTCCAACAATAATATTTTTCCATAAATAGGGGATATGCCTCCAGTAATGGGCCATCATTTCAGATTGTATTTGCTAGTTTCTAGAAGACATAATCAGTATCTCACTGTAACAGAAACCAAGAGATAACCCCTCCAAAAAAAATAAAAATAAAAGAATCATTCTTATAAGAGCCTCGAATCAAATGAACATTTCACATATTCATGGATCAAATGCTTAAATTCTTATTCAGGCAGAAAAAAGGAATGATTTCAGAACAACTCTGCCAAGTTTGATACATGTAATTTGTTATTTAATTAATATGCTCATTTTCCTTACCAGCCCACGTAGCTCCCTGGGGAACATCAATGAAGTGCCTTTGGATTTGGCCAGGTTTAAAGTGAACATCTGTATATGCAAGGTCGTAGCTTGATGATTCATCTACTCTGTACATCAAAATGCAAATACAAGTAGTAATGGAACAAGCTGTGAAATTTTTTTAAAGACATTTTTAAATACAGAAATAATCTCCAGGAAGAGTATAATGAAGATATTCAGTCCTCAGCACCAAAAGTATTTTGATCTGCAGATTTGCTTCTACTTAATCACACTACTTGATATGACAGAAATACCCACAAAAATAAGCTGACTTCAACCAAAATGGATTTATGAAGGTGAAAAATGGAACCTGTGTTCAATGTTAGATGAGGTTCTGAGATTGTTACTGACACTTTCAGAATATCTAGAATTGGAATGCACCCCCAGTGGCCATTGAGTCTAATTCCTGGGTGCCCCACAGGACCACTCAAAATTCAAACCCTATGTCTGAAAGCGTTATCCAAACACTCCTTGAACTCTGCCAGCTTGAGGCCTTGAACACTACTCTGGTGAGCCTGTTCCAGTGCCTGATCACCCTGTGGTGAAGAAACTTTTCCAAACACCCAGACTGATCCTCCCCTGACACAGCTTCATGCAATTCCTTTGAGTCCTGTCACTGTCACCAGAGAAAAGAGGTCAGCGGCTGTCCCTCTGCTCCTGGTGTAAGGAAGCTAACAATACTAACTCTGTAAATTCTCTGTACTAAAGTTGAAAAGGAACTCTATCCCAAATTCCATCTGCCTAATAACACTCACTGCCCTTAAGGACATTGGTACATCAGCTAGAAGTGGGGAAAAAAAACAATCAAACTTCAGCTGACCTACACTTAAAAATACATTGATATTTTGTTCAAAAAGTCTGAAGTCATCTGTATTCTGATGGAACAGAAAAGCTCTGCCTTTGTGGTCAAGAATATTCTGCCTTTTGGCTGTCAGCACCAAGATGAAAAACAAAAGCTATTGCAGTATAAGTCTGTTGCAAGAATCTTTTCAGAGCTCTGCTCCCCTATCAGTACTACTTCAAGAACTCCTAGAGAAAGAAGGTGAAATAAGTATGACAACACAAGTAAACTGAGTATATGAAACTAAATGTTTTTAAAAAAAAAAAAAAAGCTAATACAGTTTGAGTTTACTGACCTTGTTGGTATAACAACAGTTACTGGAACTCTGAAGAGTGGGCCTGCATTAGGCATTGCTATATCATATCCACAAACCTGACAAAATAAAATATAGCTGCTTAAGATCTCTGGTCAAAATGAAATTATAGAAGACAATGTTGAACTTGAACTAGTTGCAGAGTGCTTTCAATTATTGTAAATGAATATATACAGAGAAGAAAAAACTTAATATACAGTTATTTATTTCACTTATATTTTTATATGCTTTTATTTTTCCAATAAAGATACTCAAAAATCCCTTGGAATCTACTGTACAAAGTTGAATAGCTTCTCTGCTGCTGAGCCCTAGACTCAGCCTGTCTGGCACTGAGGGTGGCAGTACTCTCTCATTCGTACACCACACAGCTTTCATCACCTTAAAAATTAATTCTAAAAAGAAAGCTGACAAAGGCAGTATGAAAAGGGAAGGGCATACAGTCTTGTATCAGAATACTGATCCTTTAATACCTCTGTATAATGTACTCCTTCTCTCAGGCCACGTGGATCCACACGAACGTTGATGTGTCGACATTGGTTCATAAGCTCTAAATGACTAGGGCACTGGACCCATGATGCATTTGAAGTTAAAGCTAAATGAAGCTGAAGAGATATCCTTTCAGTGTTTTCTGTTAAGAAACAACAACAAAACCAATACCAGATTATGAACTCACATTCCACTGTAACACAGAATTTGCCATTAAAATGTACCTGTCTCAATAAAACACTGTAGGAACCAATTCCTTGGAGTCCCCTGAGGTCAGATTCTCCACAAAAAGACAGTATTCTATATTACCTCTTTTAACTTGAGAAAACAGCAAAACAGCACCATTTAATACAATGAAGCCTATATCTAACTTAATTTTTTTTTTTTAGCACATAAAACAGTCAAACCTGAAAGAGGCAAAGGTAAGGCAGCAAGCAACCCTTCAGTTGTCCATAACATAAGCCTGGAAGCAGGTAAAAATATTCTCATATAGATGCAAAGTCTTGTCTAATGCACATACATAAAGTAAAAGCCAACCTCACAGACTCTGAAGGTTTTGCTAATCACCAGATCATGTTACAGAGTAACCTAAGTGAAGGCTTATGTTTATTGAAAAAATTACTATCAGAATCTAAACATCTGCCTCTGACTTTGTTGGCCAACATAATAAGATAGGAGGCATTACTTTCAGAGCAGCCCTTAAATGTTTTCAAGTTGTTTGTTTCCTACAGAATGAAGCCTTCAAACAACAAAGCTAATTCTAGCTAGTAACCTGTCCTTATTCATATTATCTTCTCCCCTCAGTACATTTACCATTTTCTGACATGCCAACCTTCTGCATCACCAGAAAGGAATCATCTCAATAACAAGCTCTCACATAGTTCTGTTTTTGAATACAATGTAATCCATTTCTCAGTGACCCATCTGGTACTTAACAAAATACAACAGGGTAAACCAGTCTATGAAGAGAAGTTGTGAAACATACTTTCATTGGCACTAGTTACTCACAGTAGTCCAAAAGCATCTACAACCTGTATCAATTCCTGTATTACCTTTAGGTCTATTTATGCTTAGCTACTCACTAGAATTCTTTTGTTGAAATTTTACATTTTTTCCCAGCTTAGATAATTAGATAAAATCCAAACCTAGAATTTGTGGTCTTCAAATATCCAGAATTAGTTTCTCAGTAAAGTTCTTCCCTATTTAGAATAGCCTACATTCTTTGTCAAGAGTTATCTGCAATAAATTCCTGGAAGTTCTACAATTTCTTGAGATATTAAAGATGTTTGATTATTTTTTTCCATATTTTTTCCTGGGATCCACAACTTCACTTTAAAGTTGTTTAGAGCAAAAGGAAGCCTGAAGCAACAGAAAAATCAGAAAAGAAGTTCTTTAATTATAAATCTGAGATTAGAATGGAAAAGCTGTTTAGATTCTTGCCTTCATTTACCAACCATTTTGGAGTTGCATTTATTCCTTCTTCAGTAGTAGACTTGCACTGCTCCTCATTATCATAGCTTTTCTATTTAAAGATTACACTTCATTTTTAACTCATACATAAGAAGCTTTCCTACCTGTATTCTCAGGAAAGACAGGCTCTATGCCAACCCCATGATCAGAAGGTGCAGATATCTGGGCAGGGTCTCTGAGGTAGATGCCACGATTGCTTCCAACAGTAATAGTAAAGCCTATGTTGCTTGTGAATGATGAATTCTGAATGAGGTAGTCATAGGCTTTATCAACCTGTTAGAACACATTCTAAATTAACACAATTCAACTTCAATAATCATTCATGCACATTATCCCTTCCATGAGGCATTCAGCAAGTACAGCAACAACCTGTGAAGTTACCAACATTCTAACTGTTAGAGTCATACTGATTTTGAGGCAACACTTCATGCAACAGTCATATAGAGCAATGAAATAGTAAAGAACATTTCAAAAAAAATAATACAACAAATTCCCCTTGCAATAAATCTATCAGAAGACACAAAACAAAGGCTTCCACAGATGACTTGGAAGTGAAAGGCCCAGGTCTACAATATTACTTTAGATTCCTTTCCCATATATGGAGCTAAACTAGTCACAGATTTAAACTTTTATACAGTAGCAGAAGTTAAGCACTTCAAAACATATGAGCAAGATGGAATGCCAATGCAAGTTTAATATATGTAGATATAAAAGAAGGGTTTTGCTTGTTTGTTTCCTTAAACTCTGATGACAAGTCCAACCTTTTGTTTCAAAAAGGCATCCTACTGTCTTGCTTTCTATTCTACCAACCCTCAAAATCTTACATTCCCTTATTTCAGCAAGCTACCTTCATCTATGAAGATTAGTACACCCCTCTCCAAAACAAGCAGATGCACTATAGTCTCAGTCTCCCAGGTCAGAATTTTAACCATATTTTTTTTTTAATACACTCCTTAACACCAGAATACAAATCCTAAGATACAATTGGTGCATTTCATTTCAGTTTTGGAAATGCTTTTATTTGATATGGTCACTACCCTGTTGCCTTCTATATCAAACTCAGCATTACAGATGTGTTCAGAAGACATCTGCTACTGGGTTCCAGAATCTCAAGAACAAGAGTTTAGGGCCAAGCATTTATTATGAAACGTCTTTAAGCATGAGAGCAAAATCTTCGTACCTCTTTTTGGCTAGGATGGGAGTGACCACAGACAAAAACACCAGCTAAGTCTTTAATAGCTTAATGTTACGCAAAGGGATACTGTCATTCATGCTGCCTTTATCATAAAGAAATTCACACTGGAGATTTCCAAGTTACTTAAAAGACAACACAATGAATGCTCAGATTTTTCAGTGCAGGCCCACCCACATCAAAATCACCCCACTACTGCAATGTACTGCTTTGTGAAGCAAAGGTGTCCTTTGCTTTAGCGTGGGTATCTCTGCATTTTCATTGCTCAGAATGTACTGTTCCAGCTTTTGTCTGCAAAGAACAAGTTCAGCTCTCTGACAACAGTATAAAAACATTTTCCGACATTAAGACAGAATTTACGCATACAAATCCATATGTGGGTGACAAAATCCCACATCCTACTTTTATGTCCACACACCCTTTTCATCAGGCAAGGAATGTGTCTAGTTAACACATATTCAAGAGAAACCAACTGCATGCTGAAGCAAAGAGAAATATTTCATTCCTCCTCCCCTCCCACTACATTCCCTTCTTTATCCTGAATCAGATCTGCTAATTAAGTAGCTTGGGAGCAAGCTAAGTGAGCTCATCCAGAAAACTTTTTTAGGTAGCTTTCTACTGGCAGTTATTTAAGGTTTTTTTTGTTTGTTTATTTGCTTGTTTTGCTGGCAATTACCTGAATAACACCATGTCCTTGTGCAAACACTTCTATATTTTCAGCTTTCACTGCCGTATTTTCTAAGGCTCTTCTGACAGAATGAACAGTGTAATGAATATCGTTAGCTTTGAGCCCTGAAATTAAAAGTAAGGATGTCATTGGAGAAAAAGAAAGTTGGAAAGCTAAAGAAAAAGACCTTATCTTTTACACTATGCACTGATATTACCTGACAGTACTAATGCAATGCCTCCACAAGCATTGGGAGAAGACATGGATGTGCCATTCATGAGTTGCGTTCCTCGCAGAGTCCAGTTTGGAACAGAAGCAATAGCACCTCCAGGGGCACTGATACTTACTCCAAGGGCTCCGTCAGTGCTAGTGTAAAAAACAGAATTGTTGAAAAACAAGCTTTTATTTTCTGCACACTTTACCTTGAAGTTACCTGTGCACTTAAAAAGATAATTTTAGCTTTGGCACATTCTCAAATAGTACTTCACTAAATCATTAACCCATTAAACACAAGATAAAGCATTACATTAAGTAGCAACTTAATGTCAAATTAATCATCAGCTATGCCTGCTTTTCACAGTGAAAGTTATCCGACCTTTCATTCCTTAAATACTATACAAAGGGCTACAGTTTAGTCAGCTGACTTATCGAGCCAAATGTGAATTAGAAAACATACACAAATGTATCAAATACTTCATCACGTAAATAAATATTTCACTGAGCCTATTTAACCATTATTATTTTTAAAGAAAACATAATATATTTTAAAGCAAAATTAGTAAAAAAAAGAGACTAGAAAAAAATGTAGAATCTAGAGATCTAGATTTTGCACAGCCATTGCACAAGCAGGTCAAATTTTGAATTACAATACAGAAGTTGATACATTTCATGTTCTTCCCTTGCTGTTCTTGTCTCAAGAGGTGGTTCAGCATCAGCTGGGCCCAAGTCACCTTCTTTCTTGCCCAAGCATTTTTAAAAACTCAGTGAGTATCTACAAAGCATCTAGTTTTCAACTGTATGAGGCAAATACATTTTTCATCTACACACAATGAGGAATATTTAATGTATCACTTTAATAAGGACCACACTGGGCTTGAGCTATTAAATTTTGTGGAGAGGCAAGCTGGATTTGTATCCTACACTAACAGCTTCACCTAAGGTAAGTCTCAAAAATCAGAGTACTCTACATTACAGAGTCATATCGAATTTAATACATTTTATGACAGCCCTATATAAGTATAAACAGTGTTTTTATCATACCTCCAGACAAGCAGTTCATGGCATATCTGCCTGAAAGCCTCTAGTGCTTACTCAGACTTCTTTTGGCTACCACATTACTACCAAATTCTTCTAAGACATAAAATAATAATAAAAAATTCTCAAAGCCCCTACATTTTCGTAGATCTTTGAGATAATTTTCTACAATGGGTTAGAAAAGTATCTTTGTCCTCTCACACTTCCACTAGATTCAAGCAAAACCAATAATTAAATTGTGGCATTATAATGACACTGAAGCCAGAAGTAACAATACCACAAGAGTATTTCTTCTAGTCTTCAGCACCAACAGAATAGTTAGCTACACTACACTACTGAACGAAACAAATGCTACTGAAAAGAGCCTTGGAAAAAGAACTCAGAAATAGCACACATCTCCAAACTACTTTAATCGGGTTTTCATTTTCTAAATAAACTTTCCTGAAACGTACAGATTGTGACAGACAGCTCAGTCATCCTCCCTCTCACTAAGAATTCTAGCGGCCTACAGACCAAGACCTTTCAAAAACAGCAGACTACCTAAGCTCTTCCTGGGAAAAGAAATACTTTCATTTTGGTATCAGCGACCAATTTCTAGACCTGTAATAACTTAATCAGAACTGCAAAGTAAGGAACTCCCTCCTTTTACCATAACTTACCTTGGCCCCCTGGATGACCAAGTATATTGATTTGCTGGCAGTTTTTCTCTCAAAGAATACTCAGCAACCATCATATCAGGTGACACATAGGCACCAACACCTATTAAAAAACAAGCTTCTTAGATGCACAATGAATTTGTAATAAAACAAAAAATAAACTGTTTTAAATATGCTACAGAGTGATTATTTAAAAAAAAAGTTCTAAATGGACGTTTTTTCCATCCCAGTAAATTCAAGTATTGTTACAAAACAAGTGTAAAGAGCATGCTACACAGTTACAATGCTGATAGCGATACTATGTAATACGTAAATCTTACATAAAATGGATAACTTTGAAGAGTTATTTGCATTCAACTGGAACAATTTGTATCCACTATCCGCATTTATTTCACAACTGATCACTTCCAAATGCACCTCCCCCTTCCTGGGGAAAATAATTCTGTCTGTGTTTACAATGACACAAACTACACTAAGGCTGCCACAAAGGAATCTATGTGAATTGGTTCATCTTCCCATGACTCAGAGCTACACTACCTTAAACAGATGGGCAAAACCATACTGCCCAACCACCACAGTGATGAAAGTCAGTATTTTCCTGCTGATCAGTCCAGTTGGCCCAGAGCATTTAAATTACTATGCCACAGCCTGCTAAAGTTGCATTTTTGAAATGTGGTGTCAAGGAAGCATCCTTGGAGCGTACCTGCCAGCTGTGCTGGGCTGCATGTGGTCCGCAGGCCACGGGTTGGACGTGCCTACAATAGCCAATGGTCTGAGAGGCGTGCTTAGACTGTTAGATTTGAAAAGAATCACCTCCTACTCTTCAAATAGATTTCTTCAGTAAATTTCATACAAACCCACACCAAAACTACATCAACCACACCTCCAACAGCAGTCTTCTGCATAGTTCTTGAATGGTAAGAAGATAACCCACATTTTCATACCTAAGGGTACAGTAACTGCCTCCCTTAAAATTCATCTCATAGGCCAGTCTTTGGAAACAGTTTTAATTTAGCACAGCAAACAACTTGTGACCCCAAATATAAAACAAAATTACAAAGCCTAAAAAGTCAGAAGATGATGAATACTGACTTGTTTTTGTTCTACGGGAGGAAAAAAAACCAAACCGTTCATACCTATTACACTAGATGTAGTGCCACCAGGACATCCTACTGTAGAAAGGCAAGGGCCATTATTTCCTGCACTCGAAACATAGATTACATTGTGTTTCCACACTGCTTCATTAATTACTTCACAAATTCTCCTGAAGTAAAGAAAAGAAGGAGTTATTTAATCAACATGTTCTTTTCTCTCTGCGTGGGAAAATTCCTGTTCATAGTAGGACCAGTCACAGAGGAATATTATGCAGCCAGCTTTTCACATCAGGCAGAGCTGGTTCCAGAACTGATGTTACTTATTTTGAAAGGGAGTTAACAGCCACACACATCAACGCTAAGTCTGAAAACAAAATAAAAACCCAGAAAACAAAAAACCACCCAGATTACATGGCATTTCAACTACGAGAATACTTCCCTGCTCTAAAATATTCTTAGTATCACAATTAATAGCACTTTCAATATGTTTAGGTTAGTTTTTGTAGATATTTAAAAAAAATAAACTGCAATATTTTAATGCCATCATTTAGGCCTGGACAATTCATTCTTACTGACAGCACATTTACAGAAGACCAACACTTGAAATTACACTTGTGTGATGTTAAAAAACTTTATGCTAAATACAGTAGCACTTACCCAGAATTTGGCCAATGTGTTGCCTCTCCATAGCTATAGTTGACAAGATCACATTTGTATTTTATTGCTTCTATCATCTGATAAAGCAAAAACAAAAGCCAATGTAAGTAATTACGGAATAGGAAAAAACTTCTGCTTAAAATGGTTTGCTACACATTTATGGAAAGAGGAAGCATTTTTCCCTCAACCCTACAGAGGAAACTGAATGAAGTAAGCTACATTAAAGTGGTATTTTCCTAGTAGCCCAGTTAAAAAACAAAACAAGCCATTAACATGCCATGTACCAAGCTATAAATTAAGACATTAACATTATATAAAACCACAAAGCTCGTTAGTCTTAAATATACATCCTTAAGAAGACAAATTTCTCTTGTGTGGTTTGGTTTAATTTCAAAAAGCCACAGTAGCTCTAACACAAATCTTCACGTTACTATAGCAATATACAAATAATCATTTTCTATTTGCATTCCTTCTCTTACATACATTTTCCTCAACCACTTACTGTATGGCAGAGGCACTGGGACTCTGATCATGAGAAATCAATGTTTTTTTCCTCACTCTTAAGAAACAGTCAAAATATGTTCAGTCACAAAGTTAGACACCAGTTGCTACTCTAAACATTATAGTTATGTAGCTAACCATAAAAAAAAAAGTATAGAAATACATTTGTAACGCAGAATAAATAACTTTAAATACGCTTACAAGTCAATTATCCTATGGGCTAAGTTAGACTGCAACACTATCATCTGAAAAACACTGCAACACTATCATCTGAAAAAAATGTAAGTCTTACTAAATGTTTATTCTTATAAAACAGAAGTCTTACAGTAAGCTTGAAATTATTGTTTCTTTTTATTCGTTTTAAGGCTGTTGGTATTACAGGACTATAAAACCACAGTGTGTGAGTTACCGACTTAGAAATTATTCCACGTTATTCCATAATAAATTCAAACTGCTGAGATTAACGTTTATCCAGTGAAATACCTACAGCTCTTATTAAACCAGTGCCAGTTTCCATTGTACTTAGTCTTGTATCACCAATCTTGATTGCAAGAATCTGAGCTCCAGGAGCCACACCATTTCGCTCTGGCTCTTCAGGAAAGTATCCCGCTGCAATACTAGCCACGTGTGTTCCATGTGCTCCTAGGCAAATGAAAATTCAAACCACTGCATGATTAGTGAACTTCTTTTACACCGATTTAATACACTATAGCTCTATTAGGTTTCATTTAATGAACTACATTAGCGATCCCAGAATTTAAACTACTTATTTAAATAAATGTCATATTATACTAAGAGATGAAAAGCCAGTAATTAGGAGCAATTTGCAAAACAAAACAGCTTTTGAGGGCAGGAAGGAGGAGGCAGAAGAAGAGAAAGGAAGTATTAACTAATAAACTCCACCTACAGACATTATCAAAAAGGCTCCTACTCAAAGTAACAAAAATTGCACCAAAAATAACCAGACTGTGGAGATTAGGGGGGAAAAAAAGAAAAAAATACAACTCCATACAGCCATAAAAGGAATCTCACAAAGTTATCACTGATTTAGAAGCCAGAACTCCTCCTGTAGTTCTTCTGAGATAGAACAGCTTCATGAGAAATTAAGAGCATTTTAAAAAAATCAAATATATTCATACCACCTTAACCACTCAGGACTTTTCCAAAACAAAACATGGTCATACTGAGAACACACAAAAATGGGATCAGAGCAGTCAGTGCTACAGCTATGATGATACCTATCATCATTAAGAAGTTTGGATAAACCAAAATACAGATACTCTTTTGTTGACAGATGTTTTAAATAAGATTCTTAAATTATGAAAGCACAAAGAACAGTGACAAAATTCAATAACCAACCTATATTCAAAAGCAAAACAAAAAAGCTGCTTTGAATGAAGGTTCACTGGCTAACGCCAGTAAGATGCAGGAACATCTTAAAGAGTAACTAAACTTAAGTATACAATATATATATATATATATATGTATATATATACACACACACTATCTCTCTCTCTCTATATATATATATACACGCACACGTGCATATGGACAAAAAGTTGACTGAAATTCAGACACAAAAATGTAAGCAAGTTTAGTAACAAGATGTTGTTACGGGTTTACTACAGGAAATACGAATAATGATTTTTTAATGCCTTTAATCCCAAGTACCAAAATTGGGAACCCATAGAAATTGCTGCTTCTCATGATACCAATTCAGCAGCAGATCTTTTCTTAACATTACTTTCATTTACCTCCACTTGTCACAATTGAAAGAAGGTTTCCATCATCATATATATTAACGGAATAATTCAACATCTCAGATGTTCCAAAAGATCCATATTCCTGAGCCTCTTTGTAGGTTCTCAACACTGTACAGCTAGTTAAGTCACCACTCTCACTTGTATCTATGCAGGCTCTGTTGATAACAACAACAACAACAAAAAAGGTAATTTTTCAACTGCTATGCACTTCTAGTTATTGTTCCTCCCCCCCTAAAAAGAGGAGTACCACAAAGACCTCAACAGGTCTGGTCCTGGCTTGACAGTATCTTAGTTCATTCCGTCAATACTTCTAAACTTGGCCTTTTATAATTAGATTCAGAAAACTACAAAGATCTCTAAAGTCATTGATTTTCAAATGCTACTAAATTCAAGTAATGCTTGCTTTACAAAAAGAGATTATGTAAATGCAGGCAATTCCTTCAGGGAAGGAATTGTACTTAAGCTAGCTGCTCGGTACTCGTACACAAACATCCAAAGTCTCAGATACTGGTTTGTACAATGCATGTTAACAGTCCAGAATGTAATGTGTCACTTTTCTTAAGCATGCAATTTCTCTTCCCTCCCCTCTTCAGTTTCCTATTACCAATGTGTACTCAGAGCAATTTTATTCTTTGCCTTAGAGGAAAAATCTACAAGCTTAATAAAATCAGAGTGACATGAAGCATAAGACTTCATTCTACGCCATCTTCATTTAGGATCAGAACTTTGTCATGATATAGGATCATTTCAAAGCAAGTAATATTTCAGAACTCTATAAAAAAGCAGATGTAAATTTAACATAGTATTTTAAAGCAAACTATTGTTTTATATGTTTAAAATGTTTTGTTTCACAAGTTTGGGGACCTACCTCCAGGTCTCACCATCACACCATACTAGACAATCATATACTGGACCAGGATCACTGTATTTTTTCTCAAAAGAATTTAACAGTTCCACTTGATTTTGAAGTTCCTCCTTCATTAGCTTATTTACCTGACACAGCAATAAAAATACAGTTAGAGTATTACTAAAATTATTACTAAGTAGTTATGAATACAATCTTAAGCCCTGCTCCTTTCTGATGGTAAATATTTGCTCCATTACTTTGTTGGAAACAAAGACTATCACAGAAGTCACAGACATCAACAGTCTTCAACAGCGTTCTATTCTCGGCCTATTATGTATAACTCTGACTTCAGTAATTATTATTTTTCATATCCTTATTTTTTCTACAGAAGATTAAATGATACAGAAGCATCCCAAGGAATTTCTGGTATTTCAATGAAATAGTATCTAGTTTACAAAAGAAAGGATATGTTTAAAAGATTCCAACTTTGAGCACAACAAAGATGATCGCCTCAAAAGTTAAAAATAAAACTTACTAAAAATATGGTATGAAGTATTTGAACTAATACCCTTTTCATAATCAGCAACAAGTTTAGAAAGTTAACAACATTTGGCAAATCAAGGAATCAGCCATATACTATGGTTTGTGGGTTTTTTAAAATGAATCAGAAGATGCAGTGGTAAATTATCACAAACATCTTTCATTCACTCGTATAATAAAAATATTTTAATCCTCTCAATCAGTATCAAATTGCTACAAGTTCACAAAGAAGTATACTAACTTGGGAGAGAGAGCTATGAGCAGCATCAAATTCTTCTTGTTTCCTACAGGCCTCTGCTAGAGCTAGTCTGTGAAGAGGATCCCAGAGCTTCTCCTTGCGTTCTTTCTGCAACATAAAACTCGGTTCTTCAATACAGATGACATTTGCAAGTTATGATTTCAGACACAATGGCTGGGAAGCTCAATACAATACTACAAATAAGCAACTACTACACTGGAAAAGTAAATAGATACCAGTAATACTAGACTCAAGGAACCTGTGTAAGGAGGACCATTTGACCACCTTAACGGCTGTTTATGAGGGTGTATAGTGGTAGGATAAGACGGAATGGTCTTAAATTGAGACAGGGGAGGTTTAAGTTAGACATTAGGAGGAAGTTCTTCACACAGATGGTGGTGTTGCACTGGAACAGGTTGCCCAAGGAGGTTGTGGATGCCCCATCCCTGGAGGCATTCAAGGCCACGCTGGATGTGGCTCTGGGCAGCCTGATGTAGTGGTTGGTGACTCTGCACATAGCTGGGGGGTTGAAACTAGATGATCATTGTGGTCCTTTTCAACCCAGGCCATTCTATGATTCTATGATCTGCTGTGACTCTGAAAATTCACAGAAGAAATGGATTGTTTCAAAATTAAGAAAAAAAAAAATCAACCTATGGCTAGCAGCCTACGTGTGTTAGTAAAGCACATACCATAGTTTTCTAGAAAAACCTCTACTTTAAAATAATGAAATATCAATATACACCAGAAGCAAAAATGCAATTTCTCACCTGAATCCTCTCCTTAAGAGCTTTAGGATATATGTCATAGCCATTTTTTATCCCAATATGATATTTGCCAGAAGGATTTACCCAGTTTGCTGGAATCTACAGAAAAGTAAATTCAGGAATAGGTTAATTAATGGCAACAAACAAATAAAAAAATTCAATACTGAGCAAGGGAATTTAGCAGAACAGTCTTGAAAATATTAGAAATCAGTATCAATTCACATGACGCTGCAGATGAACGCTTTTCAGTATCTGCATTTTTAAAACACAGCCCCAATAAGCAACTTTTTTGGTAGAGGTCTAAGGAAATAACATTACTATCAATGAGGACAAATGTCCTATTAGGAAGAGTTAATAGGATAAGGACAAGTATCCGAATGTTTAGCTTCTTATCTTACTGTAATTTAAACCCTCGGTAGACTAGAGTCATTACTCTTAATAACAACAGGAAAAGAGAGCTGGTAGTTGCCCAGGGGTCTCCCTGTACCACCACACAATTTCTCACCTTTAAAGTTCTTCCAGAAAGACCGATGATTTCTCCATCTTTAGCTTCTACAACAGTACATGTAGTCACATCACCACTGCCAGTTGTATCAATTATATCAATTATCTTGGGCTTCCCATCAGTTGTAATCTGAGAACATAAGCAGAGAAGAAAATTAAAGTGCAGTTGAATAGCCTTTAGCCATTTTTCATTTTTGTTAATTAAAAAAAAAAAAAAAAAATCAAGTAACCTTGTTGCGCTTTAACTGGAAGACAGAAAAATACCTTGAAATCAGTTTAACTTTCAGTGAGCCAAGAACAACACATCTATCTTCCTGGCCTATAAGTCTTATCTAATTTCAAAGAACCACCATTTGCAAAATCAAACGTTTATATGTCAATGACTGGCGACACTGCTTTCGTCCTACTCTTCCAGCCACGTTTTGAAATAACAATAGCACAAATCTAGAAAGATGAAAGCTGCTGAACTACATGCAGTTACAAGCTTGAGTCTTAACTGAGCACAAATCTAGCAGGAACACAAATTACCATCACCAATTATTTTTCTGTTACAGGGATTCTGCATCATGTTCTAATAAACCTGAAGTGCTAGCAGCCTTCCTCCAGTCCCCTGGTAAAAACAGGTTTAAACGGTTAAGTAAAAAAAGTAGTAAGTATAAGCAGGACACTGATTCCTATATTCCAGAATGTAGTAAGTACTGTTTTTGGAGAGGCTAACTAAGTAAGAGCTCCCATTCCATAAACCAACACTGTTAGTCTGTTCATGGAAAAGTTAAGAAAACTGTTTTAACAGTCCTCCAGGGGTCAGTACTAGGACCGATGCTCTGATATCTTCATCAGTGACATCGACAGTGGGGTAAGCTCACCCTTGGCAAGTTTGTGGATGACACCAAGCTGTGGGGTGCAGCTGACATGCTTTAGAGATGGGATGCCATCCAGAAAGACCTAGACAGGCTTCTGCAGTGTGCCAAGGAGAAGCTTGTGAGGTTCAAGAAACCCAAGTGTAAGATCTTGCACCTGGATTATGGCAACCCCCACTATCAATACCACCTGGGGGAAGAAAGAATAGAGCACAGTCCTGCTGAAAAGGACTTGGAGGTACTGGGGAACAGTAAGCTGGACATGAACCAGTCATGTGCCCTCACAGCCCAGAAAACCAACTGTATTGTGGTGTGGTCAGTAGGTCAAGGGGGGTGATCCTGCCCCTCTACTCTGCACTGCTGAGACCTCATCTGGAGTACAGTGCCCAATGTGTAGTTCTCAGTACAGGAGAGTCATGGACCTGTTAAGAGTGCGTCCAGAAGAGGGACACAAAAACGACCCAAGGGATGGAGTATCTCTCCTGTGTGAATGGGCTGAGAGAGTTGGGGGCTGCTCAGTCTGGAGAAATGGCAGCTCCTGGGAGGCCTGAGAACAGCCTTTCAATAACTAAAGGAGGGCTATATAAGAAAGGAGACAGAGCCTGTAGCAGAGTCTGTTGTGACAGGACAAGGAGAAATGGCATCAAACAGAAGATGACAGGTTTAGATTGGATATAAGGAAGAAGTTTTTTTTACAATAAGGGTGGTGAGACGCCGGAACAGGCTGTCCAGGGAGGTGGTGAATATCCTGCCCCTGGAGACATTTAAGGTCAGGCTGGATGTCCCTGTTCATTGCAAGGGAATTAGATGAGATGACCTTTAAGGGTCCCTTCGAACTCAAATGGTTCTATGATTTTAACCTGGTAACATACCTGTTGAAACATTTAAGCAGCAGTAAATCTTACTTGAGAAAGAGTGCCAAAGCATTCACACAAAACAATTTTCTTGTGCTCATAATTAATTCTTTCAGATGCCAGTCTCCACTGACAAAGAAATCAATAGTTACTCCAATCATAAAGCAAGTGAAAGCCAAACCTGAGACTATCCAAATCAGACACTTCAGTTGGAAGCACGTGGTAATCTAAGTTATTCACTGATCAAAGCATGAGAAAACAAGAAGGAAAACATAATCCAAGGTGACCTGTTGGAAGCAGACAAGTTACACAGCAACAGGTGGCCCAAACACCGATTTATGCTATGGTGAGCTTGCGTAGTTTTGAAAGTTGTTCCCCAGCCAGTCCAGAAAGGCCATGTGCAACTCCTGCTCTACACAGCTCTTTGCCTTTTAGCTGAATAGTAGGTCCGCACTCACACGTGAGTTTGTATGTACAACTAGAACCAACGATTCAGAGTCCTACAGACAGACAAAAGAAACTCAGCATTTCAGTTGCAAAGGTCCAAGGTTCAGTTCCTAGTGGCAGAGATCCAGTCAGAGTCCGCCATTCAGTGCAAGTAACTGATACGGCTTCTGCTGCTGACACAAACTGTTTGGACTACTGCCCACCAGTAGTAATGCTACAGCGAAACTCAGATTTCAGCTTGTTTTTCCCTTCTCAAGTCCTGCAATTCTGAGAAAAACAAAACCAAGGGAACTTGGTTAATTTCCTTGTTTGATCAGAAGGCCTGGAACTAATTAATTTATTACAGACAGGAGGCATCTGCATTTAAAATTCAAAAGTAGAGAATTTCTACTGAATTTTATAGAATCACAGAATCATTAATGTTGGAAAAGACTTCTAAGATCATCTAGTCCTATCCGTACTGCCCACCATGCCCATGTCCCATAGCACCACATCTACACATTGCGTGACTCCACCATCTCCCTGGGCAGCCTATGCCACTGCCTCAACACTCTTTTGGAGAAGTTCTTCCTTATTACAGAATCACTGATGTTGCAAAAGACCTCCAAGATCAGCTCGACCAACCACACACCTACCATCAATATTTCCCCACTAAACCGTGTCCCTTAGTACAACATCTAAACGTTGTGACATTATGATTTATTTACAAAAAAAACCATAATCCTACTTATTTTTTTCTTACAGTTGTTTGAAAAACTAGTTTACAGCAGAATTATGTAATTGTTTATACATACCCACTGAAGTTTCAAAAACATGCTTTCACGTTAACTCTGACTACTGGTTTAAGTTTTGCTAAGCCCAGTAACTATTGTCTTTATAGCAACAAACATTCAGGTAAGAATATGAACACGAAGGTACTTCCTTGTTATGCTGCCCGCCCAGCAAATGATTGCATGTCATACGTTTATGGTATCAGTGTTCAAAACTCGAAGCATAAAATAACAAACAAAGTAAATCCACCCAAAAAATGAGACACTGGGGAGCAACAAAACACAAACTTCTTTGATTTGACTACGCGCCCCCTCTATACTCAAAACAGGGCAGCTCGCTTTGGCCTTTAAACAGCACTGATACTAACTTCAACTAAAAGCAGTAATGTTTATTAACCTTCCAGCATATACTGCCCTCTTTTCACTTTAAAAGAGAGATTCAATTTGTGTCAGGCTGAGAACCAACAGTAAGTCTGACAGCAAGAAAAAGCAGGAGTAAAGAAAGTAGCAGGGAGGCTGGCATCTCAAGTCTGGAAATTGCCTGTCACAGTACAGCTACTCTTCCTGTACAGTATGCTCTTTACCTGCATGACAGTTTTATTCTGGAGAGGCAAGACATGAACTGCCCACTTCACTGAAGAGTGAGGACATCCTCTTTCTGAATCAATGTTTACAAAGCTATGCTACATTCTGTGTGCGGCCCACGCCTCCTTTATAATTTCCTGCACTTGAAATTTCATCTTCTGTACAATGAAAACAGGTCATCTCAGGCTCATATGGATTTTTAAATCCTCTTTGTCTTAGTTCCTAGCATATCAATTTGCTTGAAATTCACATCAAAGCAAAGCTTCCCCTACTGCCCATAAACTCATGCTCTTTTTGGCTCACCACTCCTCGTCTACAGCATCTAGAAGTTTAAGTTTTTTGCTTCCACATGTAAAACTTCATAACTATGCACATCCCCTTTATAATCCTGTCTACATAACTGCCTTTTCATAGAATGGCTTAGGTTGGAAGGAAACTTAACACTCATTCAGCCCCAATCCATGCCACAGGCATGGCTGCTCCCGACCAGCTCAGGCTGCCCAGAGCCCATCCAACCTGGCCTTGCATACCTTCAGGGACAGGGCACCACAGGTTCTCTGGGCAGCTGTGCCAGGCCTCATTGCACTTTAAGTGAAAAATTTCTTTCCAACATCTAACTCAAATCTCCCCTCTTTTAATTTAAAACCATTGCCCCTTGTCCAATCACTATCAGACCATGTAAAAAGTCAGCCTGCATCTAAGTCCTCTTTAAGTATTTGGATGGTATTATCTTGCTTACTTTTTGGCTAGGTTCACTCCAGATTAATTCAGCTGAAGTGACAGGCACCCAGTGCCACCTTCCAGCCTACCTGTCTTCTTCAATTATCCCTTCACTTGCTTGAACTGTGTAAGGAGTCAGTGGGGAACATCAGGCTAACAGCCTGTCAAGGTGAGCTCCCTGTACCAGGTTACTTGAGAGTAAAACCTGTGCCAAGCAAAGGGTAGAAATCAGCAGTGCTTATTTAACATACAGGATGCAGTACCCAAACAAGCTGCATGCAACTCCCTCTAAATCTCTTCTCAAGGCTGCTATATCTGATGGGAAATATGCTGACAGGAAACTGTACGTGATAGAAGAAGTAATACACAAGCCACACGATAAAGAACTGCTAACAAATTGAAAACCAACAAGGAAATGCTGAGATACGCCGATATTTAAATCACCCGCACAGATTTACAAAACGCAGAGCTCGCAGGAGCAGCCATTGTGTAACAGGAGGTGCAGACAAAGCCAGGCGGGCTGTAGTCCTGCAGGGAGCGGCGGGACCGGGCCGGCAGCCGCCAGCCCGGAGATCCCCTCAGTGCCCTCGGCCGCTCGTGCCGCTGCCCAGCCCGGTGCCCGCCTTCCGGCCGCGCAGCTCCCCGGCGCCCAGGTGCGGTGACTCAGGGCCTCTGCCCGTTACCTGCATGCCCGGAGCGCCCGGGTCCACACCGGTGTCCAACACGGCCAACAGCACCCCCCGCCCGTCGAAATCTGGGAAGCGGGCAAGGAAGGCAGCAGCGCCGGTCTCCTTCTTGGGCAGGAGGCCGTGGAAAGGAAAGGGCTCCTCAGCAGCGGCCGCCATGGCGGGAGGGCAGACGGGGCCGCGAGTCAACGGGCGCTAGGGATGGGGCACGGCGCATGCGCTTGCGCACTGGCCCAAGAGGGGAAAGCATCCCCTGGAGGCATACGGCAGGGGAGGAACCAGGCTGAAGCAGCCAATCGGAACGCGAGAGCTGGAGCGCGCAGGGAGACATAGCCAATCGGAAAGTCGGCCTTCTTCACGTGCCGGGGCCACGGTCTTAAAGTGACAGGCGGCCGTCTTTCGGGGCCGCACGGCTGTGGGAGGGAACGGACGTGGAGTGGGCGCGCTGCGTAAATACAGCGTAACGCCGCCGGATCGGGGCCTCAGTGGAAGACTGGGGCCCCGCCGCCTCCAAGCGCCTCACAAGGGACGTGGCTGTAACGCAGCGTGGGGCTGTGCCCGGTCTTGCCGGTCGTAAGCAAAGTGGATGTTTACCAGCGTGTCAGAAACCAATCGTATATAACACGTAGAGAAAAGCCATCCTGCTTGAAGAGCCCGAGCAGAAATGGCTTTCTTGTTGTTTGTGAGCAGCAGTGCATCATGATTCTTCCTCATTTTGTACTACTGGCTCCATCCGTGGCCTTAGAAACCTACAGAATACTGCAGGATCCTTGTGCGTGTAAAATGCCAAAATAAACCCAAAGGGTGCTGCTTTAAAAATCCATATTGTGTATTTAAAATTTGTGCTTGATTTCTTTAGAATGCTGCTGGTGTCTGATAGTCACTTTTGGTGTCTTTTAGGATTACATAAAAAATGGCCTGATATTACTTCAGGAGAAAGAATTACTCTGACAATGTCATTATTCACTGATGTATTATTTAAGTAATATCCAACTCGCTGCCCATGTGAGGTTAGTTTTCTCCTGTGTATTGTTGCCAGTACATCTCAATAGAAGATGCTTGTATTTCTGGCAGCACGTTGAGATTGACAGAAGCCTAACGCATCCTATTCCCAGTGCATTTTGAGAGATTGAACATCAAATTCTCTGAATGTTTTATATCCCATTCAATACACAAGCTGTATGTTGCAGGTTGGAGACATACTTACTGCTAGCTGAAAATTTCTGTTCTGTTGCCTGAGTCCCAGAGGCAAACAAACCGTCTAATGAGCAGTTCCATTAGCTGTACCCTATAGCTCAGTGATGCGCACTGCCAAACAGCAGAACAGGTTCTGCAGGAAAAATCAGGCTCTGAGGAAGGTGTGCCAAACATCTTTTAACAGATTAAAACAATAACAAGAGAGAAGAAAGGAAATTTAATTTAATTTACAGTCTTTAAAACTCATAACCCTATTTTAATATAATTACCGTGTGTGATGACACATAGTTAAGGTTATGTCTGTGCTTCTTACTGAACCTTTGTGGATCTGAACATACAGAGATTTTTTTAAAATTTTATATTTAATCCTAAGCTTCTCAAGTGTCTTATGTTTACTTTGGTTATACAGCTTGTTCCACTAATTCTGGAATATATTTGTTTTTTTAATGGTAATATCCACTCTCAGCACTGATTCACATTACTGTGTATCTGAATTTTATGTAATAAATAGAGCTTTGTTTTGTTATGAGTAATGATGTTGCTGTTCCACAAAAGTGAAGGCTGCCATATTGAAAACTCAAAAGAAGAGTTTTTCACAAAGCTTCTTGATACAGTATGGTTTGGTCATTAAAATAATGATTTAACTTCCCTTGGGATCTAAGTTTATGCAGCAGTTCATCTGGATTTGCTGTATTAAGTAGGCGCACATCTCCATATTAGGAGCCATTTCAGCTGTTTGTATGGGAATCTGGGGACTGAGCCAGAAGGAAGGAGTACGCAACAGCTGTCACATCCCAGGACCCTGATTTTCAAAGTTGCACATGATTTGCAACTTTGCCTTTGAAAACAGTGAAAATTATAGCTTCTCATTTTCCCTAAATATTACTCTTTGATTGTGAAATAAGGTTTAGCACTTGCAACATCTAAACATCTACAGATAACTAGATTTCTGTAAGCAGGTGGTGCTCCATCCAGCTTCAGCTCAGAAGATGGCAAACTTCATGCACGTTTTCCAGCTGCAGAGTGGCTTCCAGGACACTAGATGATGATACACGATAGATATCTCTCAGAACATTACTGAGTACAGTGCATCATGTGCTTCAGCCAAAACGTGCCACCAATGTCAAAGCCACTGTTTATAGATTCACTGCTGTGGTGGGACAGTGTGATTCTGAGATTAGCATTAAAGCTACCCCAAACAGTGCTGATGATATTCTAGGTCTGATTCTGAGAATCAGCAAAGCTGCTTCAATCTCAACAGTACAGAGCCATTCTCTACCTTGTGTAGGCCTGGCAGGACAAACAACAAATCCCCTTTGATTTCACATGCAACCCTAACATTCTTCAGACGAGGATGTTGAGCATACCCGCCACCTTTCCACCTGAAATTTCACCCAAAAGTTGGATGCTTGGATTCAAGTTTCATTTCTGTCTAAGCTTGAATCTTTCTGCAAACTAGAAAACTCTAGCTGCAGCAGGAGGCTTTTCTGTTTTGTGTGGAAGCATCCCAAAGTGAACAAGAGACAACATGACCTAATATCTTACTAGTGCAGGCATTGACATGGATGGAGTACAGGGATTTTCATTCTTTCTCTAATTAACAATGAATTATTCTATGCAAAGTATCAATTGGAGTTAGTACAAGACCTCTTGCAAGCAATTACCTTGGTCTCCAATTACAGATTTCACCCACTCATGTCTACTTTCAACCTTGCTTCAGTTACAACATGTTTAAAGGAGGAATGAGTATACTAGCTAGACTGGGGGCAAAGGCTTTTGATCAAATCATATTAGGCAGTGGAAGGACTTCAGCATTCTGAGTGAATAGGTTTTCAGTAAATGTCCCTCCTCATTCCAACTTAATGAGGGTGGTTCAGCTTTGGTATTAACTCTTTAAGTTATAGTGGGGATAGATGGTAAGAGGTGGACAACAAGATGTACCTGAGTCTGGTCATTTCCTTTTTATTGTCTTCCATTGGCACTGGCTCTTGTGAGTCCCGTATGAGTGCAAATCAACAAAGGTCCTCCGGAAGGAGCAGTTTCCCACCTGCACATTCAAAGAACTGATTAGTTGTGAAAAACTAAGAAGATCAAGTTAATTTGGCAAGGCACTGACCTGATCAAAAAGCTGCGACTGGCATTCAGTACCTGTTCAACCTCAAACGTTTAGTGGTAATCTGAAGTGCCTTCTGGTACAAAATTAAAGGTATAGTTGATTTTTTAACCATTTACTTCCTTGAGAATAGAGGCAGAAACAAAATGGTATGCTGACTTTGTCATAGAATCGTAGAATCATTTGAGTTGGAAGGGACCTTTAAAGGTCATCTACTCCAACTCCCCTGTAATTAACATGGATCAGGTTGCTCAGAACCTGATCCAGACTGACCTTGAATGTCTCCAGTGATGGGGCATCTGCCACATCTCTGGGCAACCTGTTCCAGTGCTTCACTAACCGTATTGTAAAAATCTTTTCTTATATCCGAATACAGCAAACCCTGCTAAAGTGTCTGTCCCCTTTCTTCTTATAGCACCCGTATAGTTACTGAAAGGCTGCTATGAGGTCTTCTGCAATCAGCATTCTCAGGCTGTTATCAACTCTCTCAGCCTATTCTCATAGGGGAGGTGTTTCATCCTTTGTATCATTTTTGTGGCCCTACTCTGGATGCACTCTGACGAGTTCATTACTCTTCTGTACTGAGGACTCCATGTCTGGACACAGTACTCCAAGTGAGGTTTCACCAATGCAGAGTAGGAAGAAGGCTCAGAGGAGATGTGCATGGGTGATGAGCTCAAGGACAAATATAAGAAATAACCACCTGTTTTCATAAAGAAAGCTTAACAAGCTTAACTTGTCTCAGCTCGAAGAGTGTTGAGAAAGACCTTTGTTTTAGATATCTAAGTGTACCAGTGGGTCTTGGGATTGTGTAAACAGCCTTCCTTGAGATAATTAGTGGAGAGAAGCAGCATGGGTGGAGAAGGGTGTTGTCAACTCAGAAAAACCTAAGGTATAAAAAGCTGGACAACCAATAAATAAAAATTGAAGAGAGCAACAGGCTTGATCTGGTTTCAACCCACATATTCCTCCTCCGTGGTAGGGACACCCAGTGTTGTAATGATGACCATATAGAGGCCAGTAATGGGAATTATGTTTGTGTTGTGATTCAACAGTATATTGCAACTGCTATGTTTCACTTGTGATTTCAGCACAGTGCTGTGCCACTCTGCTAAATCCAAATCCCCTGCAACATCAAATATCTACAAATAAGGAAGTGTGCTATTAAACATGAAGACCTCCTCATGTGGAACATCTCGAAGAATTGTTCAGGGAGTATTGGGCTTTGGCACACCTCCAGCCATAAGAGCCTTGAGGGCCACTGCCAAGAACAGCTGGCAGTTGACACTATTGGTAGCATTCCTTCCCAGGAATTATTCAAGTCATTGGAGATTGTGTTCCAATCATAATGCAATTTCTTGAAATATATCTTCTCTAAGAAAATTAGAAATGCATTTAGTGAGGAACAATGCAAGCATTACAAGTAATCAGAGAGAATTATAAGTTTAACTTACGGCTGAGGTTTGCAATGGTGTTAAACAGAATAATGAGTATCTGGCAAACGTGGCCTCCATGATCAGTTTTCTAGCTGGAAAGCATTCAAAGCCAAGGTAACACATTCTGTTTAAGAACATAAATGAAACTGAGACAACCATGCCTTCATCAGTGTAAGTCAGATGTGACTGAGAGCTAGAGGGTTTTCTTTAACTTTACTGTGCAATTGAACAAAGAAACTGTTGGATAAAAAATATGTACTTGCTATTTCTAGAGCTAAGTGCTCAGATTCATTTTTTGTGTTTCTCTGAACCTTGAAACAGAACTTTTTATCAGACTTCATCTTTCATAGGATGCAGAGATTTGTAGCAGAAATATAAAAAATAGTAGAACATATTTAAATGGAAATTTATGTATGAAAAAAACAAAACAAAACAACAACAACAACAACAAAAAAACAAACAGAAACAGCAATGCCAACCAAAAGATGAAGAACATTATATATTGATAGCAAAGCCCACAACTAACAGCAGGCAATGGTGTAAATAGCAAGGAATGGGTCTAGGACCAGACAGCCGAAGCTGTCTGATGGTCCTAGCCACAGCATGATGACTCTTCAGAATAAAACTCAAACTTGTAAGATAAGTATGACAGCAAGGTTAGTTACAGCAAGGTTGTAGTCACAAAGATGCTCATATGAGGAAACCAACCATGGTTAGCAACCTTCCCTAAAGCTTATGGAGAAGGAAGTAAGCAGGATTCTCAGGCAAAAGTTGATACCACTGTAACTAACTCATGAAGTGTATAAAATGACATCCAAAATCCACTGTCAGCAAGAGGAATCCAAGAAATTTAGCTAGGAGTTGACAGCTGATGTCCCTTGTTTCCTGTGTCATTTATACATGAACTTGGCAAGACCACTAGGACACACGTGTTGCTGCAAGTGAATGTGTGGGTGTAACCTCTGAGGTAATTAATGTAATGATCAAAATTAGTTTTGTTTAATATAAGTACCCCTTTCATCCGTGTGATTTCACACTAATTTTTGTTCTACTAAATTTATGCAATCACAGGAATATTGTATTAACAGGGTGATTGCCAAAGCAGTTCAGCACTGCAGCAGAGCTTATTGTTTTATACGAAAGCCATTTGGGTGTTCTTATGCTTTTAATTGGTTGGATTTTGTAAGACAGCTTTGTTTCATTTCAAATTTATGAAGGTAAATACTCTTGTGGAAGTTGCAATATTAAGTCTTAAGTACAGTGGTTCAAGCTTATTTGTGCTGGAATGTAAAGCATACATCCTTACAAGCTGCTTAAACACTAAAGCTTTTGAAGCTGAAAAATGTATCATGTATCTGTATGCATATAAGAGATACATTCGTATTCCTTATGGTGGAACTCAGGAGCTTCTGTTTTAGAAATGCTTCAATTGTTTAGAAGTAGATATATGAGGTATTTGAGACTGTGTTTTCTTAGTCAGAAACAATGCAGTAAGCCAACAAAGAATATATGCAAACTTTCCTGTAGACAATGCTTCTTATTCTAGATGAGCTTGAACTTAAATAGATGTATGATCTGAACTCTGAAGTTCCAGCTTTTTTATCCATGAGTGACAAATCTGAGCACCAACTTATCTTTTTTTCGCTTGCACAAATAGGAAATGTGGAGTAGCTATTGGGATCCAGTAGGCCGAACTGAGGAGTTTGCGTACAGGCTGTCCTGAAAGAAAAAAGTGCTGCATCAATATAACAATAAGGAAATTTGTCGTCTTTTGTAATAAATTTCTTCAAACAGGAGCAGCTCTTACCTTTAAGACACTAGTGTCCGTATCTCCCACTTAAATCTTTGGTTTTTGTTTTGTCGTGTGTGGTGGCAGAAATATTTTGTGGAAGTTTACCTTTATTTTGAAATGGAAGAAACTACAAACCTCTCACAAACTAGTGGCAGCATGTAGAAACATTTTACATCTTGCATTCATAAAAAATATAGGGAAATTGACTGAGCGTATTAGTAGCCCTAAGTGGGGATTTCACTGACTGTCTTCAAGAGCACGGAGACAATCATGGCACATTATGGAGAAAAGGAAGCATAGGAGAAAACTACAGGGTCCTGTACAATGTAACTTTCTGTTTTCCAATGAGTGGCAAAAAACAACATAACCTATGACTTCTATGGTATTATTTGCTTAATCTCCAATGATTTATACACAGATGCACACATCTGGCACATTTTCAGAGGAGGTAAAGTTGTGTTTTTGGAATGTGGCATCAAGGAAGCATCCTTGCAGTGTACGTATTGTAAATTATACAATCTATTCTCATTACAACTCAAGGACTAATCGGATGATAAGAAACCACCATACCAAGCTAGCTAAATTTGGCAACATCCACATTGTCTAAATCATAGAATGGCTTGGGTTGGAAGGAACTTTAAAGACCACCCAGTTCCAACCCTCTGCCATGGGCAGGGTTGTCACCCACTAGATTAGGCTGCACAGGGCCCCATCCAACCCAGTCTTAGAACACCTCTAGGGGTGGGGCATCCACCGCTTCTCTGGGCAGCTGTTCCAGCTCCTCATTACTTCCCGAGTAATAAAAAATTCTCTTAACATCTAATCTAAACTTACTCTTTTTTTGTTTAAAACTGGACTCATTGTTCTGCTGTCACAATCACAGATAAAGAGGTCCCTCCCCATCCTTCCTGTAAGTCTCCCTCGAAAGGCCACAATGAGGTATGCTGGACCCTTCTCCTCTCCAGGTTGTAATGGCACTGCAACTGAAGGAATTATTCCCCAAGAAGGATTTGTCTAGGTCATGTTACGTGATCATTTGATATCCAAATTAAAAATCCATACTTCGCTACAAATAGGAGGAAAACATACCAGGATACCTGCTGGAGTAACTAAAATTGCATTTCTGACAATTTGGGATATATTACAAGACCTTGCTGGTGATATAGAAAGCTTGCTTATAGTTTTACAAGTTACACTTAAAGACAGCTCTTAAGTGTGCAATGTTTTGGGTTGCCTGGGCCGCATTAACTGAACAGGAATTGTCTTGGGCCACATACACAAAGGTCACTTGGAAAGTAATGCCTCCTATTTATCTCCCTGAAAAATGTAACAGATACAAAGAGCATAATCACACTGTTTCATAGAGCAAAACCTCAGCTACAAAACACTCTTTTTCAACATTGTCACCTCCATTAGCTATGCATTTTCACCAATAATAAACAAGAGCCTGCATGCCATCCTCATCAAAATCTGCACCAGTGGAGGTGGCCCACTGTTGCCACTGCTGAAATACACTGTCTACCACCTCACTGTGCTCACATCTACTGTTTGGTGTCCGCAAATGTTCAGCAAGTGTCAATGAATGTCAGTGGGTGCCAGTTTTTTCACATAGAGAAATCCAATGACACAACTTTTCTTCATATGCATTTCCATGTCACACACCATTCTGTCAGACCGCCTCTCTTCTGCCATCTGTGGCATGACAGCAAAAAGAGGATATTGGTGAAAAGGTTCAATCTCTTCTGCCATACCACCATGTTTGCCACCGTGTCATGGACCAACATAATAAAACAGGAGGCATTACTTTTGGAGCAGCCCTCACAAAATATATAATATTGTTAGTGAATACAAATAACAAAACTTATTTTATTTCTTTTAATTTTCTTATAAACATAAAAAAAAGAGGGCAACAAAACGAGTGGCATACATGACCTTGTTCTTGTGAAACTAATGAATGCATCAGTCTGGGTTGATTGAAATGGTTGTAATTCTTAGTGAGTTCTCAAGGTGTTTGTCAGAGATTTTTGTTGAAATTTTACTCTTTCTGTACTTCGTCTTTAGAAACAGTAGGAACAAACAGTTCTCAAATGTATTGGTTCTCAAATATATTAAAGAATTTATGATTTTTTCAGAAATCTTGAAAGATCTTCTCAAACTCTATCAAAACAGAAAGCAAGGCTGTGTTTTTTTCACTGTTCATAGGACAGTGTTCAGCTAGTGTATCAAAATGCGTACAATTATTTGCCATAACTTGAGTTGGCACTGCACTGCACCCTCTCCATGTCCTGGTTTCAGCTCAGACAATGTTAATAGCACACTGATGGTTTGGCTGTTGTGAGCAATCTGTGGGGGCCACGCCAGGCCACTCAGTGGGAGCAGAGCTGCTGCCATGATGATGTGAGGCAGGGGGCAGCCTCCAGATGGGCTGGGCTGGGTACATGTGGGCCCTGGGTTTGACATGGCTGAATTAGATCTTCGGATTAGCTCAAGTCTTTAAACTAACTTTTATTTGTTAGTGTTGGTTTTCTTTTTTTTTCCTTAAGTTGCTCTCTAATTTCATTTTTTATTACTCTTCTACTTTCTCAGAAAGGCAAAGATGCCTTTGAAATATGAATTTCAAAGAAATCTAGAAATCCGGAAGTAGAATATTGTTAGAAGAACAAGCTACCAAGAATCTCCAGGAAGGTGTTTTGACTGCTTCTAGGAAATAGCTTTTTGGAAGAGCTGCACAACTACTTCCAGAAGATACTGAGAATGATGGGTTTCTCAGAGGTGTTCCCTGGATAACTTAATGCCTGAAAAATTTATTTTAGAACAGAAGGCCAGTGGGTCCATCTGATTCTGTATCCTGTCTCCCAGAGAAGGCAGGTGACACCTAGGGAAGAATAAGACCTGGACAAATGTAAGCATTATTTCTGAATAGTCTCCTACCCTTTCACTATTTTCAGATTAGGCTATTTCCTGAAACTGATGAGGCTTGTATATGAGGTAAGCCTAAGCCTGCATAGAGCTATCTTCCAAATATTTGTTTTGGCTCCATTTGAAAGTTTACAGTGGCGATGGTGACGTTTCAGCTACCTACCTAAGGATTTTCTTTTTATCTGATTTAAATATGAGTAACTTCAAAGCTCTGTGTTTCAGATTCTGAAACAAAATAATATGTCTCTTGGAAGCCGTATTCTGCCAGAGATACAGTGGGTGGGATGTGGTTTTGTTTTGCAGAATATAAAAGCCACACCCGTAAGTCATTACTTCTAATGAGAGTAACGTCACAAATTAAATGTATGTTAAAGTTCTCCTCTTGAGGGCAGCAAACATTCAGAACTAAATGTTCATGTTAATGGTACAATAAAGAATATCTGGAAGTTGAGACAGCTCAGTGTTAGCTTGCCATTTGGCCCCAGTGGTTGAGAGGACAGCTGTTGTGGTTTAACCCCAGTGGGCAGCTTTACCGCACAGAGCTGCTTGTTCACTCCCTCCAGGTGATGGGCAAGAAAATTGGAAAGATAAAGGTGAGAGAACTTGTGGGCTGAGATAAAGATAGATTAATAGGTAAGGCAAAAGCTGTGTGCTCAAGCAAAGCAAGACAAACAATTCACTTGGCACTTCCAATCAGCAGGCAGATGTTCAGTCACTTCCAGGAAAGCAGGGCTCATCATGTGTAATGGTTTCTTGGGAAGACAAATACCATCACTTGGAACATCTTTCCAGTTTTCTTACTCAGCATGATGCCATAAGTTTCGGAATATCCCTTTGGCCATCTGGGTCAGCTGTCCTGGCTGCATCCCCTCCTGGATTCTTGTGCACCTCCAGCTCCTCAGTGGCAGGGCAGCATGAGAAAAAGGGAAGTCTTTGGTCCTGTATAAGCACTGCTCTGACACAACTGAAAACATCAGTATGCTGTCACCACTGTTTACATCAAAAATCCAAAGCATAGCACCATACAGGTCCTCTACAGAGAAAACTAAATCTATCCTAGCCAAAACCAGTAAAACAGCTCCACCCACTGCTTTACAGCTCTTGCATTAAAGGACAAAGCTTGAATGTTTAGGTGAAAAATAGAGTGTATGAAACCAAGGCTTAATGTTATAAACCAACAGAGTAGCTGAGAAGTAGAAAAGTACCCACGGTTGTAAGGCAAGGTAAAAAAATGTGGACATCCACTAAAAATTACGCTGTTTTCATTTTCTGTGCATTGCTGCAACTAATGTCAATTGAGTGTGGTGAAGTTTAACACGAGCTTTCAAAATGTGACTTGAATACTAAGAATATACATTGGCATATCTCATTTTACTGTTACGCTGATCTTATTAGTAGGAACTGAGACTCAGAACTTTAATCCTTGCTTTTGACCCAGAAAGCAAGCCTAACCCAGGAATGACCTGCTTCTCTTGAAAGAAGATTTATTTCATATGCTAGAAAACATAATACCCCGAAACTTGGAGAGCAAGCCAGTGCTCATTTCTCTTTCAGTAGAAAGAGTTTGATTGCCCTCTGTTCATTTTGTGTTATTTCCAGCTGCCAGAAAAGCTTATTTCCAGTGTGGGATAGCTATTTTGTACTCCACTATACACTATAGGACTAGTAACAAAATGTAGTCCAGATCAATTATCTAAATCCTCTCTCAAATACTCAAATAATGTACATGTACTTCACTCTTGGTGATAATGATCAGTTCTTCATAAGGGAAAAGGAATTTGGGTAAGTGATCCCCAAGGAATACGATGTGTTCTAAAAGAATGAAATTCATGCTGCTGTGAAAGGCAGTGGATGTTTCATGGCTTTCCCGGCAAAGCTGTTCAGGGACTTACTTTGTTAAGGAGACTTGACCGTGCAGGGTTGTTCTGTATAGTGTACCAAGTGATTTGTATTCACGTTGGTGAAAGAGCATGTGATGTGACACTCCATCCATCTGCATGGCTGGACTTACGTTCTGGGATGGATGACTCCTATTAGCAGCCACTTCAACTTGTTCCTTGTCTGTCTGTAAGACTCTCTTGTTGGATCATGTGGAGCCCTCTTCTGCCTAAGTCATCTCTTGAAAAAGTCCTTTGGAGTGGTAGCCTAGCAGCCTGTCTGATCTAGGGAAAAGTTTCCTCTTTTCCCAGACAGGTCTCTATTCAACTTGAAAAGTGACTTATCCTGGCTAGACAAGAGGAAATGTTTTGGTCCATGTGCTCTAATGTGCCCAGAAGCATTAGTTTAATAAACACTGTACATCTTGCTGTCATACACAGCAAGCCTCAGGATGGTGCTTCTGCTTTCAAGAGTATAAAACACACAAAACCTTTATATTTCTGCATATGTTATCATCTTACATGTCACATTTGGCAGGGTTCATAAATGTCATCACTCACTGTTCCCAAGAAAACACCAGAAGTTTTCTTTGCCCATATGAACTTCTTTAAATCCCTTCTTAATTGCTTATTCTCTCTTCTACTATTGTAGTTTTTTGTAGTTGTAATATAGCTTGGAATTTTGAAGTATATATTTTTACACAGAAATATATGCATATTTCTTACATGTGTATTTCAAATCTTATCAAAGGTCTTACGACTCAAATAGGAAACAATACCTAATACTCAACATGCAAAATCTTTCAGATTAGCCATGCAAAATATATATAAATGATTAACTTTCTGGCCACTAGATGTGACTGTTGCTCTATGTAAACACAGCTGAATTTATTGCTATGAGTTCTAGTTCTTTGGAAACATGTGTAGTAGCTATATAGCTTCCTAACGTTGTCTCTATTTTTATAAATTAAATGTTCACTATTTACTTTAAAAATTACACCTTAGAAGTTTCAGAGCAATGGAAATACATTATTTAATCATTCTGAAGTCTAACAATTAGAACACTGTATTAGAATGAAAAAATATTTTTCTATACAAAAATAAATCAGTAGTAGAAATAAATTAGTAGATCTTTGGACTGAAGTTCTGCTAGATGCTCTTTAACACTCAAAATATTTTACAGTGGGATATTAGCCTTTTCATTCACTAACTTCATAGAATCGTAGAACGGTTTGGGTTGGATGGGACCTCCAGGGTCAGCTATCTCCAACCCCCCTGCTATAGGCAGGGACACCTGCCACTAGATGAGGTTGCTCAAAACCCCGTCCAGCCTGGCCTTGAACACCTTCCAGCATGGGAGCATCCACACCCTCTCTGGACAACCTGTTCCAGTGTCTCACCACCCTCACAGTAAATAATTTCTCCCTAATATATAGTCTAAATCTACCCTCTTCCAGTTTAAAGTCATTTCTCCTCATCCTGTTGCCACATGCCCTTATAGAATATCCCTCCCCAGCCTTTCTGTAGGCCTCTTTAGATACTGGAAGGCCGCTATAAGGTCCCCCGGAGCCTTCTCTTTTCCAGGCTGAAAAGTTCCAACGTTCTCAGCCTGTTCCTGCAGGGAAGGTGCTCCAGCCCTCAACATTACCAAAAATTCAAAAATTACCATTACACTTAATTTATAATAAATTCAATAAATATGTTGATTTTTTTTTCAGTATAATATAAATGGAATACTTAACACTTGTATGTTCTCTTCAGTTAAGTAGCTCTAAATGTCCCCTGGGATCAAAGCCTGCTACTTATCCTTGTTCACAAATTCACGAGGAATATGAAGAAAGTGGAATCACAGAGTAGAATCACAAGTCATTGTGAAGTGAAAGAAAGAGTACAGAATGGGACTCCAAGACTTTTGAATCCTCAAAAACAAAGTTCTTGTCTGTGAGCAGGAAGAGACCATGAAGCTTGAGCATAGCATACATAGACAATCTGCAGGTTTTAAACTGGCTTGGATGACAGAAAAGACAAAAGTTCAGACAAGAATAAATGTATGCCTACTGTCCTATCCTTCTACCATACACCACTTTGGACAGCCAGACTCCTATCTCCTTGATGTCATCGCCACCAACAGCAAAGCGGCTGTGAGGTGCCCCCTAATCTGTCTTTCTCCACACTGGTCAAACCATGCTGCTCTGGCCTCTTCTCTAGGGCAACTGCTCCAGCCCTGAACCTGCTTCAATTTATCAATATCTTTCCTGTACTGGAGGGGGGCGACACTGGCCACAGTACCTACATGTGGTCTAGTGAGCACTGAGAAGGGGATAACCATTGCCCCTGATGTCCTGGCTGTGATCCTCCCGATGCAACCCTGGATGTTGTTTACCACTTCTGCTGCCAGGGGATGCTGGTGTCTTGTGCTCATGTAATGGTTTGAAATAGCAAACATAGCACAGAAACAAGTTTTCAGCTTTTTTTAAATGGAAGAAGTTGCAAGTGAGTTCTACATGGATCTGTGCTGGGATGCATGCATGTGCCTGGAGAAGAGGTCAAAGAGGTGAGTGCGAAGATAAGTGTTTTTGGATGTTACTATGCTATTCATGAAAATGAGAGTGAGGGAATATTGTGGAGAAGAATGTATATATATGCAGAAAAAATCCTTACTTCATATGTGCATATATAGGTTTTTCTTAATATATGATGCATATTAATACACGTACATATAGATGTACATATAATAAAAAATGCAATTTTTTATTACTGCGTATAACTTTATGAAAATATCAAATCAATTCCAGATTGGGGTCAAAAAACAAATTAAATATAAAAAAATTTTTAGCAGAAGGAGGAGAGAACAAGACAGAACATTGTTATGGGGCTATGGCCCCATGTTTCATCTAGTTCCTTCTTCATCTCAAAAAGGGAACAATGCAAAAAATGTTCAGACAGGAGAAATAAGAATGCAGAACAGGAAAAAGTTTAGAGAAGAGCTACAGGAATTAGCAAGTTCATGGATTTCTCAGTAAAATGGAACCCTGGAAGTGAAGTAGGCTAGAAAAGAGAGAAACGAGGGAGATAAGGAAGAAGTCTATAAGCGGGTGCGTGCTGAAGGTGAATAGGATTCACTTCCCCTCTCTCTCTTCCAGTATAAAGCCTAGCATACAGTATAATTAAGCTGCAAGACCCTTTTCATGGGATTTTACGACTACTGAAAATTTAAAGGTTCACTGAGACCTCACAGTTCTCAGTCAAGTGATAATTATTAAGCATACTTGCAGTGGAATTGCCAAGTCACAGCCTGAACCAATGGTTGAGCACCAGCCCCTCCTCACCCTCACTTAAGGGTTAACAGCTGTGGGAACAGCATCTCTCTGGATAGAGATTGCACTCCTCTTGAGCTGTCAGTGGTTGTTTTAAGTGGGGAGCTAATTTTTCTTCTTTATCATCTTCTCTTGATCCATAGCGCTTGTATCTCAGTAGGAGGCACTGTCATCGCCTGCTTTTGCTGCACGATACTATTAATTAAATATGTGATGTTAATATGTATTAAATGTACTAAGTCTGCAGGTCACAAGTAGTTGGAGAGTTTATTATTTATATGAGTACTGAGGGTCCCTAAGAAAAAAATCATAAACATATCAAAATTGTAAAATATAAATTTGTTTGGGAAGTGAGATATATAGCATCATAAGCACAAATAATTACTAATTTGTTAAAAAATACTATTTCTAAATAATTCCTAAAGAACTAATGCAGATTGTGTAGGTTCATTGTCTATGAATGAGTTACCCCTCATTCCATATGCCCAGGTGGTGCATTTTGATCTGCCAGGATTCCAGCCAACAGCTTGAGCTGCTGTTATGCTGGTGCTCTTATAAGACTCCTAAAAATGAAACCATGACTTTCATGGGGTTAAATAGCCTACTGGCAGGGGCAGTAAGTTGTTACAGCAGAACAGCCCCATTCAGAGGAGGCAGCAGTCACTCCTTTCCACATCATATACGCTTCAGTGTCTTCTGCTGTTCAGAAATGTGGGCAAAAAGAAAAGCCATTGTTATCTTTGCACTGGTAACATCAATAATTTCTTTCTCCGTTTTACGAGCTCACTTAATACTGCTTTTTCAAGAGTCACACTGAGGATCTTCCAGCCTTGTGTGCAGCGAAGTCTGCTCTGTACTAGGTCAAGACTTTCTCTTCTTCTAGCAAGAGAAATATCTATAATCTCAGCACTTCCCATGGTTTTTCTCAGTCCTTCAGACCAGGCCCATTGAAGCCCTACCAGAAATGAAGTGATTCACCACCCAGGGCAACTTTCCATCTGTGAACAATGTTTAAAGGCCTGAGTGAATTTTTTAAGCACTGCTGGGTGTTTAAAATATCCAGAGATCATCACCTGGAGCACTGAAACCTGGGCTGTCAGTTGAAGTGTAAGGCACCAGCCAGCTGCATTGCAGAGGCTGGGTACCATCACCTTCTGCTAGAAGTACGCTCAGATCTCAGCCCACTGCCTCATGGCTTGAGGATGATGCACAGGCACATGGCAGCTGTCCAGCTTGCACCATGCAGGCAGGGCATTGCTTCATCAACTGTAATCTGCCAGCAACATGTAGGTGCACACTGCTTGTCTTTTCTCTGAGAAAAGACATAAAATGAATTAGTAGTTACAAGCGCACATTTCTTAACCCTGAGGCATCACGTGTAATTCCTTTTCATTCCATCTGGCCTATGTAAAATTCAATTTCTTGGCTTTAAATATTAAAATTATTATTTTGTAAAATACTAACATTTACATTTTGAAAATGTTGGCAGTACTCATCACTTGCAAGAGCCTAGGTAGCTTCGCATACAAATCAGTGACAGTTGTCCTGATGGTAACAGTACTCAGAGTCCTGCTCATCACCTTCACCTTATCTCATAGTTTATTTAAAATAAAATCGTATCTAATGACTTAAACTGTGTCTAATGAATTCAAAGGAAGGTTCTTTTCTTGTTTCATCAATCCTAATATCCCTTCTTCCATGATTTTACTCAAAGTTATAGAGAGTGATAGCAAAGGACAAAAAAAAAAGGCTGGAAAATAACAATGAGATGTGCACTAAGATAGGTTTGTAGGTACTCATACTGGGTACATAAAGTTAGTTGTTTTATGTTCATTAAGCATAAACAGCCCGGTTTTGAGTATGTTTAGCCAGTCAGAATTCCTGTGGATCATGAGACTGTTGTGCTCACAGTAAGGTGCAGTTATGACTACTCACACAGGAGTAGTTATCAACTGCAATTTCCATAATAGACTCCAAGTGAGCAAAGAATCCATCCCATGAGAATCTCCATGGCTCTCTTAAGAATAAGGGTAACTTATATGGCTTACCTGTGTCTCCGTGACTCCAAGAAATGACAGAAATCAACTGTTTTTCAGAACCAGCAGGTCACCAGGCCTCCAGTCAAAATGAGCTAGGCTGGAAGGATTTCAAAGGAAGCAAGTTCATTGGAAAGAGTGAAATTTCCAAACATTTATGGCTAAGCAGACTGCTGTAAGAAAGTACTTCTTCCCTGGCCTCAAGTTCTCCTTCTTCAAAATTACCTAGCCTAGTTTACCAGAACAACTGTGGAGGACTAATACTGGGAATATACACACTTATAAGTCTTCTGGATTCTTTCCCTCAGTGAGCTGCAGCCCATTGCTGAATTTTATTTGCATAAGTCTGTAGAGTGATGGAAAGTTAAAAAAAAAAATCCACCAAAAGTTTCATGGAGTTCTCACCACTCCCAGTCTTGCGTGCTTAGATAGGTGAGAGATGAGGTCCAACTGAAAAGCTCAGCATATCTAAGCAGGAGCAGAGAAGTTCCCTCTGGGTTGGGAATTTGTGAGATGCTCTGTGCATAGCATCAGAGTCAACATGAAAATGATCATGCATGAAGAAGCCCAGCTTATTTGACCACTACAGGAAAAGTGACTGGAATAATACCAGCTAGGAGCTGGTAGCTACAAATGTGCTGTAGAGATTTACGTTAAAGAATGTGTAACAGAGAATTATACCTCTGAGCCATCCCAGTGCCTGCTGATTGAGCCCATCTAGAGGGTCCAAATTCTCATGTTGCTGCACATGTCTAGGTGAATTTGCAATTAATCTTTGAAGTCCTTTTCTCCCCGCACAACTCTCCTCTCATCTAAGCCAGCCTAGCACCACTGCCTGCTCAGTGCTGCTGGATCCATTAGCTCTTCCCTAATTCATCTGAATCACAGTTAATAATACCTTGGTACTTACACAGCACTTGTATATTCAATACACTTTACAAATATTCTCTAATTAACTTTGAAGTGTTTCCTGGCAGCATCATAGAAAGTAGAGATGAGAAATGCTTAGAGATAGAAAAGTGCTCTACTCATCACAGTTTCCAAAATACTCAAAGATAGGGGCATCAGCTGCTTTCTCCAGATACTTCTGGGAAAAAAAGATCACCAATATCTGTTAGCACCCTACCTTCTTTCATTCTCTATCCCCACCTTCCAAAGTTCTCCCCAGGATTTCACAAAATGTCAGCTAATTAGATATTGGTATATGTCTAGACCAGCCTCTGTAATTCCTCTTCCTCCTTCTGGCTGATGGAGTGTCATCTGTGCTGTAATTTGACTGATAGTATTTTGTCTGATTTCACAGACAAAATAACAGCGTTAAAGAAAACGACTGGGGGAAAGAGGACAGTGAGCAAAGCGGATGAGATATCTTTAGAAAAACTGCTTAAAGAAGCTGTGGGAACAACTCATACATTGCTGTTGATAACAAGAACAAATAAGTCTTTTCTTTCCTTTTATTTTTTTTTCCAGAGGCAAAAAGGATAAGGAAATTTAAAAACATCCTTTTCTGAGAAATGGGTTTTAGGGTGTGTTCCTCATATGGATAGGGTGAAGCACTGACAAAGCAATCCTAAATCTCTGATGCACTTTGCCTTGAGCAGTCTCAATAAATTTAGTATCTCCTTGCATTTATTTTTTTAAATGAATGCACTGAGTTGTTGGTTAAATTGTCTTGGATTGAAGTTAGGTGAGATCCTTTTTAAAACTGCTAAGCTAGAAGTCACTTATCTCTTTACATTCACAACTTAGTTTTCACAGGATGGGATGGATG
Source organism: Pavo muticus (assembly GCA_016647715.1). Classification (NCBI taxonomy): domain Eukaryota; kingdom Metazoa; phylum Chordata; class Aves; order Galliformes; family Phasianidae; genus Pavo; species Pavo muticus. Next base: position 964,732 of record JACDJE010000242.1, on the reverse strand, counting down.
TTTTTAAAATCCACAACCGCCCTATGAGGTCTTTCTCCATTTTCTGTCTGACTTACTCCCTTCTCCAGCATGTATGTTCCTCCTACTGAGCTTTTGGAAACAAATTTAGCTTGCTAATCCAGCACAATGTTAACCATATTACTGAATTATGTTTTTTTTTTTTTTAATTTATTGTTTTATTATTATTATGAGAAGGGAGCAGAACAGAGAAGTGAACTCTCTCCTTTCTGGTGGTAACAAGTTATTTAACTACAGCAACTGCCTGTGAAACTACAGCCTAGCATAAGGGATGAACTCTTGAAGCCAAGTGGGATATGGTGGTTGCTGAGATGTCCAGTGGGATTATGTGGCAGGTACTGATCAGAAGCCCTGAGACCTAAAACTCCTGACCCCTCTCATCAACAGGAAAAAGAGAATTTTTTTGCATAGGTGGCATTTCCTGTGGTTCCCTCCAAAGCTTGTCTCTGACTGAGTCTCACGCTATTGTTCATTAAAAAGTTGTTTAAAATTGCCAAATGAAGTATAACCCTGAGTTCATACTAAATGACAGTATGAAGTCTATGCTGTGTTTAAGCACGATCCCATGTCCTTTTGGTTGTGGGCATGTCTAGTGTCTAGATTTGACCCAGTACTTGGCCAAGCTTCTAGACATGAGGTTTTGAGGAAGTCTGGGGCAAGCTAAAGGAGAAGGCCTTAGCATTGTTCCTATGCTCCCGGACATCAGTAAAACAGTGGTAGTCTATGTCAGCAGACTGTCACTGCAGGTATGCAGTATGCAACATGAGGAAAGCCAAATGTTACAGTTGGAACAGCTTTAAATGATTAAGCACTTACATGCTATTAATGGGTCCATCTAGAAGATGTTATTATTACCGGCAAGGACAGATGAATAATGAGTGATGTTCCCCAGGGGTCGGTACTGGGGCCTGTCCTGTTCAGTATCTTTATCGATGACCTGGATGAAAGCATTGAGTGAACCCTCAGTAAGTTTGCAGATGACAACAAGCTGGGAGGAAGTGTCAATCTGCCTGGAGGTAGGAAGGCCCTACAGAGTGATCTGGACAGGCTGGATAGCTGGGCTAATGGCCAATGGGATGAAATTCAACAAGAATGAGTGCTGGGTCCTGCACTTTGGCCACAACAACCTCAGGCAACGCTGCAGGCCTGGGGCAGAGTGGCTGGAAGACTGTGTCAAAGAAACAGACCTGGGGGTGTTGGTCAGCGCTTGGCTGAACATGAGCCAGCAGAGTGCCCAGGTGGCCAAGAAGGACAATGTCATTCTGGCTTGTATCAGAAATGTTATTACCAGCAGTAGCAGGGAAGTGACCATTCCTCTGTACTCAGCAATGGTGATGCTGCACCTTGAGTACTTTGTTCAGTCTTGGGCCCCTCACTACAAGAAAAACATTAAGGCCCTGGAGTGTGTTCAGAAAAGGGCAACAAAGCTGGTGAGGGGTCTGGAGCATAAGTCTTTTGAGGAATGGCTGAGGGAGCCGGGATCATTTAGTCTGGAGAAGAAGAGGCTCAGAGGAAACCTTATTGCTATCTACAATGACCTGAAAGGTGAGGTGGGGGTCAGCCTCTTCTCTCACATAACTATTGATAGGACTAGAAGAAATTGCCTCAAGTTGTGCTAGAGGAGATTCAGGTTGGATATTAGGAAAAATTTCTTCTCCGAAAGAGTAGTCAGGCACCGGAAAGGGCTGCCAAGGGAGGTGGTGGAGTCACTGTCTCTGTAAGTGTTCAAGAAATGTTTACATGTTGTTCTGAGGGACATGGTTTAGTGGGAAATATTGGTAGGTGGACAATTGGACTAGATGATCTTGGAGGTCTCTTCCAACCTTGGTGATTCTATGATTCTGAATCAAACATATTATCTATAGTTTTCAATGTTTTCTAAAAATGAATGTTTTTCTTACCTGAGCTTAGCTGGACAGCTCATTGCCACTCACGCACTGGTTAAGGGCTGATAGAGCATATAGCACAACAGCCTAGGTAGCACCATGATTTAGTGGCTCAAAAGACATTCCTAAATCTATTTTATCTTAAGAATGTCTTAGAGTAATGCTAACAAATACTTTAGATTTTATTGGCATTTCTCTCAAGACTTGAGAAAGCTTGGCTTTTCAAAATAAACCAGCTATGAGCTCTGAACTCATTTCCAATCCCTGCTGTTCAGCAGGTAGGACTGTTAATCCTGAACTACAGGGAGCGTTGCATATACCATCTCTGAACTGCATTTAAGAGAATTCATACGTCATACAGTCTGCTTCTGCTGAAGCCAGTAGCAAAATAAATGACTGAATGAATAAATTCTCTTTACATCAGCGGAGACCAAATTATCTCACAAATTAACAACAAATACCTTGCTAAATTGAATCTTGTTTTCTTCAAATAGCCACAAGGAGTTAGAGCACAGAGCAGCAAGCTAATTGCATAGAAACAAAGACATCTTAGGCAAATGCCAGTTATAACAAGCAGAGTATTGTTTAACATCCTGATACTCAGATAGGAATTTATGAACACTATTCAGACTTTATATAAGCATTTTTTTCTCTGTAAAGGAAATTAAAGGCAAGATTCAGGCCAAAACAATGCTTCAAGTCAAAATAATTGTATTATTAAAATAGGATTTTATAATGAAAGATGATTATATCTTTCTCTGTAAGTACCAGCTTCCTTTTAGTAAGATACAACCTACTTCTCCCAGTGCTACAGTGCCTGCAGCTTTTTTCTCTCTTCCCTTATATATACACATATACATGCATATGTGTATAAATGAATTCCTGATCATAGAGAGAAACAGTCTCACACACCACTTCCACACGTCCTCTTGGGCTTTTTCAACTAATGGAGCACTCTAGCATCTGTAGGCTGAGATGAAATATTCAACACCTTACAGAGGTTATGCAAGCCTTTTTTATATGTAATTAAACTACTGTGGTTTAGCTGGATTAAAAAATTCATAAACACTTCAGTCCTTTTGGTTAAGGCTTCTGCTGGTACATTGGAGGCACACCAAGTAAATCTTCTGTAGAAAGTTTTTTGTGATTCTGGGGAGAGCGTTCTTCCTTTCCTCCAGAATAAGTAATGTGAGGAGACTGACATGAAAGTTGTAAGTCTTTTGTATTGCTTTTCTTTATTATGGAAGCAACAGGTTCTGAAACATGTTGTCTGTAAGCAATCATACAACTGATTTGCTGTATCCTTTCTCTCCTCCTTTGTTTTTCCCTAGTATGCTTCAGCCCATAATGTTTATTCACAAGAAACAGCAGTACTTTAGTTGCTACATGCATGCTGACTGGCTCCCAGGCTGCTGCAGATTTGAACACATTACAGCTGAATTCTACTAGCCCTTTTCTTGGTGGAAACATTAATTTAAGTCCCATTCTTGAACCACCAATTTTCACATGATTTATCACATAATTGTCTTTCATAGAATTCTCTTATTTTTTTCAGGTTTTGAGGAAAATGGCCAGTGAGTTCATTGGTTGTTGGTGGGCAGGACAGATACCTAGACATGTGGGCAGGTAGGAAGAGCAATCACATAAATTCCTTTTACCCTCAGAAAGCCAACACAGAAAAGAGAAGGGATACAAAATATCGTGTTTGAGGCAAATCTACAGCTATTAACTGAGATTGCATGGGAATAAGTATCTTGTTGTTGATGGGCCATTTTGTATTGTAGATATGCTTTCTTTGTTCCATTTGTTGCTACAAGTAGTATATGGGCTAACTGATTTTATGGAATGAAAGGAAGGGAAGGGAAGGGAGGGGAAGGGAAATGAAGGGAAGGGAAGGGAAGGGGACACAGACCACTCTGTTCTGGTCAGCTGTCCTGCAGGTACTTACTGTTTGCCAGGAGATGGCTGCTCCTGTGGATTGATAGAAGGCTGAGAAATCACACCTTTCCTTTCACACGAGAATTCAGCTGGGACCCCAGCTGCTGCTTCCCTAGTGTTGATTTGTCTATTATTACAAATATATATGAATGAAAACACTCTGTTTTTATAAACAGTGTTATTCAGTGACCACAGGAAAAAATTCCTTAATTCAGAATGAACTTCTGAATTCAGTTACTGGAAGCTGCTTCACTCTCATCTTTTTTCCATTTTTTTTTTCGCTCTTCAGATACCTTTTAAAATAAGGGAGAGAAGTTCTAACTTATTGGTCATTTGAACTCTTGCATAGTGTGCTTACAAGAAAATAACTCTGCTCCCCAAGGGTGTTGATATGAGAACTTCTTGCAGCACTTTGAGAGAAATGCGTGGCCAGGGAGGCAGCATGGTCACCAACAGGGATGGGAGCTGTCTGCATTCTCCTCTGTTACAGAGAGCTGCCTGAGCTACTCCTTCAGCCAAAGGGTGTGGGAAGAACTACACAGGCCTCAAGATTATATTAATACTATACGAGCTTCTTTAGATCTAAGTACCGAACCCAGTGTAGCAGATGTGGCCTGATCCAAGTCACTGACTCCCCAGTACGTCTTCCACAAGGTTCCCAATACAGACTTATGTTTTCTTTACATCTTCCATTTAAAAATAAGCTGGCACATATAAATGTGCTTGAATCATTTAAAAATGTCACCAGAGAGTTATGCTGAAAGGTAATGTAGCGCACTGTAGCAACTAGAAGTAAATCCCATTGCACTGAAAACCACTGTAATGTAGAACTGCAATTACAAGCAAACAAAAGGAAGCAAGAAGATTCTTGAATCTTCTGGCTGTATCTCAGAGCCTAATTAGTATACTCTCCAGCTATGTCAAAGAAGTACATTAATGAACCTCTGAATCATCTGTACTCCTCTGTGACTGATACCATGACTCAGTATTATCAGCTACCAGGGTGAGGTGGTTTAGTGATAAAGACATTAAATTGCCAGCTATCTCCATGTTCTGCCATGAACTTGCATGGGCAGACTGTCATTTCTACACTTCAGTTCTTCATTGGCACCACAACATTTGTTTCTCACAGAATGGATCATTCATTGCAATGAGCCTTGAGCCTAGCGGAGTCTTCTTGGAAGTCCCAAAGAGCTCAAGAAAGGAAAGACAGTGTTCACAAAGAGGAGTCATCAGACACAGAATGACCTAACTTTCCAGAAGTTTCTTAGTGAAGAAATTTTGGAAGTGGCCAAGTTGTAGCAGATGGGAAAAGAGGAATGCAGTTTCAGGGAAATAGAGATTGAAGGTTCATGAGGGAAAGATGGACAGAAGGAAAAGGGAAGAAACAGTGAGCAGAGCTAAGTTCAAAGGAACAAAGAACAGACTCAGGTGATGCATGGAAGGAAAATGGAGTTACTATCATATTACATGGAGGGAAACTAATGAAAAAAGTGAATGCAGAAATCCTGGTAGGGAAACATGATGAAGGAATGAAGGGAATATCTACCTAAGATAGTTATGTAAAACAGAAATCCTCTCGTAAGTTATTGTGTAAAACTGATATCCACAGAGGCCATCATACTCTGATTGGTCCTGATGACAAAGATACATTTTTGCTACCTTTTTCTTGCAGAGGCACATCAATAATGCATATCTTAATTACATTCAGCTACAGAACCTATGTATTAGAATGGTGTTGCTGCTTTAGTGATGAATAGAGAGGTCTGCCGATTTGTCATCTTGTGGGAAAAGCTTAGCTTGCCTGTATAAAGCTACAAGGGCCAGTCTATAACAGAAGACTGGAAAATATGTACTAAAAAAAACCCAAACAACATTGTATTGAACAGTAGTAGGTCCCTGACGTGAACACTGTGCTGTATTCTAACCTTCTCATAACAGCTCAGCTATATTGTTAGTTGTAACTGAAGTATAAGCAGTCCAGAAAGAAACAACAAAGATGAGACTTATACCACACAGAACACTGCAAAGTCAAAGAGCTATTGACCTTTCAGGAAAAAATAAAAGTTTTTTTTAGATAAAACCATTTAGACACTTTGAACAAGTTTACCTGATGTTCTAATGATCTTTCAAATCCATAATACTAAGAAAAACTGAAACTATCTTTTTAGCATCTGTTTATAGGTAGCACAAAAATTCTGAACAAGTTTTATTGCACCTTGGCACATATACCACTTACTGTACTCTACTGTTAACATACTTTTCATGTTACAGGGATGGCAAGATTCTCTCCCTGAGAAGCTGTCAGTTAAAATCCTGTGCACTCTACTGTGTCATAAAATCCAAATATAACAAACTTTTCTGTCAATTTCAGGTTTTGACTACAGCTGAATCTCCTATCAGATAGCATAAAATTTCCTTGTTTTGAAACAAAATTTGGTAGAGATGTTGGGTTTTCACTTCTTTTAATTGTAAAATACAAGGTTGAAGCTCCTTCAACCATAAGTACTGTCAGTGGAGAGGTGTAACTGATTGCATGTTGACTTCAGAAACAACCTTGCATGGCGGGAATCAAAATTACTTAGTGTCTTTTTCTCGCTTGACTCTAGACAAAGACATGTCCCTTGGAGGGTATATGGAACATCTTTTCAGAGGAACTGATCTGTAAGTATGGAAAAAAAATTCAGGTAATTTAGCATTGCATCAAAATTCAAAATAACTTCCATGCTACGAGATTTTAATTCAGGGAAGAAAGACTTTTATTTAAAGGTGAAATACCAAGTGTGAACTGTATGGGCTACATATGTGAGTCTTGCAAGAGAATTCCCAAGAGCACATTCAGCACATGAACGTGCGCAGCCTGTGTCGGCCTTGAGGATATTTCATGGGGAGGAAGGAGTACTGAAGGGAGTCTGCTTTTGTACATTTGTGTATCTGGTCTCTGGGACTCCCTCAGGTGCTCTGAACAACTTCTCATCTTGGTGCTTACAAAGTCCACACACCCCAGTGCATGGACAGTCACCATTTGATACTGTAAGACTCTCTCCTCCTAACCTCTAACACCTTGGTAGTCCCCATTGCATCTAGATCTCTGCCAGAGGGCAGAGGCCCCTCTAATACAACAGCCTAGCTTCCACATATGCCTCAGCCCCTGCATACTCAAAGCCCTAGGAGAGAGCCAGACTGAGAATCTCTTTAAGTAGAGAATATTCTGTGGAATTTAGGTGCTTCATGTGGGGTCAGAGGAATCCCATGGCAGAGTGACGCAACAAAGCAGAGCACCTTCTTATTGACTACCAACAGTTTTCCCTCTACCCTTCTAGGATGTCTTCAAAGTCCCCCTTGTTCACTGTTAAGTGAACAGGAGTTGTAGAGTCATGTTGGAGCTATCCCTAAGTGCTCAGAGCCTATGCCAAATTCCATTTCCTTTTAGGCACACACAGAGTAGTTGCCCCTAGGAGATTTTTGTGTGTAAAGAGATGTTAGGAGAGGGGATTACCTATGACTGTTGAGTCTCAGACATTTTGTTGGTCACAGTTACCTGGCTCCTAACACATACTATATTCTCACCTTTATTTCCATTGTCTCGGAAAGATATTCTGAGCATCACCCGAAGTCAGTTTGGAAATACTGCTGAAAACAGAGCCAAATTTACTAGCAGTGCCTTTTCTACCACTAAGGTATCCCATATGAGCAGTAGAAGCAGAAGAAGCAATATGAGACATTATAAACTGTAGGCTACCTTTCACGGGTGTTAGGCCAAAACCTTTGACACCAGGTTTGGGGATACAGTAAACCCAGTGGAAGTTTCTTTCCAAAGCTATCCTTGTAAAGGAAACTTCCAGTGCTGAGGAGATCTTAAGATAGCTGTTTTATGTCAGTCCTGTTAGTCTCTTTGCCAGATATCTGACTGTCTAGAACTTAGGTTTACTCCACATCAGTCCTCAGATATTCTGATAGTCTGATAGTCATGACTGTTTTCTGTTCATTCCCAGGCTGCAAGAACCACTGACAAGACTCAAGTAAGGCATTGTTTTCTCTACCAGAATGCTGTAATTCTTATTTCACACTTCCGTTCTAATCTTTCCATGCTCATCCATGTCTGCTTTTGTTTTTGTTGAAATTCCTCAGTCTCTGCTTTCTACAAGTCTGAGCTCAGAGCCTTTCAAGCATTTATCTTCATGTGAGATCGCACTAGATTGATGTGAGGTGTTATCTCTGAATAATTTTTCACTTTAAGTAATCCATCATATGAAGTCAGACAATGAAATCTTTACAGATCTTTTTTTTTTTTTTTTTGTGGGATGAAGAAAGTTCTGTAGTGGGCATGGAACAAGTCACAAAGATCATAAAAGTAAGACTTCTTGTCCTTTTTTTGACATCTGTAACCCTGAAGAAAAACACAGGATTGACCACTTGCTCCATATTGAGCTAATAATACCTGTCTGTGAAGAAAGAGTGATGATTGCTTTGAAGACCCAGATAAAGTATTTATTGCTTTTTTTTTTTTTTTTCTGTCAATATTATACTAGATTCCATGAGGTGAGAATTTTAGTCAGTGAAACATGGGAGTAGATGCTTGCAAGTGGAAAGGATTTCTGGGGAAAATTCCTGATGATCTTACACTATTTCACATGGAGTGGAAGTCCACTAGAACTGAAACATTATGGAATTAATAGGTCTCTTCTGTCCTGCATAACTCTCCCCTGGGAACTTGAAGTACAATTAGGATAACAAGAGCAGTTCGCAGGCAGGTATGTTACTAATTCACTTTTCAAGTGAGCAAGACAAAAAGTATATTTTGTAAAAATTCTTTCATTCTCTGCAGCTCTTGTGGTGCAGAATCTCTCAGTAATATCTTCTCTGTCATTCAAGTTTAAGACAGAAATTTTAACTGAAATATAACCTCAATGTAACTTAAACATAAAACCAAGGAACCAATAACCATCTCCTGACATTAATGGTTTGATTTTAAAAATAAATCTTTCTTGTAGAAATGAAAGCTATGGCAAAAAATACAATCTGAAGTAGCGCTCTCTGCACGTGAGAACATCTTGCACAACTGCCACAATTACCAATAGCCTTCAAATTTAAAAAGGATAAATTCCTCTGCTCTCCATAGCAATCCAACGTGAAGACACTGTTGCTTCTATCTTACTGGGCAATGACTCAGAGCATCATTGTTGTCTTGGAAGGCTGAAGGCAGAGCAATAGGTTAGGATAGGAAAGAACTATAGGGAGAAATGTTCCTTAATAGCCTACAGGAATACCACGTAGCAGGGAGGAGAGTTTGGAAGAAACACAGTGGATGATTTGCTCAATTTGCTGTTTGTATCCTTCCATAGTCAATGGAGAGACAAAGAGGGTCCTGCCATGCCAGCTGAGAGAAGGAACCTGCCATCATATATTCTGCACTGCCCTCACATCTGGCACTTTAAGCTAAGATATGTGAAATCCTCAAAATACAGATGAAAAGAGAGAAAAAAAAATAGAAAAATAGACAGAGAATAACAGAAACAGAGAGTGAGGGCAGATGGGCACTCATATGAGAAGTACCACAGTTATGCAACAACTTAGCATGTATTCTTTCAACAGAAGAGACCAGACTTAATCCTTTACATTAAGAATTTTGCTTATGATACAAAACTTTGAGGAATGGCTGACACAGCAGAAGGTTGTGCTGCCATTCAGTGAGACTTGGACAGGGTGGTGAGTTGGGCACAGAGGAAGTTGATGAGGTTCAACGAAAGCAAGTGTAGAGTCCTACACCTGGGGAGGAATAACCACATGCATCAGTACAGGTGACTGTAGGGACTGACCTGCTGGAGAGGAGCTCTGCAGAGAAGACCTGGGTGTCCTGGTGGACAACAGGTTGAGCATGAGCCAGCAGTGCACCCATGTGGCCAAGAAGTTCAATGGTATTCTGAGGCGCATTAAAAAGAGGGTGGCTAACAGGTCAAGGTCTCTGCAGAGAAGACCTGGGTGTTCTGGTGGACAACAGGTTGAGCATGAGCCAGCAGTGCACCCATGTGGCCAAGAAGTCCAATGGTATTCTGAGGCGCATTAAAAAGAGGGTGGCTAACAGGTCAAGGGAGGTTCTCCTTCCCTTCTACTCTGTTCTGGTGAGGCTGCATCTGGAGTACTGTGTCCAGCTCTGGGCTCCCCAGTTTGAAAAAGACAGGGAGCTACTGGAGAGACTCCAGTGAAGAGACACACAGATGATGAAGGGTCTGAAGCATCTCCCATATGAGGAATGGCTGAGAGACCTGGGGCTGTTCAGCTTGGAGAAGACTGAGAGGGTATCTTATCAATGCTTATAAATACCTAATGGGCAGGAATTCAGTGGATGAGGCCAAGCTCTTTTCAGCGGTACCCAGTGACAGAACATGGAGCAGTAGGCACAACCTAGAACATAGGAAGTTCCATATGAATGTGGAGAAAAACTTCTTTGCTTTCAAGGTGACAGAGCATTGGAGCAGGCTGCCCAGAGGGGTGGTGGAGTCTCCTTCTCTGGAGATATTCAGAATCAAACTGGACGCTATCCTTTGCATCCTACTCTAGGGAACTTGTTTTCGCGGTGGATTGGACTAGATGATCTCTAGAGGTCTATCCAGCCCCTATGATTGTGTAATTGTGTAATTCTGTGATATTGCAAAGAATAAAAAAAACCTGAGGAACTTGAAAATCATGCCCCTTGTAATTTAGAGCAGAAATGAATTTTACAAGCTGAACAAATGTAAGAAAGAAATGTTCCATAAGAGCAGCTGGAAAAAGAGTAGAATTCTGTAATTTTGTAAAAAGTTAAAAAAAAAAAAAAAAAAAAAAGAAAAAGATATGATTTTGCCACTGTAGATGTAAAGGAAAAGTTGGGTTTAGAAGGATGTATTAGAAAAGTAAAGCCTCCCAAGAGAAGTTTAAGAAGGGTCAGAGAACTCTACGGCTGGAAATCTGAATTACTGAAAGCACATCTGAAATGTCAATGGCAATAACATAAAAGAGGGATAGGAAGAAAGATAATTCAATTTTAGTAGTCTAGAGCTGAGTAAGTACAGGTCTTAACAGTGATTCCATCTCTGCTTCCAGAGTGTCACAGTACACACAGTGTGCCTTATTTAGCCTTTTAACTTGCACTTAAAATTTAGGCTGATAATACCTCTTTCTGAAGGTCCTCAAAAGCACAATCTTCACTCCATTAGCTATACAGGAGAATCATTCAGTTTACAAAGACTGATGAACTAGGAACAGAAAATTGAGGCACAAGTCTGTTTTCTAAGTTAGCCTGGATCCCAGCCAGGAAAAAAAAAAAAAAAAGAAGAAAAGATATTTAGGCAGAGGTTTAAGAAGCTAAAAGTGTATTTGCACAAGTTAACAGAGTATTTACAGAGAATATGAAGGAAAAGAGGTTACTCAGGAAGTTGAATTCCAGAAAAATAGGAAAAATAAAAATATATGCCAGCAATATGTTGACTGAGGAACGGAAAGACTGAAGAGCAGGCAGAGACAGGACACTGAAAGGAGCAATGAGCCAGGGAGAACCTGATGGAAAGAGACAGAGACAAGAGCAGAGGAGATGATATTGTACCCCAGTGACTGAGAAGGATTATGATTCCTTCACAATCAAGTAAAATTTGACTCCAGCAGATTTTAGGAGAGAATCTCAAATTTTTGTAATGCTCCAGCTATGACAGTAAGTCAAGAAACAGCTTTAAGTTGGTATTTCAATTGTGTTAAAGACAGTTTCAGGTAATATAAACTCAAATCTGGTTCTAAATTTCACTTGCCTGCTTTTTGGTCATTTGCATTAGGCCTTGATCCAGTATCCTTATTACTTCTCATGAAACTCAGATGCATATTGGTATCTGGAAATATTTCAGTTTCAGTAGAGTTTGGCCTCAAATTTAATGTTTTTTAAAGAAGGCAATATAAAGGATTTATTTGAATTGCTACTTTTTTTTTTTTTTTTTTTTTTTTTGCCAGTTTAAGCTATGGCATAGTGAGATGTTTCTTATATATATGTATATGTCAATACTGTGAATATAAATGAAAGCGGATAATATACATCTGAAAGTAAAATTTGATTGCAAATCAATAGATAATGTTATCCTTCTAAAAGCATTAAAGAGAACAGTGCTGGGAAAGATCATAGAGCAGATCATCCTGGAAGATATGCTAATGCACATGGAAGACAGGGAAGTGATAGGGGAGAACCAGCATGGCTTCACCAAAGGCAAATCCTGCTTGATCTAGTGGCCTTCAGTGACAGTATAACTGCATCAGTGGACAAAGGAAAGGACAAAGGAAGAGCCACTGATGTCATCTATTGACTTCAGTAAGGCCTTTGACACAGTACCCCAAAACACCCTTCTCTCCAAATTGGAAAGATATGGATTTGATGGGCAAACTGTTCGATGGGCAAATAACTGGCTGCAGGATCGAGTCCACAGAGTGGTGGTCAATGGCTCCATGTCTGGATGGAGATCACTGATGAATGGTGTCCTGCAGTGATCAGTGCTGGCGCCAATACTCTTTAATACCTTCATCAATATCATTGACAGTACACCCTCAGCAAGTTTGCAGATGACACGAAGCTATGCAGACAGGCTGTTTAGCAGGGTCTGTTGTGATAGCACAAGGGGAAATGGTTTCAAACTTAAAGAGGGTTGGATATAAGGAAAAAGTCTTTTACAGTGAGGGTGGTGAGGCACTGGAACAGGTTGCTCAGAGATGTGGTGGAAGTCATAGAATCATAGAATCACAGAATTGCTCAGGATGGAAAAGACCTTAAAGATCATCAAGTCCAACCACAACCTAACCATACTACCCTAACTCTAACAACCCTCCGCTAAATCAGTCCCTGAGCACCACATCCAAATGGTTTTTAAACACATTCAGGGATGGTGACTCAACCACCTCCCTGGGGAGCCTATTCCAGTGCTTAACAACCCTTTCTGTAAAGAAGTTTCTCCTGATATCCAACCTAAACTTACCCTGGCGCAACTTGAGGCCATTTCCCCTCGTCCTGTCACCTGTCACCAGTGAGAAGAGACCAACCCCGCTCTCGCTGTAAGCACCTTTCAGGTATTGGAAGAGAGCAATGAGGTCTCCCCTCAGCCTCCTTTTTCCCAGACTAAACAGCCCAAGTTCCTTCAGTGGCTCCTCCTAGGACATATTCTCCAAGCTCTTCACAAGCCTTGTTGCCCTTCTCTGGGCCTGCTCCAGCACCTCAATGTCCTTTCTGTACTGAGGTGCCCAAAACTGAACATAGTACTCGAGGTGAGGCCTCACCAGTGCCGAATACAGGGGCAGGATTATTCCCTCAGTCCTGCTCACCACACCATTCCTGATCCAAGCCAGGATGCCACTGGCCTTCTTGGACACGTGGGCACACTGCTGGCTCGTATTCAGCCGACTGTCCATCAGTACACCAAGGTCCCTTTCCATCAGGCAGCTTTCCAGCCACTCCTCCCCAAGTCTGTAGGGTTGCCTGGGGTTGTTGTGACCAAAACAGTCCTGTCCCTGGAGACATTCAAGGCCAAGATAGACCAGGCTATGAGCAACCTTATCTACCCATGGATGTCCCTGTTCATTGCAGGGGGGTTGGACTAGCTGACCTTTAAAGGTCTCTTCCAACTCTAAGGTTTCTATGATTCTATGATTCTATGAACTTCTGTAAAAATTGCTGCTCAGACAAATCAATATTTTGTACTTCAAAAAACACAGTGACACAACAAAAAACACCCTGTTGGATTTGTAATGCAGCAGAGGTGATTACTGTGAATGTACAGTTTGGTTAAAATATGTTTAGGAACATTGTGGAACATGTTTTCAAGGCACAGTCATTCACTATTCACCACTGTTATGATGAGCTGCAAATTAGCAATGCATAATTACCTCCTGGTCTGATGTAAAAATGGGATTTTTTATTTTAAATAGCAGTTCTCACATTGCCTTCTCACCAGTAGAGTATTTCAGGCAGTACTGCATACGTACCATGGTGTTCTGCAATGTGATCCATATTAAAATTCAAAGTGAAAGAAAGGAGATTTTTTCACATATCTCAGCTATAAAGGATGTGTCTTGCTACTGATGATCTGAGTCTAAAATCTTGACTTCCACTGGGATGCCAGCATAGGAAATCACACGTACTATCTATCTTTGAAATTCTGTTTTACCAGTGGAAACCTTTTAGTTTCCACCTTGAAGAAAATATATGAGATGAACACGTCTTTTGAAAATTCTCCTGCCTATTCTACTTGTGTTTGCTTTAACATCTCTTGGAATTAACTATGTGATACATCAATTTTTAATCAAAAATATTTTAGCAAAATATACTTGTTTGGGAAGCTACAACAAAATGAATTATACTGTTCTTTCATTGTACAGCATAAAAGAGAATGCTTAATAACACCATGCAGCTCAAATTGTGCTTACATAGTGATTTTCACAGAGTGTCTTAAGGAAAATTACATGTAAAGAATGCAAAACCACAAATTTACTTCATTTTATGAAAGCTGAAGAGAACAAGTAAAATTTATATCTAGATTTATATAAGAAATTGAATTAATGATGAAGACCACTGTGGGCAGTGTGCTGCAGATGTGGGAAATGCTGACACAGTACACTGACACAGTTTCTAACTTCCAACAAATGTTAGCATACCGTTAAGACAGCTGAGAAAAAGAATAGCAGAATTATTACCATAGTGATATTTTGCCACATACATGAACAAAAGGCAGTGGGTTGCTCTAGGTTAAAATAGAATAAAAGATTAAAAGCAATATAGTGCTTTTCATAACAGGCCTATAGCCTGAAAAATGTAAGGATGAGGGACAAGATACTATACCATGGAAATTTGTGTTGATTAACATTTGTTTTAGGGGTACTCCTAACAGACTATAAATTGACTAACAATACTAATCCAGAAATGAGTACAGCATAAGTTGGTGCTTATATATCACATGATTATGCAAAGCTGAATTTTAATCTCAGCAAGCCTTTGAGACAACGTTTCACCACAGAGATCTGTATGATACTCTATGGTTTTCTCACTACTTTATATAGAGCCATCATATACATGTAATGTTATCACTAGACTGAGCAGTCCACCACAAGTAGTGCACCCATAAAATTCTTAACACTCAGTGGTCAGTAATTTAATCATAGAATGGCCTGTATTGAAAAGGACCTACAAGATCATCTAATCAAACTATTCCATTGCTCTCCAAATCCCAAGAGTTGCTATTAGAAAAACAAAACAAAAGAGAATAAATGAAACCAAATCAAACAACAACAAAACCCATCTCCATCCGCAAAAAATGTAGAACCAGAATGAAAGAAAAAAGAATGAAACTTCTTTTCCTTTGATCCTGAGTTGACACTGGAAGGCTAACGCGATGGGTGTTATGCAGTGCTGTATCATTCATTTGATGGACAATGCTTTTGCTTCCTTAATGTCCAACAGGCAACACTAAGTTGTTAAGGTAGAACAGAATCACATGGAAACTGAACAATTCTTTTTACCAATCTTGAGCTTGGAAATAATTGATACTCCTTTGGAAGGGTGGCTTGCAACAAAAAAATGGAATAATGGTGCTTAAAGGAGAAATAATTGAAGTTCTACTACTTTCCTCCTTCTTTCATGAAATTAGAAAGAAGACCTGCACATTTCACTATTGACTTCTATATTACTTAGTCAATTTAACTACAGCTATATATATACAAACAATAGTATTAACCAAATTGCTGGCTACTAACAGCCAGTTAAGTGCACAGTTAACCAATGTATTAAATTATTAGAAAACTGGTTACAAATAGCAGAACAAACAGAATTTTTTAAGCATAGCACTGCTAATTAGCACTTTGGGAGAAACTAAGAGTCTGAGATGACTGCTTCTTGTACAGTATCTTTCCTGATTTACTTGTGGATACATAAAGCACAGCGATGACTCTTCAGAAATGTCTTTCATTCTCTCATTGGAGAGTGAGGATTTAATTTTCAGAGGTAAACACTGGGAGACAGAAGTCTAGATATTTGGGGAAATTTCCTCAGATGTGAAAATAAATAATGGGAAAAATATCATTTAAAAAAAATAATTCCTTTTGTCTGATACTTGCTTGGTTCACCAGCAATTGGGGATTAAAAAAAAAAACAAACCTAAATAGTTTTCTATTGCATGAAATCTCTTCCAGCCATCCTCCTATTCATCACACGCTTAACCAATGTTGTGCTAGTAAGATTTATAAGTTCATTAGCATTCAGTTTAATTGTGACTTCATTAAAAATAGCAAGAAAATCTTCTGGAAAAGTGTGGCTAGCAGTACCTTAATATAAGTTTGCAGTCACAGTATCAAAATACAGAAGTCCTATGAGCTTAAAGAATTAAATGTAATCAATAGTCCTAATGCTCAAACTGAAACCCGACTCAATATCATCCACATCCTTTTCCAGATCAGGCCTTTAGTCCTTGGTTCCAAAAAAAAAAACAACCCCACTTTAGAACAATTGATGGCAGGTCTTAATTAACTCACAGTAGTGTTACAGTCTTCATTATTTTGTAGAAAGCTTTGAAAATCTAGAAGTTTAACATTAGATTAATAATAACAGCCCTTATTACAATAATTATTAACAGTTTACAGTTGTAATCAAGTTGCTGAAGGCCCTGCTCATTGCAATGAGGCCGGAAAAAGTTCAATTTGTTGCATAATTAGCTATCTGCTCTTCAGAACAAGAGATAAATATAGTAGATGTCAGTTACTAAATATGGAAGACTTGATGAAACAGCTCATCTCCAATATCAATTCTTCCAAACAAGTGTTATCAAATTCTGTAGAATTTTAGCTTTATCTACATATCAATTCAGAAATAAACAGACTTGAGCCTGTGTGGTTCAGATGAAAGCTCTCTGAATGCTAAGCAAGAATGATCAGTAAAATGCTGTCTTCCTTTAGGGTATGAGCACAAAGTTGTCAGTGTTTTTGCTGCTGCTTCATGCTTTCCCAAGCATTGGCTGGACGAAGCCCTTGGCATTTTTATCTGTCCTTTATGTCTATTTTGGAATAGAATGAATTGGTAATTCCAGGTTTCCTGTGAATGTGGTATTGCTGGGATCTCTGGGGACACTCGAGCAACTGACATAACTTGGGTTAGTCACTCACCATAAGCTTGGAAAAGCTCTGAAGAAAAGTTTTGGTGACAGCCAGGAACTATTTACAGCAGCATGAGATACAAAATAGGATGAGAAGAGAAAGACATGCAGTGACTTCCGGCTGCACAATAAATAGCTCAGTGTTTAAGGTGGGAGAAAATCAAAAGTGGGAGAAGCAGAAAGAGAACGCTCCATCTGGCTTGAAGAAATTAGAAGAGATGACAGGAAAGAAGGACTTTTTTTCATTTATCAGGCTGTTACTTCTTAAAGAATGCAAGTGAAGGGTTTCTCCAGCAGGAGCAGAAGCCAATGGCTTCAAAAGAATCCATGTATAGCATGCTGAGATGGTGAGATGTGATACTCCTTCATAATAGTGAAGGTTTTAATTTTGATCAATCTTCCAGAAAGAGATAAAGATGAGAGATTCTTGGACTGAATTAGAGGGAAATCACAAATTCAAATTTTAATTATCAGTGACCATTTTAAATTAAAAGTTGACCACATTATGATTAAAGATGTCTCACAGATCCTTCTTCCTCTTGATTGTTTTGGCATGAGATGACAATACAGCTCTCAGACTCAGTACACATAGAGTTGAGAGATGTGACTGAACTATTAAAATTCTGTTTCTTTGATTGCTTAGGCTTGAATTTGCCTATTTTGAATTTGGCTTCAGGATAGCATCCTCACTATTCTTGGAATGACAATAAAAATTTAAATACTAACTGCATAAGAAAGTGAAGAAAATTTTGTGAATTGCTCATGTTTCTCTTTCATTCATCTAATAGTGAGGTAATAGTGAACAGCTCAAATTATGTGGGGTTTATTTCATGCAACTTCAGACACTTAAAACCTGGATCTGTGCAGAAGTTATCTCTCAAGAAGTACTATAGGGTATCAAATTACAACCCCTCCTGGATTTACCTTAGAAAATGAGTGTCCAACCTTTTGGCTTGTCATACTCATCAAAACCTGCACCAGTAAAGGTGACCCACTGAGCTGTTGGAGGAGGTCCAGAGGAGGGCCATGAAGATGATCAGAGGGCTCGAGCACCTCTCCTATGAAGAAAGGCTGAGGGAGTTGGGCTTGTTCAGCCTGGAGAAGAGAAGGCTCTGGGAAGACCTCTTTGTGGCCTTCCAGTACTTGAAGGGAGCTTATAAAAAGGAGAGATATCAACTTTTAACACCAGTAGATAGTGATAGGACAAGGGGGAATGGTTTAAAACTAAAAGAGGGAAGATTTATATTAGATATTATAATGAAATTATTTCACTCAGAGGGTGATGAGGTGCTGGAACGTGTTGCTCAGAGAATTTGTGGATGTCCCATACCTGGAAGTGTTCAAGGCCAGGTTGGATGGGATCCTGAGCAACCCGATTTAGTGAATGGCCATCCTGCCCATAGCAAGGGGTTTAGAACTAAATGATCTTTGAGGTCCCTTCCAACTCAAGCCATACTGTGATTCATGATTCTATGATTCTATGCTCCTAGACTATCTGGCACCAACACTAAAAAGAACTGCTACTTGATGTAAAACTTATCTGCAAGGACAGCAAACCTGTGAAGAAAGGATACAATTCACTGCAGTAATGGTGATGTAATGAACAATTATCAGGCTCAAATAAGCAAAACTATTAGGAAGGGTGCAGTGCTCATACTAATCATGTTTTAAGATTTTTATATAGTGATATCTCCAATAGGAGATGAGTATAAAGAATTGTAGGCATAGCTGACAGTCCCTCCTACAGCTCAATTTGCCTGACACATTCCATTAGAAGACTCTGTTTTCAGCTATTTAAAATGTTGCCATAGATTAACCAAAGTTCTGGGCTAAATTTTTCCCAGGCTGAGAATTTGTAATCTCTTCCAAGATTTCAGGTAAAAATGAAAACCAAGTACGAGCTCTTTGCCTTTCTGCTGTGAAAGAAACATTATTTTTTTTTTATTTTTTTGTGAAGAGCACTAAATGCTCCCATGCTTTAAAGCAGAACCTTGAAGTTTACTGGTAGGGTCCAGATTCCATAAGGAGCTGCACAAATTTGAACAATGTGGAAAATGACCATATATGCTCAGATTGAAATAGAGACCATAAAGTTTGATCCAGTAGACCAAGGGAGGTGATTGTTCCCAGCACAAGAAAGAGGTGGAGCTGTTAGAGTGGGTCCAGAGGAGGGGCATAAAGACAATCAGAGGGCCGGAGCATCTCTGTTATGAAGACAGGCTGAGGAAGCTAGGCTTGTTCAGGCTGATAAACAAGATGGAGACTGACATTTCACACAATTGGATAGTGATAGAACCACTGGCACTGTTGCCACTGTTGAAGTGCACCATCCACCACCTCAGTGTGGTCACATCCACTGTTTGGTCTCCATAAACACTCAGCAAGCATCAGTGAATGTCAACAGGTGCAATGTTTTCTACGTAGATAAATTCAATTACACACCTTTGCTTCATATGCACTTACACGTCAGACATCACTTTGTCAGACTTCCCCTCTGCTGCCATCTCTTGCTGGCAACAAAGCTGAATGGAATTTTGGTGGGAAGGTTCAACTTCTACTGCCATAACACCAACGTCCACTTCTGATTTCATGAGACAACATAATAAAATAGCAGACATTTATTTTGGAGCAGCCCTCATATATAATATAGTTAATTTATAGGAGTAACAAAACATTTTAATTTTTAATATTCTTTATTAAACCATAAAAAATGAAAGCAACAAAACCATAAAACTAGTGGGATAGTTGACCTTTTTTTTGTGAAACTATTGCATGCGTCTGGTTCACTGGTGGTGGATTCAGTTCTTAGCGCGCTCTCAAGCATTCATGAGAGATTTTTGATGGAATTTTACTTTTCCTGTGCTTCATCCTTGAAAACAGTTGTTCTCAAATGACTAAAAGTGATAACATGAATAAGGTGTGATTGTAAAGCAAGGGGTATTTCTCTCAGCTAAGGTAGGGCTTATAAAAGTCCGGTTTTGAATTGAATATCTGATTGCAACTCTATACATTCCATTTGAAAATTTGCAGGTAATGCATTTAGGTTGACTGAAAATGGAGTTGCAAATATACAAAAAAAAAAATTGATAATTTTGTTTGCAATGTTGAAACCTGTTTTCAAATTAATTCCTTTATCACAATAGAAAGAACAGCTGCTTTTTTTGCTTTTCACAGGACTATGTAAAGCCAATGTACCAAAATGCATAACATTCTTTGCCATAACTTGAGCTGGCATTACACTGTGCCCTGTGTCTTGGATACAGCCCAGATAGGGTGAATAGCACAGCGATGTTCGGTTGGTGCACCATGTAGGTCATGGTCCTTCTCCACTCTCACCAACAGCTCACAGCTCCTGGCTGCCCTGGCTGTTCTTTCAATAAAATAATCAAGAGTCTGATATTTTTTCAGACTCATGAAAAAAAGAAGTCAAGGAAGCCATCTATTATGTTTTCTATAGGCTTTGTCTTTTCACTCTGAGACATTTTGCAGAAACTCTAGCATTTAGTTGTTATGAATTCTACACAGGGTGGACCATTCTAATACTAAAATCAGGCTCTGCCACTCTACAAGAAATTCTTCTGGCACCTGTGTACTCCTGAGCAACAAACTGCACCTGAGAGTGACTGAACTCTGGCTGTCTGATAACCTCTGCATAATGTAAAAAAAAAAGAGAGAAGTAGATATTTTATGAAGCTACTTATAAGCTTATCTCCTGCAGAAGTCTTCATTTTCCGTCATTCAGTAGAAGCCAATCTAAACCTACCGCTGATACTATTCTTACAGAAAAGTATGCATTAACGCATCTGGATGCAAGGAGAAAGTCATGTCAAAGTCCAGCATGTGCTAGCAAAAAGAAATCCAAACAACAGAAGGAGCTGATGGCAGTTGTATAATTACTTGAATTTTTTCCATTTATTCTTCTAAATTTCATTGATCTACAACTAGAAAACAAGGGCAATTTCTCATACTCTCTCTTCCATTTGTTTTGACTTTGCTTTTGTTACCTGTAGAATAGCCAGTGATTGCAGCAGTCTGGGAGATGGTGCTTAAATTTTGAATCAGATTCCTGTAGGCTCACAGGAAGGCAAACAACATTCACATTCCCCAAAATCTGACAGTCTGAAAAAATGTTGGCCCACATTTCTCTGAGCAAGGTATTTAGAAATCACAATAAGTTGATGTCCTCCTGTGTTGCTTTGTCTCTTTCCTTCCCTTAGTCAAAACTTGCTCCTTCTGCTCTCCAATGCCATCTTTGCATTCTCACTTTGAACAGTGGTACTCTAGAGTTAGGACCAGAGTAGTCCTGGATCTTTCATTCTCACTGGTCTGTTCTAATAAGTTTTTTGCAAACTTTTCCGTCTCTATTTTCCTTAGACATCTCCCTTCTTGTCCACAGTTCTCTTTTTCTTCCCCCAGTCCTTTGTCTTCCTTCTATTCATCCACTGCTGTGGATCTGTCTCAGCTTTCTTTCCCTCTTAGCCCTATTCAACTCTATTTCTCACCTACCCACTGATACTTCATCACCCTTATGGTATGCTTTCGTTAATCATAGTTTTTTCTCTATTATTTCCTCTACTTCTTCTTTTGCACTCAACCATTCCAAATCTGGGATAAAAAGAATAGCTCTACTACTCTTTTTTTTTTCCTTTCTGTTTCTTTCATCTCATTTAATCTGAGATAGTAGTTTAATATTTTGACTACATCTGATCCTTACAGCAATCGCTTGGAGGACAGACAAACAGTTGATCCATTTGTGTTTGTCTCTTCAGCATCCAAATGCCAGATGAGGTAACTTCTTATCTATGGGATACAGGGACTGTCTTTAAGGCAATACTAATCCCTGCAGCCGTATTTAAAACCTAAAAAAGATTGAGAAAAGTTCTCTAGAAGTTTCAATGAGTAAATGTGTCTGAAACACCCATCGACTGTTTCACTGGACTCAAGTGTAATGAAGAATCATAGAATCATAGAATGGTTTGGGTTGGAAGGGACCTTTAAGATCATCCAGTTCCAACCCCCTGCTATAGGCAGGGACACCTCCCTCTAGACCCAAAGCTCAAAGCCCCATCCAGCCTGGCCTTGAGTGCTTCCAGGGAGGGGGCATTAACAACTTCTCTGGGCAACCTCTTCCAGTGTCTCACCACCCTCACAGTAACGAATTTCTTCCTAATATCTAGTCTAAATCTACTCTTCCAGTTTAAAAAGAAGATATTAAAGAGATATAAATCATACATTGTTATAAGCAATAAATATAAATAGGTAAGCACATCAAAATTAGTTATATACATACAGATACAAAAATGAAAATATTTTAATAGTAACAATGCAGTAATATTACCTAAATCTGTCATTTCAAGAGAGAAGTTATTTTTTCTTTTTCTCACGCTCAATTTATACGGAAGTAACTCAACCATCTTTATGGTCTGCACAACAGAATTCTGCTCTGCATGGACAGCAAAATTAGCCATTAAAATGATTTTGCATCCATAATAGCACAGAGAACCAAAATAAAGAGTAATTTATTCTACTGCATTTATAATCTCCTCCTGTTTTACATCACTACTGGAAATGGAAAAGGGGAGAATGAAATAGGAGTTCTGATCCTGAAAAAAACAGCACTGCTTCTCTTCATTCAAAACCTTAATGAGAAAGTGAAAGGGAACAGCCTCAATTGAGTAAGACAGTTTTCATCACATGCTGCTTCACCAAACAGGGTTTTGACATAGTCATATTTTGTGTTCCCCAAAATAGCACTTCAGCATGCTTCAGTTTCTGAACTTGTTTTTTTTTAACTCCTTTGAATTTAATTAGGCTATTCATCAGCTTGGTAAATGCAAAGAACCTTTTAAAAGGGAGCAGTGTTTGATTTTTTAAGTGCTATAATCACTCCATCTAACTGTAAAAAGATATTTCTCAGTGAGGTGTTTCAAAGGATATTAATATTCACTTTACAAAATAAAAAAATCCTCTGTCCTTATTTTAAGATTTAACCAGGAAGCCACCATAATATCACTGAGAGTGAATCCCTTTACCCAGAAAGCCCCTATGTATGCTGTCCTTCGTGGGCATTTTCAAAGCCCCATTTTTGAGTGGTCCTTTATAAACAAATAAATCAGAAGCGTGCAATTCCTGTTTAAAGTAGCAGTGTAAACCATGGCTGCTGTTGCTTGCACTTTCCCTTTTCACTCCTCTTATCCTTTTTGTTTTCCTGATGAGCTGACAGTCCTGCATGTCCAAAAGCCAGACCTTATACCTTGTTCCTCACATCCCACTGTAACTGTGAGTTTTGCCCTTCGCACAAGCACTCTTGCTCTGTCCCCGTTTGCTTCTCTCTTAACAGAGATATAAAGCAACAGCTCAATTATCAGAAGCACTGCCTGCGTTAGAAGGCTGAATCACCTCAAAGAGCATGATGACCACCACAGATTTGGCTGCTGAGACCTCTGACAAAGGCAATGAACACTTCTCTGCTGTGTGAAGCACTGGAAATATGACCATTTATGGAGTGGGGGCTGCTGCTTGCCCTCATGTGAGATGCTCCTCTGCAGCCAGCAAGTGCTTCCATGGAATGAAAGAGAAGAAAGCAGGACAGCTTTGGCCTCTCATTTCTCTACAGCATGTTTCAAAACACTTCTTCATCTCTTCTCTGCACCAAACTAAGTGGTTTCCTTGACTATTTATCACTTAACCTGTCTATCCTCCTCACTTATCTATCAGCTCAGTGTATTGGGTTTACATGGCAGGGTTTTGGCAGTGGGGCTGCAGGGGTGGCCTCTTTGAGCAGAGCCCAGCACTGCCCCATGTCAGAGAAAAGCCAGCTCCAACTGCTCCAAAGGGACACACTGCTGCCAGAGCTGAGCCCTAAGTGATGCTGAGTGTGCTTGGAGAGTAGATTGAAGGAAGGGAAAAACTGCTGCACAACAGCAGCTGGGAGAGAGGAGTGAGAAGCGTGAGAGAACAGCCCTGCAGTCATCCAGGTCAGTGCACAAGGAGGGCAGAAGCTGCTCCAGGCACAGAGCAGCAGCTCCCTGCAGCCCAGGAGAGGCCCATGGAGGAGCAGGCCGTCCCCCTGCAGCCCACGGGCACCACATGGAGCAGATCTCCCCGTGCAGCCATGGAGAAGCCCAGGGGCAGCAGTGGATGGGGCCTGAAGGAGGTACAGCCCATGGATACCCCGCAGGAGCAGCCCAGGCCGCAGCTGCAGCCCGTGGAAAGCAGCCCGCGGTGGGGCAGGAGGGCCAGTAGGTGGCAGCGTTGCCGCCCGTGGGGACCCGTGCAGAGCAGTGCGTTCCTGGAGGGTAACCCGGTTGTACAGAGCCGTGTTGGAGCAGTGCTTGGAGAGCTGCAGCCTGTGGGTGCGAGATTAATCATGGAGGAACAGCAGAGACAAAGTATTAGGGACTGACCACAACAGCCCATTCTCTATTCCCCTGCACTGCTTGTGGGGCTGGGGAGCTAGAATGGAATGGATGGAGGAGAGATGTTTGTAGTTTGCTTTTAGTTTCTTGCTGCTCTAGTCCACTATCAATAGACAATAAATTAGGTTCATCTTTATATTAAGTCTGTTTTGTTCATGATGGCAATTGGAAAGTGACCTCCCTGCTCTTATTTCAACTCATGATCCTGATTTCATTGTGTTTTCTCACCTTGCGTGGAGGAGAGGGAGTCAGAGAGTGGTATGGAATCATAGAATCATAGAATGGCCTGGGTTGAAAAGGACCACAACGATCATCTAGTTTCAAGCCCCCTGCTATGTGCAGGTCACCAACCACTAGACCAGGCTGCCCAGAGCCACATCCAGCCTGGCCTTGAATGCCTCCAGGGATGGGGCATCCACAACCTCCTTGGGCAATCTGTTCCAGTGCGTCACCACCCTCTGTGTGAAAAACTTCCTCCTAATATCTAACCTAAACCTCCCCTGTCTCAGTTTAAAACCATTCCCTCCGCATCAATATGAAACCACCACATCTTCTTCCATCTTGGCTCCAGCAACACACACACATGCACTTGACCTTATTCCAGCTAGAGCCAACAGCTCCTGAACTCACTATGCCCCGGAGAGAGTGCAGCATGGTGGTGCACAGCTGTGTACTGCCATGCCTTTAGAAAACAAGCATGCATTCTGTCCTGCCTGTGGAGATTAAAAATCACAAAAAGCATGTGGGAGCGTAATTGCTATTCCTGTCATCTTACTGTTGGGTATGAAGCATGTTAAATTGACCACAGGAAAAGTATTTCAATTATCCCATTAATGGCACAGAGAAATCCAGTCATGAGTCACACCAGTAAATTTTAGGGAAGACAAACAGATTCATACTGTGTGCCCACAATGCTCTTCTATTGATACAATGCTTTGTAATCCCCAAGGGCCTGACGCCACTCTGCATGCATAGGGAAGGCTCAGCGCAGCAAGGAGCCTACAGCAGTGTCTGGGAGAAGCAGAGCATAGAGCAAATCCCCATCTCCCATGGCAGGAAAGGGGAAGGTGTCACTGCAGCCAGCACAGTGTTTTGCAAGAGCATCCCCGTGCTTTCTGCCAATGGCTTCACAGATACTGGCTTTACAAGAAGCAGCAGGCTTCAAGCAGAGAAAATGTTGGTTGCAGGAGAAAACAGCGTGCAAATAGGCACGTAACTGTGGCATTTCCTGAGCTTTGCTCTTGTCTGTCTGTCATGTGTCTGCGGGAAGTCTGTACTTGTGTTTTAGGACAGCTCTCTTCAGTGGAGAGCACCAAAGAGCAAGTGAACCCTCTGCACTCTCCTCCATTTTATCTAGCAGATTTAAATAATTCATGTAATAGCTATGAAAAATACCAGAAAGCAAAAGCATTTTAAAATTTGCTTCCATTTGTGTACTTCAGGCTTCAGTGAAACAGCTTTAAAAATATAGGCCCATTCAAGCTGAAACTGCTTGATTTTCTCTGGACTCGCACACAAAATACTTTCACAGTCACTCTGCTCTGAGTGATCCTTTTTCTTCCCGAGTTCTGTTGTCACAAATAGCAAGCCCGTCTGCCTCCAAGCTTCATCACCTTGAGCGAACGAGTGCTACTTACAGGATTCAGAACACCATACATGTCATCAAAATATTACAATGCATCTCAAGTTTGGAGACAACGCCATAGAAATATGCACGAGAATGCCAGAGGTGATGAAGGGCTGATGAATAATAGAGCATGAGATGGAGGTGGCCTGATTTACTTATTTATTTATTTCCTGGGAAAGTTGATCGCTTTTCTTTTTTTTTCAATGAATAAGCTGTTTTCATTTATTACAGTTCAGTCCCCCTGCCACGCATCCCCTGCCCCTCATGGCTACAGGATGTCTGAGTGCTTAAAATGGATTCTGGTTACAAAATTAATTCCTGCTTTTATTCAGATTACAGGAAGTTCTAGCTACGGCTTTTGTAAATGACTGACGCAGGTATCTTGATTAGTTTCTGAAATCATTAGATTCTATTCTTATATAGTAAAAATCACTTTTAGGATTTAAATTTATTTTTCTCTCCTGCTACTTCCACACTTAAAATAAATGAATCATTAATAAGCTCAGTATGCTACCAATTCAAGAGATAAAAGGGAGAACTGGATGCTAGGCTGCCCAATTTAACATTTTAACTGCGTGTTTGTTTCAGAGGCCTTCTGAATTAAGGGTTGAACTTCCTGATATCAACAATTAAGATGTGTTGGTGACTTTGACAGCTTACAGAGAGAGGGAGAGATCTTGACTCTCACAGATGAATGCCCTGGATCCTGAGTGATGAGGAACAGGAAGAGACTCTTATCATCTAAGTTCCATTATAATGAAATATTTCTGCTTGCAATTTTAACTGGGCAATTATCTATATTTAAAAGATTTTTAAAAGGACTGAGTTGGCAAGGTCTAGATTTCCTGATGCTTTTGCACATGCTTTCAGTTTGTTGCCTTTAGACACTGGATGATTAAAAGAAGGTACTCCTTCAGCTTACTACATTTTGCAGAAAAGCATTTCATGTCAAAGACTCATTTGTAGCATCCTACATTGTGCTTCTTGACATCCACTTACACCAGCCTTGTTGTATTCCATCCCATGACTGGGGACAGTGAAGAGAGTGGCTGGTATGCCAGGGACTGACGTGTTGCAACATGGCATTATCTGCCTTGGGAAATGTGACATGAAGGCATTGTCTGAAAAAAAAAAAATGTAATTAAGAAAAAGGTTTCTTAGCCCTTAACAGCAGAGCATGAACACTATCAACGCCGCTGCTCTCTTCTGGAAGTGGAATAACTATTGTCAAGTTGAAGTATTTTTATTCTTATTTCTTTGGTTGGGGGAAGCATTCTAGAGAATATACCCTTTCAAGAAAAATGGAATGAACTGAAGCAATTGAATCAAGGCTATATAATGCTCTTGAAAACATAGCTTTGTGTTTGCATAATGTATTATTATATTTCCACATCACCTGTACCCCATTGAAAGAAACTATTCCTTGAAAATAAGTATTCAGATCATTCACATTCTCACAAAGAAGCCAAGTCATGGGAAAAAAAAATTAAAAGGTTTGCTGGATGATCGGGACTCTGGAGTGAATTTCTTCTTGTATTACCTGCACATGAAATCAGCCTACATTGCTGCTGAAGTAATGATCGTTTTTCATAGAAAAAATGGTTATGCAGCCCACTGCTAGTTATACAAATTAAAATGCATCACTAATCATATGTTCTTATAACTGTATTTAGTACTGTTATTACCTGTGGTGCAGCAGCACATATGAGTAGCCCTAGTATGGATCTGGGACCCATTGCGCTGGGAACCGTGTAGCAAGATGTTATGCACAACATGTGTTATACATAAGCACAAAAGATAGTGGTTTGTGCTTAGAAGAGCTTGCATTGTAATGACATAAGGAATCAATGAAATGCATTGGGACCAAATTGGAGAATAAAATACAGAGAATAAGTGCATTCACTTATGTAACAGAACAAGAGTGCTCATAGCTTTCATTTCCAAAGGACCAAACTACCTATATGTAGGACTTCAAGGTTCATTGTGTGAGAGGATGTGAGAGCTACGCTTGCAATCAGGATCTTCAAAAATAGTGTTCTGGCACAGATGCCGTGCTTCCTGTGAGGGATCAGTGTGGCAAAACTCTAAGAAGAAACTGGTGTGGAAGATGAGGAATACAGGGCGACAGATTAAAAAAAATATCCAAAGCAAGAAAATATTTGTAGGATCAGGGCCCTAAATTTTTCATTCTCTACAGAGTCCTTTAAACTGAGTTCAGTGAAATTTAAAATCAATCCTTTCCCATTTACTTACGGGATGAAACTGTAGAGATGATGAGGTTAGTCAGGCAGGTGAGGTGAATACTTTTGGCCTCAATGGCTCATCAGGGCAAAGATCTGGAAATTCCATTTTTGTGATATTTGACAGAGTATAAATAATAATAAGTGCCCCTGTACCTTTGTCATGCTCTGAAGCCCCAGTATTGGCAGCTAGGTCAGTGTGAGAAGGCCTTGTCTTAAATGAGAATTGGGCTGTGAGTGTCTGCAGGCTTCTCCAGTACTTTCCTCAAAGACATGAAGCACACACATAGCTCTGCCAGGGTATCTTTAGGCCCCACACTTCAAGAAGTCTTTCTGGCCCACTTCTGTTCAATGACAGAAACAGCTGCTTGAAACAGCAGAAATAAAAAAGTTTTACCCTGCTCTAATACATAGATCATCAGTGCATTGGTAAAATGCAGGTTCCTCATCTTGTCTCTGCAATCCATCCCACCATGAAGTTTTAAATGCATATTTTTTCTTTAAGAAGGCAGCAAAATACAACAGGCAAGTGCTGAATAGCGATGACAGCACAACTGAAAGAACACTGTGCCTAAGAAGAACTGCAGTTCTAATTTTGGCCTATCTTTGTCTTGCATGTGTTGGACATCCTGCAATTGTCAAAGCAGCCCAATGACAAATTCCAGTAACGTGGAGTTGCTTTTTCAGCGGTTACAAAATGACGGTCACCAGGCTTTGGGTAAAATTACTGAAAATGACAACATAAATATAGTGCAATCACATGCTACAAAAAAGTCACTGATGTACGAAAAACGATTACTGAAGTTGCCACACCTTGCTATCTGCCATCATATACAAAAGACACCTGTTGTCCAATACCATAATCGTTGAATAAATTGGCATCACTGCAGAATGTGGTTACCTATGTTAACAGCAGTCACAAAACACCTTCTAGACTCCTGAAATATTTGCATCTATTATATTTGCAGTTTTTAGGGTCATATAAGGAAATTCAACCAATAATACTGAATTCATACTGAATCTCTTCCTCTCAGAGGGGGTCTTTTACGGGAAGCTTTGAATGCCTTTGTGCTATAGAGTCATACCACTGTGTAATTATGTTGTCAGCAGAAATCAAACAATAGAATTCAAATTCACATCTGGGCTGGGGACTGGAGTCTGTATTTAAGTGCTAAGCAAAGATTCAGTTCAGGCTTGGCTTTGCTAATACAGAAATCCTCAGAGCTGACCCTACAAGAATGTGGCTGTGCTTGGATAAGAGCATGCTGATGCACTTCCTAGCTCAGAGGTCCATGCCTACTCCCTGGTCTAGTATTAAATGTGGAGGCTGGTGGCCCTGCCTGTGTCGGGGAGGCTGGAGATTTATGATCCTTGAGGTCCCTTCCAACCCGGGCCATTCTGTGATTCCATGTGATTCTGTGCCCATATGAGCTCCATGCGTCCATCCTAGTGACACTCTGTCTCCTTGTTCTGCACAAATCCTGTAACACAACGCCTCAAGCTTCCTGTCATTTAGATAAATGTTCAAGTGGAGTGGACATTTAATTACCTCACTAGAAGTTTCATTCATTAATTGTTGGTGTTGGTCTATTGTTAGAAATGCCACATTGGTTCTGGTTGTTCCAGATATATATGTCTTTTTACATAAGCCTGTAGAGGTGAATGGCAAGTCCTGAAGGCAGTTTCATTGCAATGTACTGCATTTATCCTGAGGGGCCAGGGAGAACAAAGAGCCACATCTATCTTCCAGCTTGGCACATGCACATATATTTCATGCTACACCCTGAAGCTGCATGAAAAGTTTCAGAGGACAAGCTGGAATGGATTGAAGGAGACTGACTGAAACTTCTCTCTGCAGAAAGTCACAGAATATGGTTAAGATTTTTTTTATAGTACTTTTACCATTTCCACTCTTCTCCTAGTGGTTCACTTTTTAACTGACAAAGTGATTTATTAGCTGTCCTTAAAACGTTCCATCTCACTGAACAAAATGATAAATATCAAAACCTAAAGCCTGACCCAACATCAATATCAAGCGACTCAAATGTTTATGAACTTAGTTTATTTTTCAAAGAATAAACAAAAGGCAAGTGAATGAATACTCAATATAACAACGCTATAGAAAAGAGTTATTAGTCACAGTGACTAGAAGACCCAACTCACTGTTAATTCCACTAGAGACAGAATGTAATCACACTTGGAAACTGTGAATCAGTTACTTTTTTCCCCTCCTTCCCTGGAGAAAGAGGCTCTGTGAAGCAGAAAATGTAGTTTTATTAAGCAAAATAAACCAAAAATCTAAATTGTGTCATCCTGGTTTGCCTTGTCCTCTCTATCATCCATCTTCTGAAGGTCATATGACAATTAATGTGGTCAATTCTGTTAAATTCATGGAGGAGCGTGATTTGAGCCTCCTGTGAGTAACAACAGAGAAGATGATCTTACTCCCAAATGGGCGCACACACAGTGTAAAGGTAAAAACTGTGAAGCAGTCAGAAGTAATTCTTTCATTAGAAAATGTGATTTCCTGCTGTTCATGAATGCTACTAGTTTCACGTCAGCCATTATTTATTGTGTTTTGTTTAAGCTCATCTTATTCAGTCAATTTTTTTTTCCAATTCAAACAGTTCAAATACAGAATGTATAAATAAATACTATGAAAATATTCACAGTTTTGGTGCAACTTGTTTTACATCCTGCTGATGCTTGTTGAACTGGCTGTCAGAGAAGTTAAGAATGGAAGGGCTCAAGCACAGCCCTGATGCTGAAGTACCTGACAATTCTCTACGCCTACCAGTGTTTGTCAGCTTAAACCCAGCATCCTGCAAAAGAAATCCCTGTAATCAAATGAGAACTTTTACAACAGAACCATTACTTCATTTGATCAACATGAGTTGTCACTCACTCCTTGGAAAGGGGTGAAAGGCTAGACAGACCTACAACCTCCCTAAATGGACTCCAACTTTCTGAAACTTGTTGACTCTTAAAACACACTTCTGGACTGGCAGCAAAGGAGCAAATGGCTCATGAATTTCACATTTAGGGACTGTAAAAACAAATTTCTCCAGGGAAATGCTAAACATTACCTAAAATATGATCAA
Organism: Pavo muticus; assembly: GCA_016647715.1. NCBI lineage: Eukaryota > Metazoa > Chordata > Aves > Galliformes > Phasianidae > Pavo > Pavo muticus. The sequence goes on along the minus strand of JACDJE010000242.1, from coordinate 933,359 downwards.
TCATCATGGGCCAAACCAGAACACCTTAGGATCATAGAATCATGGCTACTCCGCATATTTCTTGATATCCATACGGCACAGCAATGTGTATCAGAAGCTCAGATTTCAGAAAGAATCTGGAAAACTGCTTCAAACAAAAAATTTCTGAATAGAGACATAAAGTGATGGGTTGAGAGCCTGCTCTGAAAGGAAGAACAAGGAGCTGCAGGAGTCAGGGCAGATTCCTCCACTGGCACACACATTTCATCAGAAGAAAGAAGACCTGGGGAAGACCATAAGGAAGGCAGGTTTAAACTGAAGGAATTACTAACTTTCTGTGTATACAGATTGAGTTCAATGTATTTTAAAGGAGCTGTTGCACTGAAATACTCCTTTGAGGTAATTAAACATCAAAGTTGCTCCTATATGATCTTTCACCTTCCAGAAAAGTGAAAAAGAAAATATTTGCAGCTTAGGAAAGACTGAAAATGCTTATTTTCAGTCACTTTTATAAACTTTTATAAAGGTTCCTGCTGTGTTAAAACCTGCGGAGTGACAGAGAAGCCCCTGCATAAAAGTGGGGAAAGGACAAAAAGGAAAAGAATGGCATTGTCCTGCAAGACTAGAATAGAGCACAGACAAAAATGTGGAATTTCTGACCTATCTTTCCCTGTTCAGAATACCAGATCAGTAAACTGCAAGTGCTGCTTGTCTCCCTGGCACTAGCTGAAGACCAAAGATAGTACATCGACCTTCTCCAGGGTCTTCTGGGAGAGAGGTAACCTTCAGGGTCGGGCTCATCAGATTTGCTGATATCACAGCAGATTGTCTCCATGGCTGAAACAAAGTCTGTTGTGATATCTCTTTTCCCTATTCATCCAAATGACCATGAAGAAAAACAGACTTAGATTCTCTGAAGCAGAAAGGCACAAAACTTGTGTGTATGGAAAAATGTGGGGCTGAATAGTGCAACAAGCACTCATACGAATAAATTCATTCAATTATATGGCCCTAATCTCCACCAATCTTTAGCTAAATAATGAGAAACTGAATTTATGTGAGTGGTGTAGCATCAGGAAGTTCACAGAAAATTCTGTAGCAAGAGTTTCCATGAAGGGCAAATCAAAAAGAATGAAGAATAATTTTCTGAACGGACTGGAAAATGTCAAAGGGAAAAACCTTTGTTTTAAGGCTGCAGCTCAACAAGCTCAGAACATCGAAGTCAAAGAACTGTATTCCTGTGCAATCTCACGTATCCTATAAGTCCAGCTTAGACACAACCAACTCTGAATGCTCTTTAGTCCCTCAGCATCCATAGCTGGATGCCTTCTCCACATTATTCATTACTTGGGTTACTCTATTCCCTGGGTTTCTGCCTGTACCTCTTCAAAGAAAGCCAGAATACACTTAAAATATCTTGTCTCCAAAAGTAGGCAGTAGCAACAACCTGTTTTTATTTGGTTTAGAGATCAAACTAAACCAAAATGCTTTGTTCCTATTCTGAGAGCTTCATGGTAGGGAGGTAGGGATGCATCCTTCAGGACTAAAAACATTAGCGGAAATAAAAATCCTGAGGAGCTACATCTTCTACCAGATACTGGGTAAAAAGGACTTGGCTTTTTCTAAATGAAAAATAAAATAAAAGAAGAAGTAATTGTGCTTTTTTTAGATGAGGCAATTTGAGGGAAGTGTGGAAAAATCTGTTAGGGACCTAACTTCCATAGGGAGACAGTAGAAAGTGTGTATTTAACTAGCATTTCTATCTTATGAAAACTTTCTCTTCAGTGAATACTCAGTTATTCAATTTGGTAGCATAAATGCACAATTTTCATGATCTGCTTAGGCCAACATATTGTACAGCACTATGAAATGGCAGTAAGCTATTTATATGGCTGTTTTACTGACAGTGTAATACAATTTCTAAACCTTGAAATAATTATTTCTCTTAGCTGTTGCTGCAGATTGAAAGAGAGGCATGTTCTTCACACCTGATAGAGATGTCCATTAGGTCATGAGAAATTGGTTAAGTATAATCTGAAATAAATATCATAGACGGTTCTCTTTGACAGTGTATGTTTTTTCTTTTCTCTATTAACAATGTCCAATTATTTTGTGTGTTTTCACTGAAGATAAATCAATTTTAGATAACTCAGAATAGGTTTGCTTTGCTCACTGCATACATTTCAAAGTCTTTTGTTCTTTTCTATTTTGATATAATGTGATATTATAAGACTATACTTTCAAAAATTCTTCTAGGAAATATTTCTAGGAACATAAATCTTTTTCTCTTAATGGCTTTCATACCATTTTGAAACAATATATTTTGGGCGTACCACAAGTTTTTTGACACTTGCATCTAAATTTCAATTTGTCTCCTTAATCAGTGATTTAAACACATTCTTGTGTGACTGTTCAGCATAGAGAAAAGAAGGCTGGTAGTAGGGATTTTATCATTGCTTGTAAATATCTAATGCACAGGAGTCATGTGGACGGGGCCAGGCTCTTTTTGGTTGTGCCCAGCAACAGGACAAGAGGCAATGGGCACAAAATGGAACGCAGGAAGTTCCATGAGGCCAGTGTGGATGGCACTTGAAACAACCTGGTCTAGTCCCTGCCTATAGCAGGGGAGTTGGAACTGGATGATCTTAAAGGTCCCTTCCAACAAAAAACATTCTATGATTCTGTGATTCTATGATTCTGTTTGTTACTGTGATGGTAACAGAGCACTGGTACAGGTTGTCCAGAGAGTTTGTGGAGCCTCTTTCTCTGGAGATATTAAAAACCCACCTGAATACTTTCCTGTGTAACCTACTATCGGGAATCTGCTATAGCAGGGAGGTTGGACTTGATCTCCAGAGGTCCCTTCTAACCTCTGTGATTCTGTGATTCTCTAATTCTGTTATTCTGTATGTAGGTGCATCTGTATAGCTTTAAAATGAGTTTTTAGAACTACCCCTGAACAAGTGTTTGCTACAAAATGTGGCACAAATTCAACCTCTTTGTCCCTTTTGGATTTGATCCTCACTCTAAAGGTGAGGTCAGAATACTTCTTTTCTGTTTGATTTTCTCCTTGCCCTTTCTACTTTCATAAAAAATAAAATGTATTCTCATTTTTCCTCTTTTTTTTTTCTTTCTTTTTTCCCCCAGAAATGTTTTTCCAGAATTCAGAAACAATTTTTTTTTTTTTCCTACTGAACAACCATCTTTAGTATCTTGCTGTAAGCTTTCAATGTTTTACTGTCCTCAGAGATATCAGCATCACAATTGATCAAGGAATAAAGAGGGTATATCAAAATGGAAGAAGAATATGACATTACTTTTTCACTTAGGAACAACACAACAGCGTAAGAGCTCTACTTTTGCAATAGCTGTGCTACTGTTTTACAGTAATATGCTGTACTACTCTGATATGCTGGGCTACCATAGCTGTTCTGTTATCATCAAGTCAAGAGGAAGCGACATAAAATCAAATACCTAAAAATAGCTCTTCAAAATGAGAATCTGTCCCTATTCAGCTCATGAAGAGGAGGCTGAGATAAGATCTTTCATAGCTACTCATACATATGGAGGAAAAAAGATCTTAAATGTGTAATTCCGGCTTTTAGGGAAGAAAGCAACAATGCAAGTGTTTTCTAATTCGGTCTTATATAACATGAGATAACCAGATCCAACGAGGAGAAGTCAGACAAAATCACCTTGACATAAGATGCAGTTTTTGAGCAGGGAGGATGATAAATTAGTACTGATTTTGGAGGGAGGTGCAGTCACTATAATTGGAAGGTGACGTTAGTTGCCTTCCTAAAGATAGGATTTGATCCACCTTCTGAGAGCTCGAAGGTTGCATACGCAGGTGCATAAGTAAGCCTAGGTGGTTGTGCTCCTTCTTGCTTCAGATCTTGTGACTCCAAACACAGCTCTTCTCTTTATCTTCAACCAAACATCCCTAGGGAAAAGAAAGATCAATAATCTTTCCTGCACAGTTCTACAGAGCCAGCAGCTCTGCAGTAAATGACTGTAATCTATTCCCAAGTCTCTCATCTCCTTCAAGGTTTCCACCAACTGCTCATTTAAATAATAAGAGTAAACTGGATTTTTTTCTATCTTAGTCGAAAGCTTTAGACTTTAAATGGATCTGAGTGCTGGACAACAGATAGTCTGTTACTCTGAGGTGCACCAGATGAGTCCTGTCAGTTGGCTGAAGGCTGACAATTATTCAAAGTTCAATTGAACACCAAATTTGGGATGATTAACAAAATAGTTCTGGGATGAAAAAGAATTCTATTCTGGAAGGACCCATGATGCTTTTTTCACAGTTTTTTCCACAGTTAAAAGTGGAACAGATCATTTCTGTTGTAGTAGATTTCCTTCACTGTTGACTGACGCCTCAACCTTCTATGTTCTCTCTGTGTTACAAAAGGGTTTAGCTGCCTGAGCATTTCAGTCTAATTAAAGTCATTGTGTTCAGTACAGGAATGTGTGGGTGACACTTACATGCCTTTAATACATGAGAAGTCAGTCTAAGTAATTTAACAGTCAGCTTTGGCCTCTGACGATTACATACTCCACAAAAAGATGAAATCACCACTTCTCTTAATGATCTTTCTCATGAATATGGTATCAAATCCATCCGTCATGTGTCATTTGTTACCCCAAAGCTGTTGGCTTACTGAGAGCCTTTTGGACCCTTCTTAGCTCCAGCCTGACCCAGTCTCTGCTGGGATGTGTGTGCTCTTCCTGTGAGGATGGGCAGCTCACCTCTGCCTGCCCTGGTTCCTCTCTCTGTACCCGTAGGGCAGTCTATGGATCTCTCAGCCAGTAGCAGGGAAATGGTGCACCAAGCCATATGCAACCTCTGCAACAACTGGAAGGCAACACATGGGACATGGCCTAGATCATCCTCTGGAGCTGGGACCTGATGCCTCTACCCATAGGATGAAGGGTAAGGCTCCAGCAGAAGGGTGCCACACCTTAATGGGCAAAAGCAAGAGGAGCTCAGCAGCTAATGGAGTCCAAACTCATAGCTCCAAGATAAGTTGCTCCCAGAAGCCAGAAATACATTCAGGAAGCAAAGTTAAAAATAGAAGGTGAAAGCAGATAGAGGGACAATCTCACACAAGGAAGAGAAATCACAGCCTTTAACACATCTATACCAGAAAATAATTTGTAATGGGGTCTGCTTTACCACTCCTCCCCAGACCTTAGATTCACCTCTCTCAGTACCTGCTGTACCTGAGCATTCTCCTTGGAGCATTCCTTCTTATCCCTTTTTCCACCACTTGGTTTTGGTGACACCTTCAAAATCTGGTTCCAAGCTCACATTAAAATCATCTTGGAATAGACTTTGTCAGCAGTAGGAAAAAGATGGAAAAGGTCTGTATACAATCACATCAGAATCTCAAAACTCCACTCTTTCCCAGACTCCTTTGAGCTAGGCAGGTTATAAAACCAATGAAATATTGCCATGTCACAGAGACTTACAATTCTTTGACAATGAGTTTTAAAAAAGCCCCAAAGTCTGGTAGAGGGTGTTTTACATTCACTTTGTGCTTTACAGACAGACCAAAGGAAATCCGAGGAATGGTCAATCAAATTGGTCCCCTGATTCTTTGAAAGTCCTCTGATCATTTCCTTGTATCCTGAACTACAAAACACATACTGTCAGATATGTAATATCACATGTGATGTGACATTGAATTGTTGTACACTGGGATTTTTAAGTTACAAAGGTTAATTTTATAATACATCCAGTGGAAGAGGAGTCTGTGTAAGCAGAATCCAGAGTGTATAACTAAGGTGCCAAAATCAGCTGAAATTTCAGATATTTGGACCTGGCAGGAAAAAGAAAGCACCTATATTTCCTTTAAAGTTAATGGAGAGAGGTAAGTGAAGATACTGAAAGAGAGATGCAGCTTCACTAAAGCTTATCTTTCTTCATTAACTGCATAGAGACTTCATGAAATATTAGATGATTTCATTTATTCAGAACCCATTCCATGTAGTCTGCTCTGAAGTTATAGACCTAATAAAGCATGACCAGCTCTTCTTAAAAAACAATACAATACCTGTGGTGTCCCGATTTCCCATCGTGTAGATATTAACATAGTGATGAGGATGCTTGCTACAGATTGGAACAGCCTTGACTGTGGGTCCTCATAAACTTGTCTTCATCTTTTCCAGGAAAATCTCCTAGAAAACTGGTTCTGGTGTACTAAGGGAGAAAATTCCCACCCTTTTTTCTGAGGTGAAGAGGCTTGACCATCAGATGAAAAAAGGACAGGTATGGGAATTCTTACATTAGAACTGTAATCAAGGTCTTGTTTGTTTGTTTGTTTGTTTGTTTTAATGTGAATTCTGTCATTTTTATATACTTTCCCTCTTTTTTTTCTTTTTTTTTTTCCCCTAGAAATAATTCAAATTGAGTTGAGACTGCTTCCTTTCTAAGTTGCAAGAGACAGCTGAAAAGCTGCAATTCTCCAGTCAGCCATGTCAAAAAGCTGTCAATATATATGAATTGGTTATGACACCAGGGTGGAGGAGAGTGTAATACATGTCATATAGTGAAAGCTTTAACGTAACTCCTGAGATTTAACTACTGGCAGAGATAGCTAACTCAACCTCAGGGGACTGCTGAACTGCACTTTGTAGTGATTTGCTATCTTCAAGTTTATCAGTTGGCTTTCTCCAGGTCTTGCCAACTATTTGGAATGTAAGCACTTATCTACCATATTGGTCTAAGGCTTTTATAAGCAACATTTACCACAGTAAATCCAGAAAGAAGATGAGGAAGCAAAGACCCAGAACAAAAAGCTATTTCTAAAAGGAAGAAGCATACTACTATTATTTTAAGACTTCAGAAGGCTCTTTCCTGCCTTCCTTCTCCTCTTGTCATTAATAAATAAATAAATAAATATCCAAATAAATAAGTAGGTCATAAAAGCCGCTCTGTGTGAGTTTGTTGGGTTTGTGCGAACAGGCTCCATAGGAACTTATGGACGTGCACCTAGATGGAGGAGTTACTGTAAACAGCCAGTGGCTGTGTTTGAGTGTGCAACCACAGCATTTGATGGATAATTACCTGCAACTAATTATAACAGTCTCTCTCCATTAACCACAACAAGTTCAGTAATAAAATGCATTCTACCGAATACTGAGTGTAGTCTGTGTCTCCCCCAATCTGACAGTAAATTTGACAAGGGAAAGGAAGTTTTCATGATTTTCAACATATTTTTTCTGTATAAACCATTTTTTCCTTTTTCAAAACCATAAAATTTTGTTCTCAACCTTTTATTTGTTAGGATTTCTTTACTGGTATTTTGTGATGTTAGTTTTTAATTATTCTTATCTCTTTTATTATTTTTTTTACCTCACTGGTAATACTATACGTAGATGTGGGGAAGAGAAAGCAACTTATCAAAGCACTGAATACTCTTATTTTGAGTATCAGGGAAAACCAATAAAATATGAATTAAAATTCATCAAAGAATGCATCTGAAGAAGAATCAGCACATTTCAGTTAGCTTAGTTAAGAAATAAATGCAGTACCACCTTGAGCACACCACAGTAAGAACAAATCAATACAACTGTGTAACTACTGCATGTTCGGCATAGAGTAGGGTAGCAAATGGACTGTAAAAGCAACAGTCTTCATTTCTCCAGGTTTACAGGCACTTTCTGCCCAGAAATAAGCTCAGGTTAGTCTATTAGGAAGCAAGCAAATAGTGAGATCGCCTCAGAGGCTTTTTATAAAATTGAGGCTTACTTCAGCAATCTGAAGTATAAATCCACATCGCTTAGTGCTGATCTTGTCTTTCTCTATCTATGGTTAGGGTTTGTCTGTATATGGCAATTTAACTACAAGATAAAATAGTCCTTTATATAAATATCTTATGAGTCAGTCCCAACTGTAACTCCAAAGTGGTGAAGTCGTTAAGTAAAGGCTGTTAAGAGAAATGTAAAATGAGCTATGACTTCTTCACAAGAAAATGCTTTCATAGCACTTAATATAAGGAAAAAATGCTTTAAAAAGGCAGCATTGGACCCTGTGTCATGCTCTACAGATGACTATTTGAAAACTAATGGGGTTAAAATAAGATAGAGATATGAATCAACATGTCTGATATAGTTAACATGATGGGTTTACACCAGCCACACTAGGGCATGTTATGATACTTCTATAGATCAAATCTTACAGTTTTTTCATAAGAGAAATGGATCTTCTACGAATATGAAAAATGATGTACCCTGTGCATAATGTGTTTCTGTCCATAGATAAATCTTTGTATTATTAGTTCATCAAACCCAGACCGTTCCTCTATTATTAAAATTGGATAAATTTTTTATATAATTTAAATCAGTTGGATTAATGTTTACAGTGGTGATAACTTTGATTTCTAGTTCTCACAATTAAAAAAAAAACATAATTTGAAATCACACCATATTTCAAAGTTTCATTTTTAATCTGTGGTATTTCCTGGAAATATAATCTATGTATTATTTAATTTTGTCACAGAATAGTTAATTTCTGTGTAGCTTCCTCCAAATTGGATTGCCTGGGGAGCAAGCCAATTTTATCAGCAATTAAAAAGGTCATTCTTTTATCTTTTAAAATATACTGAGTAACGTTTTTATGGGCCATATGTTAAAATACAGCCATGTTCGGATAAGTGATCATCATGTACAACTGGTTTCATGGGATTCTAATTTTTATTGTTCCTCAATGGCTTTATTTCACATCTGTCACTTTATAACCAGGTTGTGATTGCCAGCAGTGCAAATGTAAGTGCTGGAGGACAGGCTAAGCACCATCAGCAACAAATTTTCTTTCGGTTTCATTGACTTCTGTAGATGTTTCTGGATGTTTAATTATCTTGTAAACTACCAGTAGCTCAAAATGCAGAGCACACCTTATTCCTGTGTGGTTATATCTGCCCCCCCCCGCTAACAACATCTCAAAGCATATAAGCAGTCATATTTAATCAAATGGCTCTACACTACTCTGAATTAACATTGTGGCTGATGAAGGTCCTGGTGTTGTCAATATGGAAGCAGTCGAAGCTCATGCAAGCTGCAGCGCAGTCGGTCATTCAGCTATCTCTGATGCAGGTTACATCTGGAGGCAAGTACTTCTATCACACACGTGGCACTGGCCAGCTTTCTGCACAGTACCGCCTGTATTCTCTGAAACTCCACATTTGGAAAATATGACAGTTCCCAGAACTGTTCAGCTTGAGGGAAATGATTTCCAATGAATTTCTTTGTATGTGAAATGAATATCCCTTTGGTTGGTGTCATGCCCTAGTCTGAGAGATGAGAAATGAGAATTCAATACTCGTGTTTCTTCTGGGATGAAAGTCTAGCTCTTGCAAATACGGCTGCTTAAATTTAAAGCATCTGGACTGTGAAGGAAGTTGCAGAGCTCAGCTAGATGACAGTAGGAAAATGGTATTTATTAAGAGTAGTTAATCTGTAAATGCTCTCGGAGTGTCCAGAAAATGTGTAAGTCCACACAGCAGCTGGTGAGCTGTACTGTCTTTCTGATTTGAATCTCTGTAGACGTCAGAGGAAGGACCATTAATCTAAGAAGCTGCATCTTGTCTCAGAAGCATGTGGTAAGCCCTTGTGATAGTCTGAGAAAGAAGCAGGAGCAGAAGGTACGGTGCCAGTGTGGAGAAGTCACTTCTCTAATGGATGTAAGGAGTTTTCTTTTTCCACCTATCCAAAATACTTACAGAGAACAGACAATAACTTCTGAGCTGCCGTGGAAAAAGAGCAAAATAAACCACTTACTTCATTTGAAAAGAGGCTTTTTAGTGTTTACTTAGGGCAGCTCTGATTAAAAAAAAAAAAGAAAAATATAATAAAAACAGTGAATTCTTCAGGTGTGAGTGCTCTGGGCCCTCAGGGACTTAACAGCATCAATGGGAATAGAGGACGAGGATCCTAAGTACACATCCAGAAATGACCTTAGATGTAAAGATGAAGGTAAATGAGGCATATCTCTGAACAGGATCCAAATAATTAGCATGTTGAGCAGAAAGTTGCCTAAAGTCAAACAACTGAGTGCAGAGTTGTGAGATGAGTGTCAAATGGGAATGCCATATACTTAAATACACTGAAACACAGAAAGATAGAATGGTATGGTTGAAAGACACTTTAAAGACTATGGGCAGGGACAGCTTCCACTAGACCATGTTTCCCATGGCCCCATCCAATCTGGCTTTGAGCACTTCCAGGGATGATGCATCCACCGGTAGTCTGCAGCCCGCGCCAGTGCTTCATTACCTACATAATAAAGAATTTATTCACAGTATCTAATCTAAGTCTACCCTCTTTCAGTTTTAAGACATTACCCCTTGTTCTGTCCCTACATTCCCTTATAAAGAGTCCCTCCCCATCTTTTCTTTAGGCCTCATTAAGTACTGAAAGGCTGCAATGAAGTCTCCTTGGAGCCTTCTCTTCTCCAGGCTGAGCAAAACTTCTATACAAAATACTACAGTCTTCTCTCTGCCTCGGGGGTTTCAAACCCTCTTCATAAGGTATCTAAGCACCTTCATTTCATGCAGCAAGTAAGATAGGGCAGTTAAGAATTGCAGCATCATATTTAATAGTTTTTCCCAATTTGCCTCATTCTGCTTGAAGCTAAGGACGAGGAGAAGCAAAGAACAGACATAGGCAGATGCATATGGGTTCCTAAAGCAGTGTCGTGCTGTGCATTAAGTGTCCCTGAGATCTCATTCATACTTCCAGGCATCCGAAGGGGAACTTTCACATGTGTATAGGGGGAAGAAATGGTCTCACATAGCAGCAGAGAATGGAGAAGTAATAAAAAAATTAAATTAGATGAAATTCGTTTAAATAATAAGAATATAGAGGAGATGATCTCAGAGGCAGGTGCCCTTTTGGGAAAGTAGCTTTATTAGATTTTGATTTAATTTATTAAAGCTAGCTTGACAGGGTCCTTTTTTAATAATGTGTAGAACATTATCTTCTATTCCTGTTGATGGACAATGACAAAAAGCAGTGCATCCAGGTCTGAGTGTGGTGAGAGGGAAGAACTTCAAGTTTTGTTCTGGTTTTCATCTTCTTTCCGTATTTCAGCCCTAGTTCGCACCTGATGCCTGCTAAATGGGCTTACTGCAGAAAAGCCCTAAAGCCTTCCAATTTTTCAGTACCTTGTAGCAGCTAACAGTGAAATAACCTCAATAACACAACAAAGACTTAGATTTGGTGCCTAAATGGTCACAAAAGTTATTAAGAAATCACTTTTTGCTACCTGTTTTAGTTGGAGGTTTACAGATGCTTCCTGTTGGCTAATGCCTTTTAGCTTTCTGTCTCTTCCAGTTGAAATTGAGACATAAGAGAGTTTTTTTCTATGCACAGAATAGCACAGACTTTTAGATAAACTAAACATTCAAGTTATCAAACCATATTTCTTGTTCTTGCTTCATGTTGTTTGCAAAGTACGTTATAACAAGGAAGAGGCAGTAGCCCCATGTTCTAAAACCTGCACATTGAGAAGCAGGTACATTCAGAGACAGCAACACCTCTGTGTCAGCTCCAGGCACTCCTTGCTGGCATGGCATGCTGCAGCACGGGCTTGTGCTTTTTTTCTCCTCAGTTCTATCAGTTCTAATGTTATTTTCCTCTATAAGCAGAGCTCTCTGTATTGCTCTTGTGATCCCATGAGAGTCTGTGAATGATTTGAAAAGAGGAAAGCATAGACCAGAATCGAAAACTATTGAATCAGCCTGTGCTGTCTACTTACCTTTCTCTAGATAAGTCCAAAACATTAGACAGACAAACCGCAGACATCTAGATGCCTACACAAGTCTCTTACTTCCTATGGGCACATTCTAAGGAGATGCTTCCCTACTACTACTGCAGAAGGTTGAAGATAAAAAAATGTTCCCTTCCCTCCCTTCTTTCAGGCAGCCCTAGGATAGGATTCAGAATATATTCAAAATATACTGGCCCCGATGTTATTTCTTGAGGAGTTCAACTGTTTTCTTCTTTGCCTCGTTTTCCACAGTAGTTTCTTCCTTGCCAGCTGCCACTCGAGTTGGGCTCTCATTAGAACTCTACTGAAACCTAATACAAATTGGAAGCAGGATTAATTAATATAGTCACTAATGTGTTCACTCTTTAATGATTTCTGCAAACCTTGACTTCCCATCATTCTGTGTAAAAATGAGCCTTAGCTGAAGAACTGTTGGCAGAATTTCTGCATCTCATGTAACATCTGAACATAAAATAATTTTGTTGAGACTGATTTATTGGATTCTTGATCTTGCTTCTCTAGGTGTGGCTTAGGATGGGTAAATGGAGTTAAAATAAATAGCTTTAACTTTCTGGGTTGTTTTTTTAGTGCTTCTTCCTCTCTTTAATAAAAGCAACCTAAGCACTGCCCTTGGGAATTCTTATTTACTTATTTATTTAAAAAAAATAACATGAGAATGGCTCAAATGTCTCTGAACAGGATGATTAGGCTGTTATTCTAAGCTATACATTGCTCTTATTTGTATTTCTAATGATGGTTAACAACTCCAGTAATCTGACAATTACTCCAGATCATTAAGGGTGCAAATGGGAAGCAAACTTGGGCTTTGTTTTCCGAGGGCTGTCTTATTGTAATACACCTCTCTGTACTTTGTTCTACACTTCCATAATACCAGCCACAGAGTAGTCATTTACTGTAATATAAATGCAAGATCTAAGATGTGCAGTGGATATATTGTCAGTCTCTCTTGTAATGTATTATTTACAACATGCTCTCATTCATCTGTAGCATAAAAGTAGATCACTATGCATTTTAATTTATTAAATACAAAATTGTTACTTGTAAGGCCCATGCTCCAAGTACAAAGTAAAGCTTTTAACCAAAACATATTCGTTGATCTCTGCACAGACTCTGGGCAGCTCAAGTGGCTACTCCTAATTCAACATGCTCATCTAGCTATAGAGCTGGAGTGTTACCCAGATCAGATGTGAAATTACCCTTTGGGTGGAGAACAAATATGAAAAAATTGTGAACAGCTTATTGTGAATATTTTTCATTTTGGGAATGAATAAGAAAAAAAAGAGAGAGAGAGAAAAGAAAAAAAAAAAACAATTTAGAGAGGTATTCTACAGTTAGTTCAGCACAGTCATCACCTAGACACTGACATGAAGCAAAAGACCCAAAGAAAGAAGTCATATGTAGAGTTTAGCAACTTTAATCCCAAGGCAAGAATTCATTTATTTTATCTTTGCTGCCTTCACTGGAGTTACTAATGTTTTATTGGTATAACAACAACAAACATCCATTTCAGATCCTTATTTTTCTGAAAGTATTTCCAAAACAGGACTTGAGGCGTAATTCTTATTAGTAGATGTCTTGCTATTTCATTCTTGTTATGTATTAGAGTGAGTGAAACTGTAAATTTCTTCCAGATTAAAACCTTTCACAGTGACAAGTAATAGGGCTTTAGTGTAATTGAGGGCAGCAAACACCTTTGAAAAAGCCACACTTACCATTGCTCTGTAGCCATGTACTCTACACGTGAGCAAAGATACATATTGATAAATCAGAGGTCTTGACTTATCCAATAATTTTCAACTCTTTTTATAAATGACAGCGTAAGGAAAAGGCAAAGAAGGACATGGCTTATGTGTGGTACAAACATCTAGCTTCAGTAATGACAGTACTGAGAAAAGATCTGGCAATGCCAGAAATGTCAAGAGGGGCCATCGCTGATATCAATCAGCAGAACACCCCATCAGAATCTAGAAGAGAAAAACTAAAGAAACAAACAAACAAACAAAGATTTTAACTGGAGGGACATAGGTTAATAACTGTAGAGCTTTTCACTAGCTATGATTCTATGACTCTAGCTAAGGTACTGCTTTCTTTCCTCATTGAAGAAACTCTGGCCAAAATTCTCAAACTGGGTATTTAAATGAAATTTGTTGCACAACAAGCTGAATAAATGTCCCAGTTTTCGTATCTGATGTATTGTTTCAGTTTTTCTTGTCTCCAGAATGTATGAATTCTCAGCACTGCAGAAGATTAAGCAGTTTATGTAGTTATTTTTCATAGCAGAAATAAACCAATGTAGCTTGCGTGTGCAGAAAGCAGCGTGTCTACACATTGGGTATTTTTCATCAATAGATGTCTGACCTGCCTACTATTTTATTCACTTTAATTCCAGTATGGTAATTTTTGAAAGTAAGAGAGCTAGTTCTCACATTCTGTTTACCGGCATATCACACATATGTAGTAAAGTATTAGATTCAGCTTGCAGATTAAAGTTCTTAGATGTAATCTCTATCATGGGTAGCACTGCAGTAGAGCTACTGGAGCCAAGAGCATTTTTCATCTCACTTCTTGTTGAAAAGTTGTCTGTTTTAAAGTGAGCAGAAAGACTAGAGTCTACTCTTCTTTAGAGTCCTTTGACCATGCTGAGGAAATCTCCATTGACTAGTGGGAACTGAAAAACCTATCTCACATATAGACATACAGATACATGCAGACATCTTACACCCAGCCTTTTAAACTGGAAGCTGAAATCCCCTCACTAGGGCCATCATCAAGCATCAAAATTTGCATTGTCTTAAATAGTCACTTTATACATCCCTTGTAAATTAACTACATTCCTAAATGTAAGATATTAAAGTCTTGTTACAGCTGTCTTCTGCAACACTCACCCACTAATAAGATCTCAGAACCGGAGCATATAGAAAAGTTATACATTGTAACTGAGGTAGAAAGAACTGCTTTAAAGAGTGGACAGTTTTCCTGGTGAGGTATCTACCAAGAAAAGATTTTTCTTTATTTAGAAAAGAACAAAAAGCAGAAGTGGGTCACCTGGGAGGACTGATTTCCAAACCTCACTTAAGTCTCAATGGCACAGCACTGTTGCACACCAAGGTTTCCAGGCTAGATTGGAATGGGTTCTTTCTTGGGTAACTACATTTGTGGTCAGGAAAAGGAAAAAAAAAAAAAAAAAAAAAAAAAAAAAAGAGAAATATATTTGCTCTTCTTGATCACTGCTACTGTGAAAATGATTAATGGTAATGAAATCTGGCAAGCAGAGAGCTCTCAATGAAAAAAAAAAAAAAACACATACACATACAAAACCAAACAGCTCTTGGCACTGTCTCTGCTTACTAAGCTCTTTAATTCCTTTAACTGCATTTTGTCTTGTTTACCTGGGCTACTCACAGACTGTTCTCTTATAGCATCCGACATGCACACAGTATATAGTATTCAACAGAGAAAAGCTTCAGTCATTGATCTTATCATAATGATCTTGGGTCAAGTCCTCAAAGTATTACTTTCAGTTGGAAATGCTTAAATATTTTTAATGTTTGAGTCATGAATCTCTGACACGAAAAGAGTGGCAATGAACAGTGTCAGTAACTTCTTCCAGCAAGCAATCCAGTGGATAGTTCTCTTGCCTTTTGTTCTAAAACTCATGAAAAGACATTCATAGAAATTTCTTATCATTCATTATGCTGTTGCCAGGAAGGACAATGTTAACTGTACTGGAAGAAGGACAAAAAGAACTCCTTTTTTCTTTGTGATGACAATTTTTACACAGCATTCACAGTTTGTACCTCTCCCTTTCCTGAAAGAGGGATCTTCACCAGCTCTTCCATTATACATTTGCAGATGTGTCCTGCTGCAGAAGGGATTACTCTTTTTTAAGACCTGAGAAACAAGGGGGAAGACTCCTTAGCTCCTTTTCCATTTATGCTTAGCACCATGTTTCCTTTTGCACATAGACATTTTTGCTTTCTGGCTGTGCAGCTCTCCCTTCACTCACACCTGGAGAGACAGGTGGTCCTGAAGGCCAGCTATATCCTGGGCTGCATTAAAAGAGGAGCGGTCAGCAGGGAGAGGGAGGTGATTGTCTCCCTCTACTCAGCTCTTGTGAGTACTCACTCTGGAGTACTGTGTCTAGGCCTGGGGCCCCCAGTACAAGAAGATGCAGAGCTCTTGGAACGGGTCCAGAGGAGGGCCATGAAGATGATCAGAGGGCTGGAGAACCTCTCCTATGAAGAAAGGTTGAGGGAACTGGGCTCGTTTAGCTTAGAGAAGAGAAGGCTCTGAGGAGACCTCATTGCGGCCTTCCAATACTTGAAAAGAGCATATAAACAGGAGGAGGAAAGGCTATTTTAGAGGGTGGATGGTGATAGGACAAGGGGGAATGGTTTTAAACTAAGACAGGGGAGGTTTAGGTTAGATATTAGGAGGAAGTTTTCACTCAGAGGGTGGTGAGGCACTGGAACAAGTTGCCCAAGGAGGTTGTGGATGCCCCATCCCTGGAGGCATTTGAGGCCAGGCTGGATGTGGCTCTGGGCAGCCTGGTTTAGTGGTTGGTGACCCTGCACACAGCAGAGGGGTTGAAACTAGATGATCTCTGTGGTCCTTTTCAACTCAGCCATTCTATGACTATGACTATGACTATAACTATGACAGTGCTGTGATGACCATGACCCTTTTAGATTCACAATGAGAAATAGAGCCACACTAGCATGGTTCTCCATCAGGCTACTTAAACATGCTACTCATTTGTACGTAACTTGGGAAGCTCTATGTATCTCTGCAGTGCACCAAAAAAGAAAAGGAAGAACTAGAAATCTGCCCCAACTCTATTCTGAGCTCGACATATTTGTGAACATGTTAGAAAAGAGAAAGTTTGAATTTAGTGAAGGGCTCCAGGACCTTCAAAAGTGGACATGGGCTCTGCCCATGTATGTTATATTATACTAGATTTAAATATAATAACAACATCCAGTGATCAAGTGATCTAGTGATTAGATAGCCACTCTCTTTAGGCTTAAGAGCCTCTCTCCTCTGCAGTGACATCTTCAGCCTCTGGCTAATTTTGTAGCTAGACTGGATTCAGTCCTCTGCATAGTCAGTGGAAAGATAAAGAGGATACTCAGGTAGGGCAAACTGGATTTCCTCTGTCGCTGACTGTGGCAGAGTGATTCAGCGAGACCAGTTCCTACATCAAGTAACCAAATACGTGAGATTATTTTTGTGCCTAACTATTTCTTAGGTACCTATTTGAAGAGTATACTGTTTGTCTTATGATAGCTTGCTGAGTTGAATGAACTTACTATGAAGATAAGCCTGAAAAATAATTTATTCTAAGGGAAAACATACGTAATTGATTCATGTTTTGAATGATTTGGATTCTCTTCCTTAGAAGACTCTGATTTCCTCCTGTGGTTGATGATTTTTGTTTCAGAGAATGTGTATTAATATAAAAATTCTGCATATAAGAACACTTCAGTCCACTGTGTCCAATAGATACCCGTCTGCAAATTCCCCTGCTCTGTTTTGATAGCAAGCAGATTTCTGCTGCTCTTCAGTGATCTGTCCTAATGCTCTCGGTGCTGCACATTTCACTGCTGTTTAAGTAGCTTGGCAGCCCACTGCACCACCTTTCATGCCCACCGCTTTAATTGGTGCAGCTGCTGCCTTTGGGTACTCTGCTACATGGCACCAAGACAAATATAAACAGTCTGCAAACATGTGTTCAGTCTTGTCACCACCATACTTCTCTTTATCTTGTCAGGAATGGAGTCTCTGCTTTCTGTATCAATTACATTCTCATTTAGATCAACATACATTTTATGCTTCCTTGTTGGATCGTAGCACAAAGTATAAGGTATCATGTTTTATTTATGCTTTCATCAGTGTTTGCTGGTTTTCTATTCCAAGGATCTTTCAGATTCTTTGTTATTCCTATTGCTCAGACCAGTGACAAAGCATTATACTATCTTCTTTAGCTAATAGTTTGTTTTCTCCACAACTTTCAAATACAATAGTTATAAACAAAGACATAAGCAAAAAAGCTTTTCAGAATCTTCACTGAAGCTGAATTATTTTGTTCCATTGAAACCACTTGGAGCGTTTTCCTGTCCTTCACTGACACCATTTTTAATTTAGCCACAGAGCTGTAACACAAATGTTTTGCCCTTTTAGAACTATAAAAGTTTCACTAGTCAGTCTTCAAAGCAGTTACACATATCTGAAATTAAATCAAGCAACTACAGACATCAAACCATTGTATCACCTAAACAGCTTAAACTAAGCTTTTTTTAATGTATCCTCTGTCCTAAAACCTGCCATATTTGCTTAGATTCAGAGTTAATTGCTCCATCAGTGCTGTTGTCCTCAAGTCCTTAAGATAATTCTTGTAGTGTTTTTGTTTTATCTTAACTGTAATGGCCTTGCTTCTTCAATGTTTTTGTATTTCTGAAATTACTCCTCTTTGTGCTATGGTACATGCCCTCGCAGTTTATGAAACTTCTATTACTGAGGGAAAATAAAAGGGGCACAGTCTGTATTTGAAAGCAGTGCTGGGACCATGTCTGTTTAAAAATGAATACATGAGCCTCCTGCTCAAGTATCCATGGTTGTATTTTGTTTGTATGTCAATGATCTCACATTTGCTATGGATTATGGTCTCTGCAATGACTGACTCTTGTACAACCACAGAGCAAAGCACTACAGTTTTATCCTCGCAGTTCAGTAAGGGATGTTGCCCAGTGACTGGTCATAGCTGGAGTGCTTTATAGCTGCTCGTTCAACGCAGAGCAACTCTCCGAAGTTCAGCTGTGCAGAGCAGTGCTTTGTGCTGAAGGTGGCTGAAGCCAGCACTGGTGGCGGCTGCAGGCACAAAAGCTCCATCTGTAAATCTTTCACCTGTCACTACACTCTAACCCCTGCCAATTGCCTGCAAGGCAGCGGCTGACATCTGATTGCCGCAGGTTAGAAAGAGGAAAGTACGGCCAGAATAGCCTGCTCTGGCGTTCCTGCCATGAGCCTGATGGAGGGAGATTTAATAGGCTTCCTGAAGACAAATCCTGCATGCAAACCTACACAAGATCCTCCTGCATCGTATGACTTTCCATTTGCTGGACTCTGTGCACTGCCAGACCATCTGTATTTAGCTTCTCTCTTGGAGAAGAGTGAGGTGATTTACATACTGATGGACCAGTGCATGTTTACGTTCACTGGACCTCATTTTTGATGGGGAAACTGTTCACAATTGAGGCATGCAGGAGCCCTTCTGTGCTTTTATGAACAATTCTCATGTCTTTTGCAGGTGGAAGAATGAATTAAATGGTGTCTAACGTGTGACAACATCTGAGTCACACCAATCTGGACGTTTCTTCCAAGCTAGGTCTTTTATTGCTTCTTGAAAATCCGGACTTAGTCCAGGTGTAGTCTTTGATTGAGTTTTACAGGACCTAGTATGCCAAGGTCTTGATCCATGACTAAAACTCTGTGGCATTACTAGAGTAATAATAACAAATTGGTCAGTAAAGCAATCATGGCACTTCCCTGTAAAGTGTTTAATTGTAATTCTAGTCCAAAACAGGATAACAGATTAGGGTTTCTGATCTGGTTTTCTGAGCATCAGACCATTTTATGTAGCACACAGTCTGGACCGTGCTCACAAGCCAGTTACTCTTTCATGAAATCTTACTATGCTGTATGGAGTCAGTAGGATTTCTCCCACTATTACTCCTTCTGAATATCAGGACTTGCCTAGGCCCCTCCTGAGCAGTAGATACAAAGGCTCTTTTTCTCCCGTTCAGTCAGTTCCTTCCTTCCCACGCATTAAATGGCATTGTGAGATACCAGGCTGGTAGGATAGAAACAGATGATGAAGGACACCACTCATGTACATGAAAATATCCTCTTAACTAAGCAGCCTAAAACAATCCCAGGAACTCAGCATATGTTCACCCTTACTCATGCGACTCAACCAGGCACCACCACTACAGGACACCAGCACAGCACCAGCTGAGGACACTATTCACATGAGTTGACTCAGGAACACTCTGCTGTTCTTTCAGCAAATCGGAACAGAGAAAGGTAAATTGTGATATTTGGTAACCTCATTTTGTACATAAGCAACAATGGATTTGACTAAAATCTAATTACGACAGTATGATCTCTTCTCCATTGCCTCCCTTCCTTTCTCACCCTTACAGTCCCATAGAATTTGGCACTGGGCAAGAAATGGTGAATGAACATGTTCTAATTTGTAAGATCATCAGATGTTCAAGCTTACTTCCCTCATTCCCTCAGTGTATGTGCCCATATGCTGAATTGTCAGAGAATGACAATCCCTTCTTCTTCCCTTTACAACTAGGTGCAAAGTGACAATTTCAAAATAAGGTGCTATTGCTCTTAATACTTCAACACTTCTTTCTGATATTTTCTCATTGAATAGGATAAAAACCTATCAGGAAGAATGATGAAGAGTTCAGCCTCATCTGCTCCTCTAGACGGTACTGCCAGCATAGGAAAGGAAAAGGTGGAGAGGATTTTAATAATCAGCTGTTTTCAAGGATGGTAACAACCCAGAGTTCCAAACAGTTTAGTTTGGGAGACAGTTTGTGGGTAAGACACCTAAAATGAAGTATCTGTATATGTATGAACCTGTGAGATGAGTATCTAAGCTCCATTATAATCAACAGAGATTTAGGAATTTTGTGCAGTTGGCTAAGCATGGATAACCATCACCATGCATTTGAGCTGCTTTAAGTTGTACTGTGTGGCCTCAACCTGTGGCTCCCAAAGGACAAGGGTCTCCCATAGATCCAGTGTCATAACTGCCATACCCAATGTTGCTAAATATCCTAGGAAGTTTCAGCTGGCTCTAGATGTCTAAGTTTCAGCAGCCAAATCAAGTTCTAGATGTCCATGGTCTCTAATGATCTACAAATATCTAGCTCACAGGCAAATACCTAGATACCTTATTCTACGGGCTCACGTTCCCTAAATGATCACTTCTGTCACAGTATTTTCTAGACTATGTGAAAATGATGCAGGATCTGCAATTCTGAAGACCAAGGAGTTTGCAGCTGATGTGCAAAAAGCTTATTTTGACTGACACTGTTGGAATCAACATACACACTAACTTTGGATTGAGGTGGTGATTCCATCTTCAAGTCTTACTAATATCTAAGCTGCATATATGGTAGATGTGCTTTGGCACCTTGGAAAAACTGTCTCTCTTCTTAAAAAGACTTCAGAAACAAGACTTCATTTTTCTTGCATAAAACTGAACTCTCTGAAGCCACCATGCCATGAAGATGAGTTACCTGGCATTTGGTTCCTCCATCGCTGTGACTGCTGAATCTCTAGGTAAGAACTTTTCTCTTATCCAGAAGATGGAGACTCTTGGCTGTACGCGTAAAAGCAGGATGCCTTTCATTTTGTCATGTTTTTTGTCTCTCCTCAACCTGCAACAGTCTATATCAGTCAGAGGTCACCTTGTTACAGCCTGAGTGATCAGGATATTTCATTCCTCCTTTCTCCCTTTCCCCCAGGAGAAAATGTGAAACCCTTGGAAAAAGAGCTGAGCAAATATTCCATGTTAATTTTCTCTTCTTTTGATTTGAAAAGACTACATAGATGATATTTTCTTCCTCAGGTCCGACCATCTTTTATGCATAGATCTCTTTTCATGTAAAGTCTGTTATTTCATGGTCCTTAAGGCAGGTAAGAATCCTAGAGGGAATACTTCGATGTTTCCTTCTCTATTCCCATTCCTTCTTTTTTTTTTTTTCTTTTCTTTTTTTTTTTTTTTTTTTTTTTTTTTTTTTTTTTTTTTTGGATCACTTGCACATTGTACACAGTAAAGTATTAAATTTATTTTTACTCATGAATCTCCCTGCTGTGATGAAATGCTTACACCCAATCCAGTGTCAGTTAATAATAGGCCATTTATAAATTAATTAAAGTGTTGAAAAGGATAATTCATGCTTAGGTGAAATAGGTCTGAGCATGTTTTAGACTTTTTAAGAATATTTCACATATTTCACCTGAGAACAAAAGACTCCCTCTTTTTTTTGTCACATTAGGTCAACTGTTCTTTCAAGAGGCTGATCTTTCTGTGACTTTCACTTTGCATAAAGAGGAAATCAGAACAAATTTTCTCTCCTGCTCAGGCATTCCACTGCAGGCTTGTTGTGTTTTGGGGAACTCCCTGCGGGCACTAAGTTACCAGGCACACAAGATGAAGGATGTTTTCCTCAGGAGAGACACAGAATTTCTGCTTCTGTTCTAACTCCAGTAAACCTTAAATAACATATCATCTCCAGAACCAGACCCCTTCGGCTCTGCAGCCACAGCTGCTGACATCTGAATGATAGTGAGATGCTAAGGAGAAGTTCTACTTTCATTTAGAAGTAGAGAGTTACATGCTGGCCTGAGGGAGGTTTATAAAGCAATTACTGGGGTGGAAGGCTTGTCAATGACTTATTGTTTTCTACAGATCACAGACTGTTCCCAGCTACATAACGTTGGCTCTTGTGATCATTGAAAAATAGACGGGGATCTCTGATATTTTAACAAGACTCTAGATCAATTTTATGTTTGTAGGGGGGCAGTGACATATGAGCTCCCATGAAAAGCACCAGGACTGCTGCACACTCCCAGCCAGCTGGCTGCAAGGTGGCCAAGCCAGCTTGACTTCCCAGCAGCCCATGTAACACTGGCACACGGGGAGGGACACTCGGTTTATGATGTTTTGCAAACTCCATGGGCCACTTCTTGCAATATAGACTTCCATTTCTGTTCGCTATTCTTCATCTCCATAAAACAGCATAATTATGTTTAAATATTACATGATAGGGATCTGGCAACCAAGCAGTTCTTCTGTATGCATAAATCCAGAATCTCAGTAAAATTATAAATACTGGAAAATTTCAGCTCCCAACACTTTTGTTGGTGTCAACAGACAGAATTTCCAAATATTGGCGACCAGATACCCTCACGGGGGAGGAAAAGCACATACAGAAGCCCCTGTTTCTTTACATACTTGAGTCTCATACTTCCTGGAGTAATGACAGCTTCACAGAATCACAGAATCACAGAATCACAGAATCACAGGTGTTGAAAGGGACCTCAAGAGATCACTGAGCCCAACACCTCTGCTAAAGGATTACCCTACAGCAGGTCGCACAGGTAGGCGTCCAGAGGGATTCTGAATATCCCCAAAGAAGGAAATTCCACAACAACTCCCTGCAACCTGTTCTAGATCTCTGTCACCCTCACTGTAAAGAAGTTCTTCTACATATTTCTGTGGAACTTCCTGTGTTCCAGGTTTTGGCCATTGCTCCTTGTCCTGTAACTACACACCACTGAAAAGAATCTGGCCTCATCCAATTGCCTCCTGCACTTTAGATATTTATAAACATTGATCACATCCCCTCTCAGTCTTCTCTTCTCAAGGCTGAACAGCCCTGAGTCTCTCTGCCTTTCCTCATAAGGGAGATGCTCCAGGCCTGTAACCATCTTTGTTGTCCTTTGCTGGACTCTTTACAGGAGATCTCTGTCTTTTTTTGAACAGAAGAGAGCAGAGCTGGACACAGTACTTCAAATGTGGCCTCACCAGAGCAGAGAAGAGGGGGAGGATCACCTCCCTTGACCTGCTGCTGGCCACTCCCTTTTTAATGTACCTCAGGATCCCATTGGCCTTCTTGGACATCAGGGCACACTGCTGGCTCATGGCCAGCCTGTTGCCCACCAGGGCAACCAGGCCCTTCTCTGCAGATCTCCTCTTCAGCAGGTCAGCCCCTAACCTGTACTGATGTGTGCAGTTATTCCTCCCCAGGTGTAGTCCCAGGTGGAGGAACTCTACACTTGCCCCTGATGAACTTTGTCAGGTTCCTCTCTGCCCAACTCTCCAACCTGTCCAGGTCTCGCTGAATGGCAGCACAGACTTCTGCTCTGTCAGCCACTCCTCGCAGCTTTGTATGAAAAGCAAACTTTCTGAGGGTGGACACTATCCTATCATCCAGGTGCTTCAGGAGAAAACACCAAACTTCGACCATAGCTGAATGAAAACAAATATAGTTAAAAACGTCATAGGTGGAAATAGTCTCCTAGTACTTCTATTTTTTAATTTGGGAAAAAATTAATTGTCAACAACTGGACCTTTGTCTAGAGAGGTAAAGATGATCCAGGAGGTGGATAAGGGTGACTTCAGCAATAGGAAAAGGGCAGGAGAGAAGAGAGAACTGTTCATTGTCCTACTTCTTTCACCTATTTTCTCCTTCCACCCTCTTTTTTCTTTTTTTCCAGCAGCACCTTTTTATTTCTACTTCATCATCTTTTCCCTCATTTTTTCATGCTCTATGCCCCATCAATTCCAGTACCTTCCAGTACTCACACAGTCCAGCACAGCACACAGAGAGGGAGAACATGAGCAGCAGCTTCCATCTCTTCCAGTGCCACAACTGCCATGCGTGGGTGCCACCACCTTGCTGCAAGGCTGAGTCTGTGCGTGAGCCCAGAAAGTGCTGCCCTGGTGCAAGGGTGGAGCTCCCTATGTAGGACTGCAGTGAACGGACCTGCTCAGGAAAGGGAGTTTTGTGGGGTTATTTTTGCATTGCAGTGCTTGGGAATCCCAGTCATGGCCCAGGACTCCACCATGTAAATACCATAGAATCATAGGGCCATAGAGTCATAGAATATCCTGAGCTGGAAGGAATCCACAAGGATCACCGAGTCCTACTCCTGCCTCCACACATCGCCACTTGAAATCCAAACCCAATGTCTGAGAGCAGTGTCTAAACACTCCATGAACTCTGGCAGCATGGGGCTGCGACCACAGCCCTCTGGAGCATTCCATGCCCACCGCCCTCTAGTGCAGACCCTTTCCCTAACCCCCAGCTGCCCCTCCCCTGACACAGCTCCATGCCTTTCCCTTGGGCCCTGTCACTGTCACAGAGAGCAGAGCTCAGAGCTGCCCCTCTGCTCCCTGTGAGGAGCTGCAGTTGCCATGAGGCCTTCCCTCGGCTCTTCTGCTCTGGGCTGAACAAACCAAGGGACTTCAGCTGCTCCTCACACTGTGCTCTCCAGACCCTCCACCATCATCTCAGCCCTCCTTTGGATGCTCTCTAGTAGTTTTATGTCCCTCCCATACCATGGCTCCAAACCTGCACCCAATGCTGTAGGTGAGGTCACGCAGCACAGAGCAGAGCGGGACAACCTCTTCCCTCGCTCAGTAGCAGTGCTGGCCTGATGTACCCCAGGGCAGGGTTGGCCCTTTTGGCTGCCAGGGCACACCTGCTGGCTCGGATTCAGCCTGCCATCAGCTGGAATGCCCACATCCCTTTCTGCAGGGCTGCTCTTCAGCATTTGCCCCCGCTGGAGCAAACTCAAGCCTGACCAGAACTCTGTACAAGCATGACACCAGCAGGGACAGTGTCTAGAAACACCGTTTTGGGGTTGATTTATGAGGCCCACGGCTGTGTTGGCCGTTCCTGTCACTGAGACCGTGGTACGGACAGAAGTCTGTTTGGGAGAGGGACTCCAGAGGTCGGGACTCTCGGGGGGGGGG